>OZ030017.1:55665418-56192918 GCA_964023405.1 Apodemus agrarius | reverse complement strand
GTTCACGATGTTTCCTTTCATCCCATCTATTAATGAACCACCACTTCAATGGTGGTTCCTGCTGGGGTGATAGTAGAAACCCTGAACACTACACTTCAAGCCAACCTTGCTGGAAAGCCTGGCTAACACACAAGAGTCAACCATGTTGTCACAGGACTCACTGGGGAAGGTTGTGGAGTTGGTAGCAGGGCCTAAGCTCAAATCTGAGCTTCGGGTTTCATTCTAAGCCCGTGTTCACCTCAGTCATTAAGCTGCAGGACCTGGACTCATCTGGGAAGGGAATCTCCATGAGAAATGTCTAGGTGACACCGTCCTTCAGGCATTCCTATAAAGGCTGATCTTGACTGGGTTAACTCAGGCGGGGCAGCCCACTCTGACTGTGAGCCGCACGTCAGGAGCTGGACCCTGGAAGGAAGGAATCGGCGAATGGGAGCTCAACAAGAGGAGAAGGCTCTGTTTCTTAACCGTGGGTGCCGTGTGACTATCTTCTCCTTCCATTTCCTGCCAAAATGGGCTGGAAACAAACCTGGAACTGTGAACGAAATAATCCCCTGACCCTTAAGTTGCTCTTGTCAGGGCTGCTGAGATGGATCAGCGATTAAGAGCACTGAGTGCTCTTCTGAAGGTCCCGAGTTCAAATCCCAGCAACCACATGGTGGCTCACAACCATCCGTAATGAGATCTGACGCCCTTTTCTGGGGTGTCTGAAGACAGCTACAGTGTACTTACATATAATAAATAAATAAATCTTTGCTCTTGTCAGAGTATTTTATCATTACACCAGAAAAGAAACTGAGACAGCAAGCCCCTGGATCTGTTTTCCATTTCTTGTAAGAGGTGAGATTCAAACTCAAAGAACCACACAAAGGTGAGCAATTGAACACGAGGCATGTAGAGCGAAAACCAGCGTCTCCCCAGGGCGGGGATCATCTGAGACTCTCCCTTCCCCAGGGGGCTGAGCAGAGGAAGGCACAGCCCCTCCCTCGCACCGCTGTGCGTTCACAGATCTTCCTTGTGCGTGGTAGTTGCCAAGATCACCTTGCTTCTTCCTTCTCCACCTGTACTTTCTATCTTTCTTTCCCTAGGAAAGTGGAGTCAATCGTTCCCATGCTCCATACATGCCAATGGCGTGCACAGGTGGTGTTCTGAGCATCTCCCAGTTTGGTGCTGGGTCTCATGATTGGAATATTCTTTACCATGTATTCTGTCCTGATTGATAATTGAAAACAGTCAAGTGCCTTAGACAGAAGACCACATGGACAGCAACACAGCACATGCAACTGTAGTCACTCTCCCCAAAGTCCTTTTAACACTTGCTGTGATGAAACCTTTAACACATAAAAAGTGCATAAATCTCTCAACTTTTTGGTGGTACTTAGGTTATAAGGCTGGAGTATACTTACAACAGTTAGAAATCATAGTCATGGACCATAAACAGAGCCCTGCATGCTCTCCATGACAATGACACAGAGATGTCACACAGCCAGTGCATAGTCTAAAACTGTAGACTTCATGTCCCATGAAGTATTTTCAAACACTCATTTGTGGAGGAAACTTAGACTATAATTAACATGATTAACCCATCCATGCCTATATAAGTGCTTCTCAATATCGCTTATTTCTAAGCAACATCCACAACTCCTTACTTAATGGGCAAAATGAAACCTGATATTGGAAGCACTTTAAGAGTATTATTTTTTATTGTAATTTGTTAATTTTACTCCCTCTCCCTCTGCCCCCATTCTATGAGTGAGTGTATGTGTGTATGTGTGTGTATGTGTACGTGTGTGTGTGTGTGTGTGTGTGTGTGAACATTTACTAAAAGGCTATCCTCTGAAAGAATTCTTAGATCTCAGAAACATGTTCAAAATCACATTCGGCAACTATGAAATCAAACTCTCGAGTGAATGAATCTTTTAACATGTTAAATGTTCAGAGCTCTTGTTGAGGCAGGTCTCGCTGATCTGAAACACTCATTTAATAATCTTGTTAACTACAGTAATTACAATGATCTTTCCTACTTAAGCTGTATTTCCTTCACAGGGATACTTTTCACTTCTGAAATAAAATGTATTCTGTAGAACACTGGCTCTTTTTAAATAATAATTTCATATGGTTAAATTAATTTCTCTAATTTGCTTTAAAATTTGAAGGCAAGGACATGTACTGAGCAGTAGATAATCCAGGGAAACATTATAATGATAATTCTCTATGGAGAAATTAGAAGAGTCACAGCATGGACTCACTAAACTCCCTAGAGAGAAAATTATGTCCTGATATTCCTTGAGGTATTAGCAATGATCTACCACACAAGCCAGTACTAATTGCAATATTTAACACCATTAATAAGGTTTTTATCATTATTGCAAACTCCTCTTATTGATTCTCACTTTACTACTTGCCTAAAGCAATAAATTGGTTTTAGATTTTTATATTAATTCTGTCAAATACCTCCTAAACTGAAAAAGATCAAAACACTGAAAGTCCACCAATTTCACTTTGCAGTGATATTTATGTTGTCATCTGTCTTTTTTTTTTTTTAAGGTACACTGTGTACCTCTGAACCACACAAGTCAGAACACCTCTTCTGACATATCAAGCATGATGCTAATATATATTATTTCCCACAGACCTCATTAAAAAGAAAAGAAAAATAAAATGTGGTGCATACTATCAATGCCTAACTATTTGTGTTTCTTCTTATTTGAAAAAGTATCTCTCTAAAATGTCTTTATTTCAAAAGCAACCTGTCCCTAAAAGTCTTCTAAGTACAACAGACTTAACGCCAGATTTCAAAGGGATGTCATTTATTACTCAGGAGATAAGGAGGAAATCTGCCCAAAGAACAGAAGTAACTGACAGATACATTCAATATACAACTTAAATGTTCCAAGACCTGGCATTTGTAGTAATGATCATTATCAATTGTATTGCTCATTACATTTATTATATTTACATGATTGAATGAAAACTACTATATCTCTCTTAAGTTCTCATGAGCAAGATAGTTAAAGCCATTGGCGCCCGCATCTCGCCAACTTTAGCAGCTACTTCTGATAAGACAAAACACAGAAGAAAAACCCCATAATACACACAAATACAGGACAAAACAGATTGTCTTTGAGATTGCTCATTTATCCCACAGATATTAAACAATAAAGAACCAGTAATACTATGACATTAAAAAGGCAGCACATACAGGGCAGTCTTTGATATTTAGTCTGGATATTTACACACTAGGCAAGGAAATAATCTAGGTTTGTGTGGCTGACGACGAATCACGGTTACTTTACATTACACAATGGAGGGATCATTCTGCTGAGCATAAAACATTTGTACTGAGATTAAAAGACAAAAAGAGGAGTCTAGAGGTGGAATTGGGTAGCCATGACCTAGGCTAGCATGTGTTTGGACCAGGTTGATCCTCAGCACTGGAAAATGAAACAAAAAGAATAAGTCTGATGTGTTCAAGAAACAGCGAAGAGTACAGCAGAGCTGTGTGTGGGGCTGATTGAAACAAACTCTTAAGCAACACGGTGAGAGGGAGAAGCACGGATAAAACCCCTTTGAGTTCTGTCTGACAAGAATGGCGGGTTTGGGCTTTAGTCATCGGAGCACCGCGTTGTGTTCTAGGATGCTGTGTGGACACCTAATGAGGCTTTGTGGGGAGTGGGAGGAACCGAGTGTGGGCAGAAAGGGATGGAGTAGGCCTGGAAGTTTCAGCAGCGTGAAGAGCAGGTGGAATCGGGAGGAGCCAAGGATCTGCCAGTGTGGAGGACCAAGAAGCAGAGACACCAAACGTGGCTGACTCTCTGGACAGTAATCACATTTACTGAGAGAAGCTAGGCTACATGAGAAACAGTTTGTAGAGAAGATAGGTAATAAAAATGTGATAAAGGAAAATGTTTGATAAAGCAGAACAAGCAACAAGCAAACGACACAGCAGTCTGTGGGCCGAGGAGTGGGATCGTGTGTGGTGACACGTGCCGTGAGATCCCAGTAAGCGGACAGTGACGCGGGCAGTGGAGGCAAGACGATCAGCCTCAGCTGCATAGCAAGTCTGAGAACAGCCTGGATGACATGAGACACTGCATCAATAAGCAAACCACCGGACAATTTTTTAAAAAAGATTTTTTTTTTGCATTTTTTTTTATTTTCTATATTCTATGTTTACATTCCAAAGGCTTTCCCCTTTCCATGGGGCACAGAGCTAAACAAAGAATTTTCACCAGAAGAAATTCGGATGGCCGAGAAACACCTTAAAAGATGTTCAACATCATTAGTCATCAGGGAAATGCAAATCAAAACAACCCTGAGATTCCACCTCACACCAATCAGAATGGCTAAGATTAAAAACTCAAGAGACAACAAGTGCTGGCGAGGATGTGGAGAAAGAGGAACACTCCTCCACTGTTGGTGGGATTGCAAAATGGTAAAACCGCTCTGGAAATCAGTTTGGCGGTTCCTCAGAAAATTGGGCATGTCACTTCCAGAGGACCCTGGCATACCACTCCTGGGCATAAACCCAGAGGATTGATTCCCCTGCATGCAATAAAGACACATGCTCCACTATGTTTATAGCAGCCTTGTTTATAATAGCCAGAAATTGGAAGGAGCCCAAATATCCCTTAAAAAAGATTTTTAAAGATGTTATATGAGTGTTTCTCCTGCAGGCAGCTTGTGCGTTGTGTGTCTGGTGCCCACGGAGGCCAGAAGAGGGGTGCTAGGTTTCTTGGAATTGGCATTACAGATAGCTGTGAGCCACCATAGGGGTGCTGGGAACTGAACTGGGTTTCCAAGAGCAGCAGGTAGCCTGGGAGCCATCTCTCCAAGAAGATGATTAGTGATAGCACGCCATTGTCATCAACACTATCACTCAACAAAGGTTAACTATTGCTAAGCCATGGACAAAAAAGAAAGCTGCATTTCGACTCTACAGGGGAAAAAAAAGAACTGTTCTAATTTATTGACAGAAACACTTAGTGAAAGAACAAAAACTCAATCCTGGACTAGATCAGAGCTCACGCTACACAGCCACAGTGAACAGTCTCTTATTTCCTTCCAGTTTCTAAATACAAAATCAAACCACTCACATCTGGGGGAGATGCATAGATCAACCCCAGGACCTTTATCATTGACTGTCTGATAAGGGTTCCTTCTCAGCAGTCCTGGTTACCCTGCAGCTCAAGCTGAACTGATCTCTGTCGTTTTGGCTTCCTGTGATTACATATATATGCACTACCAAGTCCCATGCTACTGACTTCTAACAAGCCAATCTACACATTAAATGTGTTTTCGACCACAGGGGGATTCCTCTTATTCTAGAAAAACATCAACTACTGAAGAGAAACTTAAAGTCCAACGTGAGCACTGCAAGGAGAGCTAAGTACTGAGCTCCATGAAAATTACGGGTCTTAACAAAAACTGTATCCTATTTTGTTGAAAAAAGTAACTTTTTTTGATCAAATAAATACATAGCTCTAAAAACTTCTGGGCTATTCTCAATCATCAAAGTCATCCTCATACAGAGATTTCACTGCTGAGATTACTATAACTAAGCTTCTGAACTGAGCTGGACAGGCAGTCTGATGACAGCCGGTCTTATCCTTGCCCGTGTCACTCTGCATGACTTCAAATGCCAAGAAGAGCAAACAAGAGAATCTCACCCTGGAAAAATCCTCCACCCTTCTCACAGCATGTCCTCTGAAACATGAGGACCGTTCACTCCTAAGTATGTAAACATGTTATCGATCTAAAGGCAACAAGAGCTCAATCAATTTTAAATATGTTGAAATCATTTCTCCTTTGACAGCCTTCTCAACATTGTATTACTGAATAAAATAACTGTAAGCACCGAAACCCACCTAATGTAACACTTTGGTACATACTGAACTGAAGAGGTTAAAAATGAAACTTTCCATTAAAGATAAATATCCACGCAATGAGCACGTGTTAATTAACTATCATCTATCATTCATTAGTATAAAATATGATATATAATGAAAGCAAGCCAGGCCTTACCAAGCCTGTAATTCCAGCTATGTGGCAGGCCGAGGCAGGAGATTTTTTAAATTCAAGGCATGCGTGAGGTGAAGGCCAGCCTGGGCTGGTTAGTGAATGCCTGTCTCTGAATGAAAAATTCATAAAGGGCTGGACCTGTAACACAGTAATTCAGTGTTTCCCTAGCACATGCAAGGCCCTTGAGTCAATCACTAGCCCAAGCGTAGAGTTTAAGAGATAAGACATGACAAGAACTATATAAAATACGTGTGTGTGTGTGTGTGTGTGTGTGTGTGTGTGTGTATGTGTGTAACATGCATACTATCTTCCTCACAATGATCTTTTTATTGTCTTATAAATGATCTGCTCCTCTCCTATAATGCTTTACCCAGAGGCTCTATCATAATACCATAGTTTCACAGTAATCTAAAATCTAGGAGCCAGGCTCACTAGACCCCATCAGTGAGAACACGGCCTTGGTAAACCACCTGAACCCTCACACTGGAGGAGAGAGAATACGAAGGTCTCGAGACACGGCTGAATCAGAGTCCATACATGGCAGTGGTGGAGATGCAGTGGACAAGTCAAAGGTGACCAGGCGGCACAGACCTTCAAAGTCCTAGACAAATGGCCGACTCACTCCGGACCACAGACGTCAGAAGGAAGAGAACAGTGTGCAGATTTAAAAACGGATTCTTACTAGACAAAGGCAACTAGAGCTAGAAGTCATGAAGTGTCTATACTCTAGAAAGGTCATAGTAGTAAAAACAAAAACATTAAATATCGAGAATGTGAGAAGTTGGAAATATAATTCAGGAAATTCTGAAGATAACTGTGTAATATATAATATATAAAACATTTAAAGGTGATCTTTGAAAAGAAAAAAGATGGGTGGATGTGGAACCAAGTTTGTATTTGTTCAAAAAAAAAAAAGTACTGATTGACCAGAAACACAGTTTACAGTCTAAAACAAGGAGAGCAAAGAGAAAAGTGGACAATGAAAAAACAACAGGAGGCCGGGCGTGGTGGCGCACGCCTGTAATCCCAGCACTGGGGAGGCAGAGGCAGGCGGATTTCTGAGTTCAAGACCAGCCTGGTCTACAGAGTGAGTTCCAGGACAGCCAGGGCTACACAGAGAAACCCTGTCTCAAAAAAAGAAAGAAAGAAAGAAAGAAAGAAAGAAAGAAAGAAAGAAAGAAAGAAAGAAAGAAAGAAAGAAACAACAGGTTTTATAGAAAAAATACAACAAAGGTGTATTAAATGGTTAGGAAGGTTCGGTTTTCACTTCATGCTTAAAGAAGGTCTCTCACACACACATACACGACCACTTTAAATAAATAAATACACACACACATACACACACATACACAAATGATGGATGAGTAAATGAGAAATTACATCTTGGACAAGCACACCTTCATGCTGGCTACTGAATGCCGCGCTGGAGGAGATGGACGAGCAGCCAGACCACTGAGGGTGCCATTACAATGCAGCAGAACCTCTGGCCTGGAGGAAGGAATGAAGCAGTAAGAAACCTCCCAGTTCTAAACATGTTTTGGATCTACAGGTAGTGGCGCCTGTACATCAGACATAATGAGAGGAAAAGGAAGAAGCCCGGGATGGTCCAGCCTCCGCTGCAAGAAGGATGGACTGGCCAGCAGCTGCTTTCAGAAGAGGAGGGGTAGGGTAGGCAGGAGGAAGGTCCATCTTGAGATCACTGTGGCTATAACAGACAGACAGTCCCACACTGGGAAGACTGCTGGGAAGACTGCTGGGCATATAAATTTGGGAGAAGCAGAACTCCTGGTTCAGATGACTCTGAGAGCCACATCTATGACATTTAAGAATGGAGTAGAGCCCGGGTGAAGGTGAAGGAGACAGAAGGCAAAGGGAGGCGAGTAAAACCAGAGGGAAAAACCATGCATGGAAACCAGGAGAGGGAAGGGTCCAGGACTAGAGGCTGAGCAGTCATTTTCCAATGGAGACAGTAAGATGAGCCCCAAGCAACTCACATGGTAAGAAAGAGAGGAACTTACACACTGTAAATTGAAGAAAAGGAAGATAGAGACTTAGTATAAACATCACTTTCTAGAAAAGTCTGGACTGAGTAGGGAACAGTATAGGATCTGACTCTGCTGAGAATTCTGGCAGCTGAGCCAGTTCAGTAGGGTTCATCCCGTAACTGGAGGCAGATTACCTAGAGGCATATTTCTTGAACAGATTCTAGCTGAGAAATGTGTGGTTTTCCAGAACCTGTCAGCTGGGAGTGAGGCAGGGCTGATACATTTAGGGTTGCAGGAAAGAAGAACAAGAAAGCAGGGGCGCTTGGGGAGACGGGTGGAATCTTCCAGACTCAGTCTGTGACTAGGGGGAAGCCTCAGGCTTTACTGAAGGATCAGGCCACGATGCTCAACTATGGCCAACAAAACTTTCCTCAAAACGGCAGTCACAGCTTATCGTCCTGTGCCCATATCCATAAAACCTACATGACGTCAACACTTAGACAAAAAGACTACATCACTTAAATTGCTATAAAGACTTCCCAAAGTATAAGCTCTATTCGGTGCCAATTACAAACACCTTCCCAGCATGAATTTATCAAAGCAATGAACCTTACTGCTCATGGATACCTGGCAGATAATCTAGAAAGAGGAGGGCAGTGCGAGGCTTGTGGACAAACCCTTTAGCATACTGTGAGCCACCAGGGGGCTGCCTTCCTCCTGCCCACAGTCCCTTAGCTCCTGAGCATGCAAGGGACACCTGACCTCCAGCATCCTGCTCACATCCTAAGTGGAGACTAATTGGTGCAGCCAGGAAGAGTAAAAAACAGCTAGCTCGTGCTGTGGTTAAGAAGCTCATGTTGTGGTTAAGAAGCCAGTTCTAAAATAGCGTCGTCATAGTCTGCAAACGGTAAAAGTACAGGCTGTTTTTTACATGCAGTTCTGGTGTGTGTTCTTTCTCAAATAGCCCAGATATTACAAGATTTCAAATTGTTAAAAAAAAAAAAAAAAAAACAGAAATCCCCAGAACTCAATCTTCTAATCATTACTAAAATAATTATTCTTAGAAATTCTTAGACATTTCTAAGAATTTCTTAGAAATGCTTAGAATTGCACTCTGATCACTTTTACATAATTTCAGAATTTAAAAGTAGGCATGCAACATAACCTCCTCGTTTATTAAACCTAAACATGAAAATAGTCAGAAACTGTCATCATACACCTCTACCGAAATGCCAGTGTAAAATTCCACTGTGTAACAGTAATCTTCCTGTAATATCTTACTTTTTCTGTTCCCGCCTTCAATATGGTTTAGATTAAAGGAGGAAAAGGAGAATCCACTGTCCTTCAAGAGGCTGGAGCCACAAAATACAGAAGGATCAAGTGAACCTTGCATTCACTGCTCTCCTGGTGGGAGCGCATGCCACCAGGGGAGGAAGACCAGGAGAGCTAATACAAAAATTGCCTTAACTTCATGAGAGCAACGGTAATGCAAAAAAAAAAAAATAGAAATACATATGTTCCAAATTCTAAACCTTAAACACAAAGGGATTGATACTGACTAAAAACGAGAGCACACATGCCAGACTGCGACATACAGGCGCCTCCCAAGTAAGGAAGCCGGGAGCCATGCTAACAACATACACGCTCACCACTCCGTCGGAACTAGTGTCTGACACACAGAAGGCTGACTTCTTTAGGTTTCTGTTTGTGTCCACACTGCCATTAGCATTACAAAAGTGAAGGAGTCACTGGGCTAACCATATGTTACCATATCACCCCCATTATTCAGGCCAATGGTGTGGAACTAAACAAAGGAAGGTTGTCAACCCTGCGCCCGGGCTGTCCTTCCCTGTCTTTTAAAATGCTACTGGAGAGCAGGAACATTTCTCAAAGACTTAATAAGCAATAACGCCTATAAGCTCTTGTCAAGTAATCTTTCTTTCGCTGTCTCACACCATCAGTCTGAAGGCAGAGAGGAGGAAAAAGGAACGCTCCCCCTTTTCCCCCCATACGCCACACAGGCAGCCAGAGCCTAGGATGACACTTGCCTATTTCCAACAGGGAAAGCGGTCCACCCACACAGGAGCAACAGCAGGAGGCAGAAACGAAAGGCCCGGTGTGAAAAGAAATGCAGAACCAACCGGCTCTATGATTTTGAAATTTAGACTGTGTGGCAGCCTAGTGCCTCATAAGAAAAACGATTACTTTCATTTCTGCCTCCTACTGCCGCCCCGACCTTTCTTGGTTGGCAAGTCAGTAGGAGGCAAAAAAAAAAAAAAAAAAAAAAAGGTGATTTTTTTTTTCTTTGAAGCACAGAACCAGTCAAAACCATGAACTTCAAAATCACAACATGAACTCCCTAATTTTTAGAGGTGTTCTTTTATTGTCTTTGCTAGACGGTGCAATAATGGTGTCTCAATGTCTCATCATCGGGGGAGACGGCACTGAGCTGGGTAAAGTTACTACCATTTGCTTATAACAATCTTGATCGTGTAACTTAAGACCATTACAAGGTTACAGATAGACTTGATAAAGCCAATCCTGAAAGCAAAAGTGTCCTTCCTCTAAATGGTTTTTCTCGATACTGAAAACTCAAGAGCAGAGAACAAAGCAACATGATGTTTAAAAAAAAAAAAAAAAAGTAGTCTGAGAACGAATTAAACATGGTCCCTTTAAGGACATCCTGAGTGGCTTCAACTCTATCTAACTGAGCCCCACTACCCGTAGAAAATAAGAGTTCGACAGTGTCCAACGTAACGTATCCTTTCCCACAAGCTTAATAAGGAGAGCTAAGGAAATTGCCCATATGAGCAAATGAAACAAAGACAGCAAAGATTTGGGAACCACCGGAAGAGAGATCGAGATCCACCGTCAAGTTTCCGGGGGAAGACCGGAAGTGCGGACGGGCCCTACGGCAGTGCAGCAGTGCAGGCACTTTAGATGGTCCCGGGTCAGGGAGAGCAGGGAGCAGGGTAGAACATGGGTGTCTTCACAGAAGCTGAAGACAGTCTTCTGGAGACGTGCTGCTGGGAGAAGCCAAGGGATGCACTGAAACACACGGAACCGCGGACTTTGCAAGTGCGGAGACCCATGTGGACAGCAGGCAGGCTCGCTCCGGGAGTCAGTGCAAGGCTCGCTCCGGAGTCAGTGCGCACCGCACGGGGAGTCTAAGGGGACATTGCCACACGCACACTCCACTACAGATTCCCATCGGGTCCTCAACACTGAGAACCTTTGAGCAAAACCACGGCCAGTGGAGCGAAGGTGAGGCCTGTAGAAGACCCCTCGATACCAGGCTGAGAACCAGCCTGTGTGAAAGGCAGTAGCGACAATGAGGTGCCACCTTGGAAAGTGACGGTTATGACTGTAACCATCCTCTGCATACGGGGCATTGCCGGGCACCTTAACAACGAAGGCGGGGAACCCCAAGTGGAATTTCAATAGTTTTATAGAAACATTTTACAATTACAAGACATAAGAAATAACATAATAAAAAGTATTTCCTGACAGCAGAGAGACAGAGAGACAGAGAGGAAGGGGGGATGGGAGGGAGGGAGGGAGGGAGGGAGGGAGGGAGAGAGAGAGAGAGAGAGAGAGAGAGAGAGAGAGAGAGAATGAGAATATAATGGAAGTCAAGGGCAGCCAGCCAAAGGAGAAGTGGGTTCAAAATGCAGACACTCCCAACCCTCTACCACCGCAGACTAGCAGTAACCCTCAAAGCCAGGAAGGCATGAGATGAACGCACAAGCTAGAGCTGGCCTCCTGTCCTGTGCTAGATGAGGACCGGGCAGAAGGAAGGGCGTAGAAGCCAGCAATTCTGACTACAACTTGGAAATTCAAAATGAACACGATGCCGCTCCGTGACTGCAGCTGTGGGTTTACGCCCACATATTTAGCAGAGACCCGTGCTTATCCCTGCTTACTTCAATTACCTGTGGCTGGAACTGAGGAACGGGGGGCCCTTGCATGCCTTGTGACTGCTCATCCATTCTGACTCAACTGGGACTTCAGGATTCTGCAAAACAGAAAGTTGAAATTTAAAGGACGCAGCCATTACCAATTCACACCATGTCCATGGGCCTGACTCAGGCAGGAAAACAGGATAGTCTCCTGCGACGCTTCCACTGCAGACACCTTCTAAACCCAATCTCTGTTCCGTTCATACTCTGGCACACCATCTCCACTTCTCCAGGCAAACAGATCGAGGACGTCCTTTAGCCCAGGCTTGAGAGAAGAGTAATAGCACGCAAAGTTCCCCAGACTCGGGCTCAGCACCCGTCAACCCTAAATTGTATCTATTCTTTACATTCTAAAAATGCCGGTACATCTAATACTTTTATTCGTTTATTTTACATGTTACTTTAGAATACCCTTTAGGGAGTAACAACAATACTCTGGATATAGGCCATGTGCACTGCAAATTTGATCTTCAGCCACACGAGTTGTCGAAAACCTCCTCAATGGTAAACAGAAATTCATCATTTTAAGGCAGTCAGTCTAGATAATCGGTCTCTCTGAGGAATGCCTTATAAGCTACTTATGAATCAGTTCCCTTATGGAAGTTCCCCCTTTCTATTTATTCTTCCATATTTAGACTGCTGTCTGGGATTATATAATAAAAGAAACTGGTTGTCCTTGTGGATACCCAACTGTACCCTTTGAAGACTGTCCCCTCCATCCTGCCACAATGCTGCTCTGTCATCTTGAGTCAAGTGACTGCACAGAGACACATGGTCCGCCCTCTATATTCACAGAATACATATCGACGGTCCGTGGCATTAGTCCTTGAATAATATAGCAACACATTCCAGAACCTTCATACTACATTAGATGAGGATTCTCACAGAGTATATGGGAAGATATGTGTAGGCTATATGAAGCTATGTAATGACTTGAAATACATAACCCCTAATTTATATAAGGTTTATTAGAGTACCATCAGATTTCAGTATCCATAGCAAATCAGAAGATCCAGAAACTAATTACCCACCAGTACTGAGGGACTGTGTCTGTTTTAACTTCCCTGAAGGCTTCTGGTGAGAGACCCATTTGTCTATGCTTAACCCTCCAGTCAATAGGCATCTAAACTACAGAGTATTATGTACCTAGCCACTGCCATATATAAAACAAAAATACAGTGTTAACTAGCAATGCTGTATAATAAAGTAATTGGGGAGGGGAAGGAGAGACAGCTTCTCTCTACATAGCCTTGGCTGTCCTGGAACTAGCTATACGGACCAGGCTGACCATGAACTCAGAGAGAGAGATTCACCTCCCTCTGCTCCAGAAAGATGGGATCAAAGGTGTGCACTACCATACCTGGCTTACTGTACAACCTGGATAATCAGGCACGGGTATGCACACCTATAAAGCATCGTTCTTGGGAAGCTGAGGCAGAAGGATCACTATGAGTTCCAGGCCAGACAGGATTACCTAGTGAGAACTGGTCTCAAAAACACATATCAAAATAAAAGCACTTATTCTCCTCAATTACATTTTAACTTTAATATTAATTTCAGAATCTGTCTGATTCCATTTTTAAAAATGTTTTTGAAATATAATTCTGTAGTTGAATAAAAGAAGAAATAAGCCAAGCAGTGGTGATATACACCTTTAATCCCAGCACTTGGAAGCAGAGGCAGGTGGATTTCTGTGAGTTTGAGGCCAGCCTAGACTACAGAGTGAGTTCCAGAACAACCAGAGAAATCCAGGCTACAAACACAGAAATCCTGCCTGGGGCGGGGGGGGGGGGGGGAGGGGGGGACACGACAAACAAAAAACAAACCACACACACACAAAAACGAAGAAATAACAAGTCTACAAACTTATGAACATGGAATATTTAATTTCTTGCAAAACCGGTTTTCAGTTTCAATAAACTGGTATTTAATACCTTTCTCCACACTGTTTCCTAACTATGTTGTGTTTTTATTACATTGTGAGTGCTGAATATTTTCATTCCACTTCAGAATTTATTCCATACACTGAAAATAATTGCATTTAAATAGATTCTTGCCTTGTTGCAATAGCCAGCCCCTCCAGCACAATGGGCAAAACTGGAAGCAGATATCTTTTTCATGGTCTTCATCTCAGGGAAAGACATGAACAGTCTCAACAGTGTCTGAGCATTACTCAAACTGTTAGCCGTTTCCACTTTATTTTCCGTGTATGGATATTTTGCATGTACACCACATATGTACAGTGCCTGTGTAAGCCAGAAAAAAATGGTATCAGATTGCCTGAGACTGGAGTTACAGCAGGGACTGAGCTGACATGTGAGTCCTGGGGCTTGAACTCAGGTCCTCTGAAAGAGCAGCCAGCGTTCTTACCTACTGAGTCATCTCTCCAGCCCAAAGCTGTTCATTTTTAACATGTGCCTTGATCTAATTGTTTCATGATGTAATCATTCTTAAGGTTGGCTCTGAGTTCACAAACTACTGTATTTGAAGAGGAAAAGAGAGAAGAGAAAAAGAAAGTAAAGGTGAAATCCAACCTGAAGCTGGCATTTCACATTAGGTGTCCACAGATGTTTTCTTAAGCCATCCCACAAAGAAACTCTCCTTGGTCAAAGTGCTCTATGAAACACTGTTTGTAATATTAAACTCTCACTGAGAATCAGAGAAAATATTGGCGAATTAAAAAACCTGATTATCACCTCTTTTAATTTGAGGATATTTAATCCTGAAAAGTATTATATAATACTTTTAATATTCCACAGATTGACTGATCCAGGAATACACTGAGCAATCCTGTTAAGTTATAATAAAGTATTACCATACAGATGATTACATGGAGACCTCTAAGTAAATACAAGTAGGAGAGACTGAAACCAAAGAAAAAGGAACTCAGAACTCTGAGAAACATGGGCCCAATCAAAGAGTACTCAGTTGAAAATGAAAAATCTACAGGATATATTAAGCTTCAGCAAAAAAGCACAAATGCCACATAATTTTCTTTCCTGAGATATGACATGGTTCACTGTGTCACTGGGTGCCTGATCTCTGAGTACGCTGTGCACACGTATGAACGTTCCTATGAGCAGGATGTACATGTACCACATCGAGGCTGTATAGATCAGAAGACAACCTTGGGTGTGGTTCTCACTTATGATATTATTTGAGACACGGTGATTACCAAGTTAACTGGCCAAAGTTCTCTTCCCCTCCCCCAACCCCATCTCTCCCTCTCTCTCCACCCCCTAGCGCTCCCCCTCACTACCCCCCCACCCACGCCCACCCCCGCTATGAGAGTTCTGGGACTGTCTGAGCTCCAGGGATCTGAGTTCAGGTCTTCACCCTTGTGCAGCGAGTGCTTCGCACCCTTTAGCCTTCTCGACAACTATTGTGTCTTTTCTAATCCTGCATAATTGAAGCAAAAACATTCTAATATGTGGAATATGTTTAACATACATTTGATCTTCTAGATTACAGAGTCCATGTTTCTGATATTCATGTTGTCTATACAGCCTTTCTAATGCTCGCCTCAATGTCTGCCACAAATAGGCAGCTGAGTGGAAATTTAGTCAATGATTACCTATGTGCTCGCTGCAAAGACGTCAAGTGATTACTGATACGAATTAAGCATAAAGCTAATGATGAAAAACTTCACCAAATTCAACCAGTCTGTCATTACTCTTTAAATTAAACCAAAGAGGGAAATGCTGATGCAGGAAGGCACTGGTTAACAGTGCAAATGATGATCAGGAATAAGAAAAGAGGTTTAAAGCTGGGCGGTGGTGGCGCACGCCTTTAATCCCAGCACTTGGGAGGCAGAGGCAGGTGGATTTCTGAGTTCAAGGCCAGCCTGCTCTACAGAGTGAGTTCCAGGACAGCCAGGGCTACACAGAGAAACCCTGTCTCGAAAACAACAACAGCAACAAAAAAAAAAAACCAAAAAAAAAAAAAAAAAAAAGAAACGAGGTTTGAATGAGAGCCAGAGAAGGAAAACAACCCAGCAAAATACAAAACTGAACACACAAAGATGCAGCACATTGTGCATGAAATTTCATACTAAGGTTGGCGGGTGACGGAGGATCACCGTCAGAGCAAAGGATTGCTGAGAGGAAGGATTCCCTCGCCATCAAGCTAGGGTGTGGTAGCACGGGCCTTCAATCTCAGCACTAAGGAGGGAGAGGAGCAAGAGGACCTCCAGCCTGGTCTTTAAGTGTTCCAGACCAGCCAAGGCTACACAGGAAGACTGTTTCCAACACATGAATTAAAAAGCTCACTATCTTTGAAAGATAATGTAACAAGCAAGGAGGCGAGTTCACAGGCTCCCGAAAACCCACATAAAAGAAAGGATGACCTTCAGCAAGCCCCTCAGCGTCTCAGCAGCAGTCCACACTACGGATGAAGCGGTGTGGACTCCGTCTGCCATTGGTTTGTTTATATACATTATATCTGCTTGTATTCTACATAATGAAATTAAAAGAAAAATGTTAAGCATATGCTAATTTATTTATAAACTATTGTATTTACATATAATACACTGTGTTTATGTATTTTTTATGAAAAATTGCTACATTTTTCAAAAACTTAAGTCACAAGGTCAGCACTACTTCATGTTGTGCAAAGGTCTTTGATACCCATAATCAGATGTAGCTTCTGCACTGAAATCAGTTGATGTGCTACTCACCTAGACAGTATGCAAAACTTAGGAAACTATATGTAGCTGGCTTTCTATAATAAGGTATGACTGAAAAGAGAGAAGCATCTTAACAGTCATTTCCTATTGTTCCCAGAAGTCACCTTTGATACAGCATCAAGCCTGGCAGAAGATACTCAGGGTTAACTACATCACGGACTGTGCATTCTAATCAGTGCACTTTTACTCTGTGAAAATCCAGTTGTCCACCTTGCCCTCTGAACAGATCTTTGACTGGTAGATTTTTGTAACACTATGACATCTGGGAAATTTTAAATCACTGAGTTAACTGAGAGCTGTAAGGGGCAAACATTCCTTTATGTTTTATTTTTTTAAAGTCTTTATTGTTAATATCACAAACTCAAGCCAGGCGGTGGTGGCGGACGCCTGTAATCCCAGCACTTGGGAGGCAGAGGCAGGCAGATTTCTGAGTTCAAGGCCAGCCTGGTCTACAGAGTGAGTTCCAGGACAGCCCGAGCTACACAGAGAAACCCTGTCTCGAAAAAAAAAAACAAAACAAAAAAAAAAAAAATCAAACTCATTTTATTTAAAAAAAAAAAAAGTTTCACCTTTAAATACCAGGATAATATTACACAGTGATGAACATAAGTTTTCCAATATCCTCACTTCAAAAGTTTGAATTTCAGTAGGGTATGGTGGCACACACCTTTAATCCCAACATAGGGGAGGCAGAGGCAGGTGGATCTATTGAGTTTGTGGTCAGCCAGATCTACAGAGTGAATCCTGGGAAAGCCAAAGCTACGTAAAGAGATCCTGTTTCAAAAGTAACCAAATAATAAAATGGTAATAATAATAATAGTAATAATAATAATGACATTTGAATTTTATTATTCGCACAGATTATGTTATAGTTTGCCTTCATCATAACTTTCAAGAAAATATTTACAAAAGTTTCTCAGAATAATCACAAGCTGTCAATCATTCCTCACCATAAACAAGCAAATAAATAAATAAATAAATAAAAGAGGTGCTCCAAGAAAACAGCTGTCCCACTTGTTCTTCAAACACCTGCAAGTGCATCCTTCCTGGAGGCGCCTGATCTGTTGGAGGGGACTGAGATCTGCTGGAGTAGTATTTTAAAGCTACGTCTCATCACATATCAGAGTCGAAGCCATGCCGCCGAAGCCTGAGACTTGATAATACATTCATCTTCACTTCATCTCAGTCAGGTTCTGAGGGGCACTGTGGTAGCTCTCGGACCCAGGGCAGACGGCTGAGGTTCCGACTCCACATATTAAAGCAGAGGTGGCAGCCAGGTTCTCCCAGCATCCTTCAGTCCCCACCTGTTACACGTTAGGCTGACATACCCTGACCTCTCCAGTCCTGGGCTGAGCGGCCCTTCCCTCCCACAGCTGCTGTTCCTTATATTATCCAGATATTTGGTTGCCTGGCCTTTTACTCTCTAGGTTCTCTCCTTCCTCTCCTCGAACTACCCAGCTCAGGGTCCCGTTCACTCTGGGCTCTCCCAGAAGTCTCTGCCTCTGGTTATGCTCTCCCTTATATCTGCAAAAACCCTTTCCCTCCACCATATAGAAGCAGTCATGTCCTTCCTTTTTTATTTCTTTTTTTTTCTTTTCATTCAATTTAGAGCAGGAGGGGTTGGGCTCGTGTCTGGCAAGCAAATGTTCCACTACTGTGACACATCCCCAGTCCCAATCAAGAACACTTTCAAGTAATGCTTACATTTAAAAAATAAAACTTATAGCCATGTAACAGATAAAGGATACGAAAAGCAGTACATTTTGTCACTGAGCTGATAATGTCTTTTTAATAAACAAAAATTATTTGATCCATGACAACCTCCTAAGAGAATCTCAGGGAACTGACTATCTCCTGCACTTCTGTCCGCAGATGGATCACTCAACACTTTGACAAGATCTGCTTGGTCAAAACTCTAAAATCCAAGGCTGGAGAGATGATGGCTCCGTGGTGAAGAGTGCTAGTTACACAACCGCAAGAACTGGAGTTCAGACTCGGTGCCCACCCAAGCCCGGTGTCTCCTGCTCGGCTGGAGCTCCAGCTCAGAGTCAGAAGACAGGAGGATGATCGCTGGGGCTAGCTGGCTTCCACCCTAGCAGAAAAACTGCCAACCCGCCTTCGGAGATCCTGACTCACGGGAAGAGGTGGAATAATAGAGACCAGGATACCTGATGCCCTCTTCTGACCTCTATGCACATGCAAAGGCACACACCTATACGCACGCATGTGCAAACATGCACACAGACACACACATGTATGCAAGCACGCATACAAATAAAACCCTTTTCTAAAATCTGAAATCCATCCTGTTATTTCTCTCATTACTTTATCCTGCTCCTCCCGTACGGAACCTACTTGTGATTGACGTTGTGTCTCCAAGATGCCTCTCTGTTGGCCTGCCTCTCCCACAACTGCTAAGCCCCGTCTGTCTTGCTACTTTCCATGAACACTGAAATCCCTTCTGTCCGTGAGATCTACTGATGAATTTCAGGCATCTGAGCCTGTTGTTTACTATCCTCTGGGTCCAGAATCTCCAAATAGCTGGCTCAACACCAAGCCTACTAGCCAAGGTTCCACGGGATCCCCTCCTCTCCTGGGTATCTCTCACAGCCTCACTACTCAAATCTCTGCACAGCACTTTTAAGAATCTGTGTTTATATTACTATGTTTGTTTAGTATGGATCGCATCCATTACAATGCAAACAGCAAGAGCCTCTGCCATTTTGTTTCTTCCTATATTTCTCAGCTATTAATTGACATGAGTGTGGCAGTGTCTAGTGACTGAGTGAAAGCTGAATGGGAACGGGGACCAGAGGACAGATTTTAGTCTTCTTCTAAGCTTATCACTCCGTGTTTGGGACTTGTAAATGAGGAGATCTGGCTGGGAGGAGAAAAGAAGAGTTACAATTGGTTGCAAGGTATCTGCTAGGAGGAGAGAACATATGGTGGTACCACCAACCAAGTAACAGATGGGAAACAGAAGCAGGGTGAGTGTCAGGAGAGCAAAGAACAAGACGGGAACCATGCAGGAAGACCTCACTGTGAATGCTTAGGAGAAACCTCGTGTATAAGCTTGGAGTAGAATCTTTGGAGAAACAATTTTCAAAAGCATTGCTATTTATTATTGGCTAAAACTTTTCTCTGTGATTGAAAACGAGTCTTCTGTGCACCGAAGTTCCCTGAAAAAGTCACACCTATGCAGATTACACAGACTGAGGAGCCCTTCTGATTGTCTGGAGGTGTTAATGCTGAAGGCTAACACACCTTTTGTCTGTCATGTAAAACCTTTGAAATGGCCATGCATTGCTTCTCTGGACCCCAAACCGTCACGAGGTAATAGAGGAAACCTATAATAGTTTCTCCCGCTTTGATTCAACCCGACCACCACCTGTCTCCACTGGTGTCCTGCGGTAGGTGCTGCCTTACGACTGTCATTACTCTGTGACTAGAGAAGTTCATGGAAACACTTTTGCCATAAGACATGTCATGCTCCAGGCAGATGGTCACTCATCACTCATCGGGAGAGGAAAAAGCTTTTAAAGACGTTAAGTCTGCCAGTGAGTTGACTTTAAATGTGACTTTATAAAAATTATTAAATAAAACATAATACATTATAAAGCAATATGGTTTACTTCAGTGGAAATGTAACCATCTTACTGCCAATACTAAAATAATATTAGTACCATTCCTTAAATAAAATATTACTTTGTTCCCATAGTTAATCAATATATCAAATGTATACAAACTCAAACCCTGAGATCTTTACTAGCAAACTACATCTCACAGGAACAACCAATTACTATATTCACTCTGGCAGAAGTCTTAAGCAACCCTCTATATACCTACAGAAAATGTCATGTTTTCAAAGTTTGTACTGTACACTGATAGAAATAAAATAAACAAATATGTTTCAAACTTGGTTAACAGAATTCTTGGCCAATTACAAAATACAGACTTAAAGCTTATATTACAGAATTTTGTTAAAAGAAGAAACCTTGAAAATATATCTTTCAAAACATTTAATAAATTCACTTGAAACATGACCTCTGTCAAACACACAACTTGCCTTTTTTGACTGACTCTGTAACAGTAACAATGTCCAGCTAAATGACATATTTCCTTCATTACTTTATCAGTAATCTATATATACTATATATATATATATATATAATTTTATATATATATAAAATTAATCAATCAGAAGGCTCTTCTAAATCACCATCCCTTTCATTCAAATTGAAAGTAAATCAAGCTTTTTACTCAGTTTACATTCCATCGCTACCCTGCCTTCTGGTCCCCGCTCACAGTCTCTCCTCCATCCTCTATCCCCTTCTCCTCTGAGAGGGTGGAGCCCCCACCCACCCTGATATCCCCCACCCTGGCACATCAAGTCCCTGTAGGGCTAGGCACATCCTCTCCCACTGAGGCCAGACAAGGCAGCCCTGTTAGGGGAATGTAGTCCACAGATAGGCTACAGCTTTAGAGTTAGTCCCAACTCAAGTTTTGGAGGACTGACATGATGACCAGGCTGAAAATAACTCAATTTTAACAACAATGGCTGCCCATGAAGTCCATACCTAAAAAGAACTTGTCCCAATTTTCAAAAGGACATTTTCCTGAATGAACCACACAGTTTCCCGATGCAACATCACTGCTCAGAGAGAGGGCACGGAGCTCCAGAGAGGCATCAGATCGGCATTTACAGGCTGGTTTGACTTTTTTGATTTTTCTGAATTTGAATAGGTTGAAGAACATGATCCAAACTTGTTTCCTTTTCAGAAATGAAATTTTCCCCTTCGATCTTTGAGGTAATAAGGTGTTCACTATCCCTTCATGATGAGCACTATGCTTACATGCCCAAATAGTCTATGAGAACATTGAAAAGGCCTGTTTTATTAAATAAGACAACTATCATGAAGAATGGAATATACAGAACAAAAGAGGAACAACTTTGCTGAAAAACAGAAGCACACTTTCCTCCCAGCTATTGATATAGCTAGATAAGCACACACGCATGCACATGCACGCATACACACATGCACACACACACACATAAATGGCAAGGGACATAATGGAAAGTTTAGGGTGACTGAGACTTGGCAAAGCCTGAATACTTAAACTCAGATCTAAATATTTTTCTTGGCCCCAAGTCACCATTCAACAGGAATCTTCGGACCTCACCCTGCTGTCTCCCTTTAAGTGACTGAGTCACCCAGCACTTCCCATAATGAAACAAGTGACACATCCGTATCGGCCAGGGCTGAGAGGTCTGCGCGCAATCAATAAACCCATTCAGACATCCCTGTGATAAGAAGGTAAGTCTTTAAGAGGTACTGGGATATTTGA
The DNA here is from genome assembly GCA_964023405.1 of Apodemus agrarius. Taxonomy (NCBI): domain Eukaryota; kingdom Metazoa; phylum Chordata; class Mammalia; order Rodentia; family Muridae; genus Apodemus; species Apodemus agrarius. The sequence goes on along the minus strand of OZ030017.1, from coordinate 56,170,926 downwards.
AGAGAATGACGGATGTTTCCAGACCATCCCGGTCTTAAGATTTATAGTTAAGATTAATAATTTATGGACAAACTTGGCTCTCAAAGCCATTCTCCCTTTAAAGGAATTGGTGCTCTATGGAAACAAACAGGTGGTGCCAGAGCTCAGGCTGGGAAAGTACAGGCTGAGCCTGAAACACCATGTACCAGAAAACCATGTGCTCAAAGAACAATGGGCGCACGTCAAAGACGTAGAGAAGTCAGGGAAGGGAAGCGGACAGCACTCCACGGGCCACATTCAGACATCTGAGCAGCACACCGTGGTCCCTTGGTGAAGCAAGAACCGAGGCCCATAAGGGCACATAAACAATGGGGCGGCAGAGCCGTTCTTGACAGCAGAGTTCTGTCTAGCAAAGAGGCAATGCTGGAATTTAAGTCCTTCACTAGCAGTACAGAGCATGCGAGAGTCAGAGAAGACCCAGGTTCCTCTGCTTACGTGTGCATCTCCTTTAGCTAGATGCCTCACTTCAGTAGGAGCTGTTCTTAGCAAGAAATGGATTTACACCTCTAGGATTATGACTAAAATTCAATGGCCTTGTAATTTCTTTTTTTTTTTTTTTTTTTTTTTTTTTTTTTTGAGACAGGGTTTCTCTGTGTAGTCCTGGCTGTCCTGGAACTCACACTGTAGACCAGGCTGGCCTCGAACTCAGAAATCCGCCTGCCTCTGCCTCCCAAGTGCTGGGATTAAAGGCGTGCGCCACCACGCCCGGCTGGCCTTGTAATTTCTTATCCACTTTGCAGCTCATGTGAAGTTCACTTCCTAAAGATGCTATGTCCACAAGTCTGGGTGCTATAGAGGCCTCTACTAAGGAAGCAGATGGAAAAGCCGACACACGTGCACACATCACAAATCAGAATGTCTCACTGGAAGAGCCCCAAACACCAAGGCTTAAAACTGCCTTCTCGGTGTTAGCAGCCGCTGGGCAGGAGGTCTGAGATTGGCCTGTCCTTCTGCTTTAAGGGAGAACAACCCTTGTCCCGCAGTGTTAACTGGGGTATCTTCTGCTGTTCAATAGGGCAAAGTCCTCTGTAAGCACTCAGCAGAGACCTAAGTTACACAAGTTACACATGTCAATCCAAGAATAAGACAATAACATCACAGCACCTGAAAAGCTACGAATTTCAAAACATGGGACCCTTGTTGGACTCTAAAGCCAGATTTTTTTTCATAAAAGAGTACAACATTCTAATTTGCTTTTTTTATATTTTTTATTTGTTTATTTTATTTATGTAAGTACGCTGTAGCTATTTTCAGATACACCAGAAGAGGGCAGCAGATCTTATTACAGATGGTTGTGAACCACCATGTGGTTGCTGGGAATTGAACTCAGGACCTCTGGAAGAGCAGTCAGTTCTCCTAACCAGTGAGCCATCTCTCCAGCTCTAGTTTGCTTTTAACCTAATTGACACAAATTTGTATCTGTAAGTATAAGAAATAATATATATATATATATATATATATATATATCACTAATACAAAATATATTGATATACTGATACAAATAGGTATGTTACAAAACTCACAGGTATTATATACACCAGTGTACTATCTCACTGTCCAAAATGAAATACAATAAATATATATTTTTAAATTTTGTGTACTAGTGAGTACTATTAATCTCTCAATTCTGCTCTAAAAAAATAAATCAGAAACTGAATTCCAAATTATGTATTAGAATGTATTATTGCCAAAATATTTAAAATAAAACAAAAACAACTGGTAGGAACATAAAGGTTGGCTAAATTAAAAGGAGGGTCTCACACGATTGTACAGCAAGAAAAGGCACTTGCGGCCAATCCTGACAACTCGAATTGGATCCTCAGGACCGACATGGTAGAAGAAGGGAATCAACTTCCCAAAGTAGTCCTCTGGCCTCCACACCACACACACACACACACACACACACACACACACACTCTCTCTCTCTCTCTCTCTCTCTCTCTCTCTTTAAATAATTTTAAAATTCAACAAATACAGAAAATTGAAAACTAGACTGAAAACATTTACTTACACCTACTTTGCCTTTAAAATATAATCAGTATAATATGGAATGATAAATTAAGACAAACAGAAGTGGGAAATTACCCATCCTACTTTGCAAGACTATAGGAGGAATAAGGGTAGGACAGTCCAGTTGGCACACTGACTCATCCACAGTGCTTGGCACAGAGCTAAATGTAGCAAGTTAGCATTTGCTAATGTATCTAATGTGAATTTATTAAATAGAACTAAATATACAACACACAGCCATATTAACTCATAGCATTTGCACTCATGTGTAAAATTACTGTAATATTGTTCCATACGTGTGTATGAGTACAGAAACATTTTAGTTCCACAATGACAAAAATGATCATTCAGACTAAACCTCTGAGGAGTTAGATTGTTTGTGAATGCATGAACGCAACATGACACGGTAAGACACCAAAGGACAAGGATCTGGGGGATGAGATGGAACCGAGGAAAGCTCACCTAAGCATGTCTTCCGTTGAGTCCTATGTTGACAACCCAGAGACGGCTGAGGTGCTAAGGAAAGGTACAGCCTTCCTCTTGGCCTTTTGGGAACAGAAGGCTACGGTGAGAGAATTCCCAGCAAGTGGGTGGAGAACAGAAGGCTACGGTGAGAGAATTCCCCAGCAAGTGGGTGGAGACCCGGGGACGGGGAGACCTGGACAGCCTTAACTCTGATTGAATTCTTAGCATTCAATCAGTTCAGATTTAGAGTGAGGAGTCCCTGGGAACTACTGCCCTAAGACACCTGGCAAAGGGAAATGAAAACTCTCACTGGAGAAGGTACATCCAAGGCTCCAATAGTATTTCTATACGTGATATTACATACAGAGCAGCCAACCCATGATAAAACATAACCAGATATTTAAGCAATTAAGAACTCATGATCAAAGCCAACAGATAGAATATGAAAAGATAAAATAATGCCCTCAGACGGAAAGCAAGGCTGGAAAGCTAAGCTGCACTGCCGTGACAAACACTAACTAAAGCAACCTGGGAGGAGAAAGGGTCTGCTTCAGTGTACAGCTTACAGCACACTAAGGAGAGCCAGGAAAGGACAGCAGCAGACACCGTGGAGGGGCTCTAAACACTGCTTGCTCTCCCTGCGTGGTCAGCTCTTTCCTAACAGACCCCAGGTCCACCTGACCAGGGCTCCCCCAAGGTGGGCTGGACCCTGCTATGACAATTAGCCAAGGGAAAGATCCCAGAGACACGCCCACAGGCCAATCTGATGGAGGCGATTTTTCAACTGATGGTCTTTGTATCAGTGACTCGGGTTTGTATCAAGTTGACAAAAAACAAAAAACAAACAAAAAACAATCCAGCAGAGATCATAATTAAACAATATCCACATGAAATAATAGGGTAATAATGATTATAGAATGAAAACTGTAACTGAAATTAAAATTCAAAACTATGACTTATAAACAGAAGATAGAGAAATGGAGTTAGTGTCCTAAGATTCCTATTAAAATTCGTACAAAAAAAGTAAAAATCAGCATATTTATTTCATTTTTAATATTATGCTTTCTACACAGCTGACAAACACAGTTAGTGGCATCAACATCAGATTCAAGTATCAAAGAGCTATTATCATGCTATTTCTCTTCACACTCAACTCCTCCCCCAGTCCCTGGCCACTGTACATCTGTACCATGTCTCAGTAGTCATGTGTTTTCTAGGGCATTGTATAAATGCAGCCTCTTTAATATGATCCCTCCACAACTGAGATTCATCTCCCCAGTGCAAACAGGCTATTCATCCTAATCGCTGAATACTACACCTCTGTATGGTTGGGCTACCAGCATTTACCGAGACCTCAAATAACGGGCATCTGCATCATTACCAGTTTCAGGGAATCGTAAATAAAGTTATTATAAACATTCATATATAGAAAGGACAATTTCAATTCGCTTGGGCAAATAGCCAGGAATGAGACTAGTACTTGATTTGTTAATAATGTATGAGAAATAGATGACTCTGTTATAAGAAATAAAACCAAAGCATACCACCTGCCCTGCCTTATCACGTCTTCTGTGGCCTCAGTGACATATTGTTCACTCATTCCTTTAAGTCTTCAAGATCATCCCAAACGACTGGGTACCATGTCAGTCTAGAAGATGTTTTCTGATCAATTCATCAAATGAAGAAGAAAGCAAAGGAGATGCGCTCTGAGTCTTTCAATTTTATAGAAAAGTCTATGCTACCCTTTCTCCCACTGTATAATGGTCAGAATTGCTAAATAACATGACTATTTGTAGGACATAAGTAATATATTTCCATCGTAAAATTAAGCTCAATGCAAAGCTATAGATTCCTACAGCCCAATAAACTGTGTGTGGCTATTAACTAATCAATAACAAATAAATACTTGAAAGTGGAGAACACAGCTAACCAGGACATATTCAAGCAGGTTAACATAATGTTTTTGGATATGGATTCATTTATATTTTGTTTAGCACAGTGAAATAAGAAAAAGCATCTCATGCTAGGCAAACATTTCTGCTTTGAACCAAATCTTCACAGAGTGGCTGCCCTGCTTGAGAAATGTTTTCTACAGACATGTGCTCTCAAGTCCCACTAAGTTACCTCCCAAGGAAGGATTCTACATTAAATACCAGGGATCGAGTGAAACGTTAAGGTTGCTCTTGACTGAATCATCAGCCAAATGAAATCAAATTATGGTCCTGACAAGACTAATGGTTTTATTGAGACTGATGGTTTTATTATGCTTCCTGCTGACACCTGCTGGTTCAACTTTATCTTCCTGGTACTATAGATCGGAATTTAGAGACTCCACAATCAGAACCCTCGGTTGATTCATTAATAAACCACTGACCCGAACTCCCTTCCCTGCCCTGCTGGCTTCCACTGAACCATGTTACAATGGTGACCACCGCCTCACCTGTGCCTTACAAAACAAACACTGAATACCGTCCGTTTCAATTGTCTCATTCAACTATGAGACGACTCTGAAAACAAAGTTACATTTTTAAAATTTAAACTGTAAAAACAATACTAAAAGAATTTTAAAGGGGGAGAGTGTCTTTTAAAATATCATGCAGCCTGACTTTCTAAATGTGTTATAGCAAATTCCATATCCCATAGTATAGTAAAGCTTTAAAAGGAGATAATGTGGTCCTACTAAGCCCTCCTATGGTAGAAAGCTGTGAAAAATGGTGTGGTCCTACTAAACCCTCCAAGTTTTACTCCCAACTTTCCATTCCCCTTAACCTCAACATATTAAAACATAATATGCAAGAAAGGGCACTGTATCCTTTCTCGAAGTTTCTAGTTCATATTCCAAATGAAAATGACAATGTATTATTTTAAGTGATAGAGCTGCAGCACCTCCCCTGAACACACACTGTCACTGTCCTTCTCTAGCTTAACGAACCCAAGTGAATCATGGGAGCAAGTTGACCAGGTCAGAGAAAGGAGTAACTCAGATGCAAGGTTAGACCTTCGGACCCAAGGATGTGTAGGAGGAAGCAGGATGAGATAAAACAGTCACCATGGCATGAGTAAACATGTGCCCTAACTCACTACAGTCTGCTTCTCGCACAAGTGAATAAAGCTATTTATTTAATAATAAATCATTCCGAGCAAAAGTAATACTGAGTACATCCTATATCAAGAGATCTAAAAAGCTGGCTAGCTTTCAGAACCACAGGTAGAAGGTTTTTCATGTCCTGTTTTCTTTTTAAAAATGTATCTTCTTGGTCCGCCCATTCCCATCCCTGTATTGACTGAATAAGTGTGAAGTGGAACAGATATTTCTCCATTTTAAAAATGAACACATAAAAAGATGCATGTGACCAGAAGGCAGCGGCTTTGGGATCTACCCCGTGTGTTAATTTAATAGGTCACAGGCTCTGTCTATTTTAAGCGTGGCTCTGCGCGTCCAGATGCAGTACCACAGCTGACGAGGGCTTGGCCATGGCTGCCGAAGCTGCCCCTGGTGCTTGGCCCCACTAATAAAGCTGTTTCAGATGCAGGCCAGGAACATGAGGGTGGCAGCTCATGCCCAGGACCTTTCTGAGTCTCACTTGGAGCCACATAAAAATAAGCCAGGGACGCTGCCAGATGATGTAGTGGAAGGGAAGAGGGGAAACAGCCCAGAGGCAGGCAGGAGCCTGGGCTGTCCTCGGGACGTTTGTGTAATTGTTCATGTTTGTTTTATTTTAAAAGAAGGAAAATTGTGGAAGATCACTGACACCCCTTTCATACACACATAAATGCCTCATGTGCACTAACTACTCGCTCCTTTTTATATTAGTGAAAGTCTGCCATTACTTCAAATCCATATAAAATCTGATTTATCCCTCAAAGTGCAATATTTGGGCTTGTCATTTTCAATCCTGTCTATAAATGAAATGTCTGGATCTAGGTTTGCCTTTGGAAATAACAAATATACACATTTAAACTACTGAGTTTTTCAAAACAAAAATCAAGAACGCAAGCATCTGCCAGCTTGAGAGACCTGGCGTGCCAAGAAGATGAGAGTTCAGCGAAAAACAGCAATGTGGAATGTTCCCATGCTCAGAGCTATCCCTCAGGTCACCAACGTACCCAAAGAATGCAGCTTTCCGGAAAAGGATCCCACAAGAGAAAAAAAGAATGCTAGAAGAAATCAAAGAAAACCCAATGACAGAGAACAGGTCAAACAGATTCCTATTTCTGACTTCCAAGTATTAGGAAGCCCCTTCTGTGACTAGATTTTACTATTATTTCTGTGGGCTGTGTCTTATACAGTCTACACTACCTCTTCCCTGGTTAGGGGGTGTGCCATGTATTCAATGTCACTTAGTCCTCCTAATCCCTATTCAAAACATGAGTACCAGCCACCAACATGGTAAGTAGTTCAGGACAGAACCCCCTTCTCTTCTTTGGTGAAGGTGACAATGGCCCGGCAGATGTAAGGCATTGTGCATTATGTCTCCCATACCTGAGGTCATTAAGTGTTTTCACAATGCAACAGAGAGAGCTCAAGTATTCTTACAATGCATTGAGCCTCGAACCTTTTCACAAGTAACGAAACTAAAGCCTAATCCTGACACCTCAAAGTGGATCCACACTGTAATCATCCACTCAACTTCTTGAGTGTGTGTGTATGTGTATGTGTGTGTGTGTGTGTGTGTGTGTGTGTGTGTGTGTCTGAGAGAGAGAGAGAGAGAGAGAGAGGGAGAGGGAGAGGGAGAGGGAGAGGGAGAGGGAGAGAGAGAGTCAGTCTTGCACAGTAATGGATATAGAGGGAAGACTCAGTCGGGAGCCATTCTTTGGATTAGAGGGAAGACTCAGTTGGGAGCCATTCTTTGGATCCCGTCCAACTTCTTTTGGGTGATTTTTTTTTTTTTTTTTTGACCAGGTCTCTCCTTGGCCTTAGGCTCACCAATTAGTCTAACCAGGCAGCAGGCTATAGGGACTGCAATGGTTCCCCATCATACCTTGAATGGTTTGTTTGTTCTGCTGATGATTGACCGAGGGTCCTCGTGCTTACATACAAGGACTTTAATGATGTCATTCAGTGACTTCATTTTACAAGACATTTTTGCAAAGCAAGCAGGTCGGACGAGCCCTTCAGTGCTGCTGAAGGTGCTCACGGAAGACGGTTCTGAGGATCAGGCCCGAGAGACCGACACGCCTGTTGAGACCTGACAAGCGAGCCACAGTATTTGAAAAGCTAAAAGGCACTTGGTTATCATCTCTGTCGGCCTCTTAGAATTCCTACTGACACAGTCCAATCACAAAGACTTTAGAAATTACCAACAAACGAGAGGACTAGCTATCAACGCCATGTGAGAATTCAGGAAAACTTACTAAAGATCTGACTTTACTCTAAAGGTAATTCAGATGTCAAATCCAGCTTCAAATCAAGAAGGCCTTTTCCCAGCAAAGTACTGTTTACTTGGCTTGTCCTGTCCCTGTCTACAGGGATTCCAGAAAGAGCCCTGTGAGCTTGGCCATTGTCAGGGCTTCTGGCATCGGGGCAATGGGCCGAGGAGAGGCTAGAAGCTGCGCCCCACCTGCCTGAGACACTGCACGCAGCATTGCACAGGTGCTACCGTCATCTGCCTCCAACCCCAAAATAACACCTTCGGCAGTCATGAGTTTCCACACTCGATCTCAGCAGGTTCCTCGGTGACTGACAAAGGCCTGCTGAAGAGAGGAGAGTGCCAAGCCAGACCTTGCCAGGGCTCCTCCTAAACCAAGACTGGATCACATGGATTTTTTTTCCTCCCAGATTCCCGACAACACCTACAACAGTATTAAAACTTTAACGTGATGATTGATGCCCGTGAGCATTCAAATCCTAAGCCAGTGGAACGAATGTGGAACTCTGGTGAGGCCGAGCCTACGTCTGAGTTATTTCTGGTTTGGAAACAGACGTGGCAAAGTACCTCTGACTTTTTAGGCACAGCCAAAAAGAGTCAGCAGACTACATGCCCTAAGATGAATGATTATAATAAACTGTCCTCAGACATGAAACCGTAGCTGGGTGCTAAATCCAACTCACAGGGGCTCCGATTGCCACACACTCGTATCAGAGGGGTTTGCTGAACAGAGGGCCCCCCGGTGGGACAGCTTTCGGTCAGGGTTTAGAGCGCATTCCAGCCTCACACGCGCTGTAGTGTTGAGAGTTTGATGGGGACCCAGCATCTCTCTTGCACAGCACCGTGTGAGATGGCACACCTCTTCTTTGCACTCTATCTTCACTTAAATCTTCAGAACGTGTTTCTGTGTCACGTGGACGATGAGACGGTTGCCAGGATGAGCTTCCAGAGAGGCAAGGAAATGATTGCAAATGAGACTTTCTTTTTTTTAATCAAGAAGGCAAAAAGGAGAGAATTTTACTACTGAATCCTATAAAGAAATTACCAAGTTGGTGCATTTTGGTGATCCAAAACAGAGAGAAGCAAAGTTCTCCTAAAGAGTCACGTAGTAAACACTTCGAGCTTCGAGGACATCACATGATCTCTCTGCTCAACTACGACGGCAAAGGAGTCACTGGTGACAGTTAAAGGGTCAGGAACAAACTAAGCAACAGCTCCACTCTATGCCCCCAGATTTCAACTGAAATTAATAAAAGCAAGTTTGCAAGAACAGAATATAAATCTATTCAACCTACATTAAAGAAAAGCTAAAGTATTATCGTGACCACCTAATGACTCTAGGAATTTAGGTATGAGCTATGGAATTAAAAAACCTCTTTTATGGTTCTGTTATCCTCTCCCTCCTCTGGCCCAACACACAGAAATACAACTCTAAGAAATCCACCAATTACAGAATTAAGAAAAGTATTTCATGCCTTACATGGTACAAGAACTTCTCGCTGCCCAAAATTCCCTGGATCTCAACCACCCAATGTGAATAAACCAAATTTTCTCTTTTCCTGAGGAAAAAGGCATGGCCAAACCTGCTATCTGAAGCAATCCAGTAAGCTAGAGGGAACACAGCTGCTAAGAACTGAACAAGAAACTCTCGGGCTCATGGTATGTCAGACAGAACTGGCATACAGTTTGGTAACAACGTGAGAAGGTCCCGGGTAAATAAATACTAAAGACCCCAGTCACAGACCTACCCTGTTTTGGTCAAAGTGAAAGATGGTAGCTCCATCAGAACCAAAAACTGACTCGTGTCTAAAAGGTGGAGATAATATCTAGAGCCTCTATATGTTTTCATGTACAATGTCTGGTATACAAAAACAAACAAACAAACAAACAAACAACCTAGCCAAGAAATAAGTAATATGAGGGGGAGGGGAATAGTTCCACAAATGAACTAGATTTTATAATAATAAACTTTAATTACAGATTAATACCTTGTATAAACTAGATGAATGCCAAGAAGGAAAGCTCATGAGGCCTCGATCTAGACAAAGAACTACAGGCAACTAAGGAATGCTGGGAAAGGAACCAATGCGCTTCCCCAGGGAGGAGCACACCAACAGATTATCCAGTTATCCGATATCAAACAGTCAGACCTGAAAACATGCATACAAAACACATTGTATGGACTAAAAGAAACTGAAAGAAAGTTGTACTTACAAATTTACGAATACACACACACAGCAGCAGCAGCAGCAGGAGGGGCAGCAGGAGGGGCAGCAGCAGGAGGGGCAGCAGCAGGAGGGGCAGTACATGGGAGGGTTTAGAAGATGAAGTAGAAAATAAATTATACAAGGTGGGTGCCTACAGAACAATAAAAAGTCCAAATTGAACACTGACTCTAAATGGGTAAAGATGTAATGAAATCTCAGAACAGAATAAGAACAGATACACATCCAGCAAGGTATAAAGGGGGTGCGCAAAAATGTTGGAAAGCATAAGGAACAGAAAGAAAGAGAAAACAATGGAAACAACATAAAAGAAATGCAGGTGCAAATTTAAGTGAACTAGATCAGCGATGGCATAAGACATAGTGAACTAAGAGCTCCGGGAACACGGAAATAATGGTACTTTTTCTTTTTTAATCCCAAGTTAGTAAAACAAGTCTTACATATTAAAACCCAAACTTCTTTAACCACTGAAGAAAAACACAATGTAGACACTAGCCAAAGAAAAACAAAAAACTAATGTAATTTCACAGACCAAGGAGCTGTTAGGATTTATAAAAAGAAAATTAAGAGAACTAGTTCATAAAAATAAAAGGAATGCTTCAAAATGGACACCACAATTCCACACGAGTAGTAAAGCAAGAATACATAAAGCAAAACAAAAAAACTAAAAGAAAAAAATTAAAAGCTGGACTGAGGTGGGTACTAAATTGGTAATAATTAGAAAGTGAAGGAAAAAATATCAAAACCAATATAGAAAAAAAAACTAAACCCATAAAAGTACCTACCTAGCTGCATTCGGTCAGCCTCCATGCCCCAAGCCTCAGAAACTCACTTCCCACCATGCAGGGCAGGATGTTGCAGAGCGCTCGCTGCCGAGTTCCCTGTCAAGGCAGTTGCATCTGATGACTATCCCATGTCAGAGGACATAGGTCCTGGCTGCTTGCATCAACCTAAGATGATCTTGAAGAGCTGGTCTAGCTCCAGAATGCCCCTGCCGGCTGGCTGAGGCCTCTGTTGCAACCACAGACACTCAGGTTCCTCTGCCTCGCCCTGCTTTCTTCCTTCCCAAAAGCATTGTGCAATGGGTAGTATGTACAGAAATCTCCATTTCAGAGTGAGAGACTTGGGAAATATAGCCTGCTTCAGTTGCTGCTAAAAGTGATCCAAACTAGATTCAAAAATGGGAGTCTGCAGCTAAAGCCACTGATGGGCAGTAGGGGACCCCTCATCACTGATAGGGGTCAAAATATGGATTGACTGTCATATGAGTAGCAAGAACAATCATTTTGTCAGCTGACAAAATCTAGGAAGACCAAGTTGGCCTTTAGGCATTATCTTTGTATTCATAGAGATGGGAACCATTACCTACCTAGGCATGGGATCCTGGACTGTTTTAAGGTTTAAGATCAGAGAAAGAAAGCAGATCGCCTACCCTGCTCTCTGGTCTGGACTCTGGATGTGACTCTCTGCTCCAAGTTCCTGCTGTCATGACCACCCTGACATGAGGGACTGTTACTTGCAATTGTGAGTGAAAATAAATCCTTTCTTTCCTAAACTGGTCTGGGTAGGGTATTTTATCACAGAAACAGAAACCAAACTCGGACATCATACACTGTATCCTTTACCAGTAGACAAGATACCAAGGGATGGAAATTTATTAGGAGTGAAAGAGAGCCTGAGAAGTAGTACTGAGAGGTTATCAGCTATCCATGGGGACATGATAAACTAGAGAGACAGGGTTACAAACGGAAAACAACGTGGGGCTTATGCAAAAACAAACAAACAAAACAAACAAATGAAATACAGGCCTCTGAAGAACACAGAGAGGTATTCATCTCCTGTTCTCAGAAGTCAGGAAGACCCAAGGATCAGGTCCAGAACTTAAGTTTTAGGTCAGCGAATGAACAAGGGGTTGGAAAAACCTCAAGGCACACTTTGGTGTCCTGGCTTCTTTTCCTGTTGCTGTGATAAAATACTTACAAAGGCAACCTGAGGGACACGGGGTTTATTCGGGCTCAGTGTCAAGTTTCAGTCCATCGTAACGATAGAGTCAAGGTGTCAGAAGCAGGCAGTGGATGCATGCAGGCTCCGATCAGCTCACTCGCTCTACTCAGTGCAGGACCTTGAGCGCAGGGAATGGCGCCACCCACAGTGGGCAAGCCTCCCCACCTCAATTAATGTCATCGAGATAGCCACACAGGAATCATTTGGTCTCTCAAGTGATCCTAGATTGTATCACATTGACAACTACCACTAATCATCGTGCCTGACAAGCCTGTTATTTTGAGGTTAAGACTCCAACTAAGAATAATCAAGACTCACAGAAATGTACATATCAAGAAGCTTGAAAATCCCCAAAACATAAATCGCTTAAAACCCTGAGACCACAGAAGACGTTTCTCTTCCTTTCACTGATGATGACATGAAGCTGAGACCTCACAAGACTATCCCACTATCCCAACCTTCCCGCCTAGCTATCAGACCAATAACTAGGATCAAAGGAAGGAGATCATGACCCAAAGCTGGTACAAGGAACAGTCAGGCAGTGATCTACACACTCACCAACCTGGTAGTAACATGGGTATGCTTGATTTACATAAATTTCTCCTTTTTTTTTAAAAATTTATTAGATATTTGTTTTATTTACATTTCAAATGGTATCCCCTTTCCTCGTTACCCCTCTGAAAACCCCCTATCCCATCATACCCCCTGCTTGCCAAGCCCCCTCTCTTTCCTGACCTGGCATTCCCCTACACTGGGGCATCGAACCTTCACGGGACCAATGGCCTCTCCTCTCATTGATGTCTGAAAAGGCCATCCTCTGCTACATATGTAGCTGAAACCATGGGTACCTCCATGTGTATTCTTTGGTTGGTGGTTTAGTCCCTGGGAGCTCTGTGGGTATTGGTTGATACATATTGTTGCTCCTCTTATGGGGCTACAAACCCCTTCAGCTCCTTGGGCCCTCTCTCTAGCTGCTCCACTGGTGACCCTACTGGACACTTAAATACACTAAAGTATGAAGTGTTAATACTTCAATAACTTTTTAAATTATTTTCTGTGGATGTGTATTTTGTTTCCATGTGCACCATATGCATGCTTGGTGCCCATGGAGATCAGAAAAGAGTATCAGGTCACCTGTGACTGAAGTTACAGACAGTTGTGGGCCACCATGCAGGGGCTGGGAACCTAGCTGGGTCCTTTAAAAGAGCAGCCAGTGCTCTTAACTGCTGAGCCATCTCACCAGCTGCCTTCAGTAACTTTTTAAAAAGCAATTACATCAATTTATATTTCCAAAGAAACGGGCTTTATAAAGAAACTTCCACAGCATACTGTCATATTTATATTTGTATATATAATTCTCTGGCCAACTAACACAATAATTATCCTTTATTAAAACTGTTAACTGGGAGGGACCAATATGAAAAACCAAACTCAACTACAGAACCTCCTTAATACCTGCGTCGTGAGTCAGTATATTTAATCATTGCATAAATCAAAAGTATATCCAAATTGATACCTTTATAAATTAGTGTGGGCAAATGACGGGTCTAAATACCTTACATGTATTAGTCATGTGACCGTGTATTAGTCACGTGATTCTCACAGCCCTCTTCATATATTTCTTCATTGACCAAATGTAACTCAGAAATCATCTTGGGTGCTAAAGGATGTGTAGTTTAAAGCAATGCCTGTCCCAACTTCAGGGGTTCATTTACTATACCCAAGGAAAGAGGCTTCCTCAAGTCACCCACTGCACCCATGGTCACACTGGTACAGCCTGTCTAGAGACTAACCCACATCCTCCCACAGCCTTTCCCCTTGGGGTCTCTGCTACACAGAGTGAAAACTCTTTTGACTACTGTCCGTTACAATGGACCATGTAGTCTACAACTGCCCAGACATAAGGAAAAACGTCTTCTCCGGATTAAAGCTTTCCTTCTCTCCCACATGGTGCTGCTGATGGGGTGCTTCAAGCTGAAGAAGCCTTTTTTATTCTTTTTCATGAGAAAAGAAAAACAACAAGGAATCGACCTGAAGCAAGCCACCTACCACATGGAACTAAATAGTGACAAGGGCATCTTTCCTGAGCAATTACTCATGGGATTCTGAAAACCCTGAGGAGTGATATTGTACTGCAATTCTTAACAGCATGCCAATGTTACTCCGACCGCTCCTCCTCAGTCAGGCACATTTGGTTCAAGGTGCCAGAAGCAAACAATACAGATCCGAGGGCTGTCCCGTCACTTCCAGGTCGAGCCTGCAACGTGTACCACTTACCCTCTCAAACGCACCAAATTCCTTCTCTGCAAAATCCTGAGGATGACACAAAAGTCCTGACCTATCTCACCAAGCAGTCAGGTACTCAGTGACATAAATTACCAAGTGTCTTATTACCACTAACTCAAATGCAGTATGATATTACCATACTGTTTCCTGTTCACTGTTTGAAAAAAATATGACTCCTACATTTTGTGTGTTTCTATTGTTAATAGATATTATTAATAGCATCAGGAGAGCTAAAAGCTCCAGGAAAGGCCTCAGACTATGCCGGACTCCAAGGTCCAACCTCCCTCTCCACCTGGGCCCTTTCTAATAGTGACACAGCCCAGGGACTACGGATTAGCATCACTGAATGAATGCTATCATTCCAAGGGTAGAGGAGACAGGCTTGTGGATGCTTTCTACACGAGGGGTGAGTGCTGAACTCTATGGCTCTGCTATAACCCAACTCACTACAAGCACAACTGTCAGGCCCCGGTGGGTAGAAGTACCAGCATGCAGGAGGCCGAGTCTCCTGCACCTGCTGTGCTTGCAACAACTGCATCTACCAAGCTTCAGTTGTCACCTATCAAGGTGTGGCAAACCAATGTGCTAAAAAGTCATTTCCTTTTGAATCCTGTTTCTCACTGCAGTCGGTGTGAAGTCTGCATTCTTCCCCGGTGGGGGGAGGGAGGTTATCTTATGCTCAGATAAACAATGGCTGGATAGAAAAGTCTTTCAAAAGGCCTAATCAGGGGCAAGGTATTTGTAATCATAAGTTCCCCAAAGAGAAGAGGGTGATGGCCACCGAAGAAACATGATCTAGAAACTGCACTACAGAAGTCTCAAAGCAAGCAGCAGGCTGAAACCAAAGCAAACCAGTTCAAAGCAAATGAGCCTCTAGAAAACTGGAGCCGAGGATCAATACTTCTTTGTAGATGGTCTAAACAGGGTGGAAACTGTAGACCTCAGGGCTCGTTAGCTCTCTCCACTACCTACGACTGGCATTGGTACCCTTGACTGCAAGGCTCTAAAGCAGCGCTTCTCAACCTTCCTAACACTGCCACCCTCCTCATGCTGCGCTGACCCCCAATCATAAAGTCATTTCCTTGCCACTTCCTAACTGTAATCTTGCCACTGTTACAGATCATACGGTACACATGTGATTTGGGATCCCATGGTGGAGGACCAGAGGCGGGATCACATCCTCCTCCTGCACTAAGACTGCAGGACGGGCAGAGAGGGCACAGCCGATCTATCTGGCTCTTCTGGATCCCGATCCTCACAGGGCTACCTTCCCAGTGTTTCTTGAAGGAAAACAGCCAAACGGTTGATTGTCTGGACTTGAGAATAAACAACAACGATGAGAGCTTCCTGGAAACTGCATAAACCGGGCCACCTGAGCCCTTACTGTGACTGCTGTTCCTGCTGCCACTTCTGAATGCGAACCTGGTGCGGAAAGTGGGCCGTGAGTGTACCATGAACGCTCCCTCATCCACAGCAGCATGGTTTAACAATTTGGAAGAAAAAGAAAATAATACTTGTAGAGAGGCAACAAGTAACAGACCGTACAGGGTGTCTCCTCCCCAGATAAAACATTAAAAACATCACAGATTCCAAGAGACAAAGCACATCTGTGGTTTAGGGTTTGTACTCGGTGAGAATACTGAGACATGCAGCATTTGATTCAAGTCGCTGTGGGAACTGTAAGGCACCGGCAGCCTGTGGTGCCTCCGCACCAGCTGAGCGCCACTCCTGCCCTGATGCTCTCGGGCTCCTTCAGACACTGGAGTGGGAATGAGCCAACTCCACCAACTACTGTGCCACCATCATTATTGCTAACAGCCATTTCCCGGTCCATTGGGTACCAGAAGATCAAAGTCAGTTATCTGCAAGTGGCTGAGGTTTCCAAGACAGGCTTCCCGACTAACAACCGGTAGGTCTGACTTCTGTTATATGCACAGATTCTGAGATATGGAAGGGTCCCCCTCAGGAGAGACTTGGATGCACTATGTCAAGGATAGCATGCTGATCCACAGACTCGAGGAACAGATGGACATTTTAGAGCAAATGCTGGCTCAGTGATAGCCTGGGGTAGCTCATTAATCTTGACAAGTTATAATGACAACTTCTCCAAGTCAAATCCTGCAGCATCACAGAGGCTACTCCGAGACAGTAAGGAAAAGCCACCTGCCAGCGCCTACCTCCTAAACATCAGCCTTGTGCTGAGTTGGACTATCTGGGTATTAAAACAGGGCATACAATAGAGCAAGAGGGCTTCTGCTTCCTACAGAACTGAAACTTTTCTATGGCAATGGGGTTCATGCCCCAGAATAAACAGTGAGAAATTGATCCTTACCTTGGAGGATCTAAACTCCTTTGCACAAAGGGTAATAACTAGCCTTAAACTATATCCTGGCTTAACAGAAGAGGTATGAACAGATGAAACAATTCACACAGCACATAAGAAAGGACCCTAAAGAATTATCTGATATAAATGGGCTGTGCCCTCAAGGATGTCACTTTGGTTGGATGAATTCAGAATCCTAAGGAACATGGCTGACATGACACTGCAGTCTGACCTCTTTTTATTGATAAGGCTTCATTGTGTCAAGTAAATGTACTTCATTGTGTAAAGTAAATGTACTTCATTGTATGAAGTAAATTAAATAAATTTGATATTAGCGCCTGACAGTATACCTAGTCCAAGCTGTTGATGGGGCTGGGATATCGACTGGAAAAAATTGGCTACACTGAGAATATGGATGGGTATACCACTGTCAAGCCTGTCACAACCCCACCCCCCCACAGCAACCATCCCTGGTCCAAACTCACCAAGACTGCCAACCCCTCTGGTACCCTTGGTCCATTTCTGTAGCTTATTGTGCCAATATGTAAACGTCTGCCACAGAAACTAGATTTCTGTGAGAAACCTGACGCTGGTGTTACAAACTAACATCACTTCAAAATGTCGAGCTCTCAGCCTTGGGTTCTTCTGCTGTGAGCAACTCAGGTGAAGTACTCTCCTGTCCAGGCTGCGCACAGCTCATCTCTTGGTAGGGCTCAGGGCCTGGGAAGTGTGGTGATCCTTGTGCTGCTGGTTCTCCCTTCAAAACCTGCCATGCTCTGATGCCCACCTATCTCCAGCCTGCCTGTTTACCCTCCTGAAAGTATCAGTCCTCCTTCCCAGTCCAGGAAACCCACAAAACACCACAGAAACATAACAATCTGTTCTGTACACAGTCGCCAGGAGTTACAAGGCTTTAAAGGAAATTACCATAGTAATAACAAGGTCAACAATCCTGAATATTTACTTTGTGAGATTTTATTCTGTTTTGCCAAACATTTCAGGTACTTGGTATGTCCTAACATTGCCCTACCTAGTTCAGCTTAAGTAAATTCATCATTAGAAAGAAGACAACAGAGATGGCCCCACAGTCCATGGTCTACAGCCCATTATTCTGTATATCCATCTTAATGAAGAAAATGACCCTTAAGGTCAGAGAAATGGCTGTGCGTGCGTGCACCTTCCCTTGCCAAACAATCCCTGCTGTGCAGGTGGTGGAAAAGATCTGACACCCACAGGAGGCCTCTGACCTCTCCACCCGCACTAAGGCAGGATTTGTTGACTGAACTTTACAGGTGTAGTATTTCACTACATACCAACTAGGACAGCTTAATCTGTAAGACAACGAGCAGTCCATCATCTATCAAAATGAATGAGTCCTTTCCTTACAGTAAAACACACACACACACATATATTATATACATACACACATACATATATACAATAAATCAAAATGAATGAGTCCTTTCCTTACAGTAAAACACACACACACACACATACACACACACACACACACACTATATACGTACACACATACATATATACAATAAATCAAAATGAATGAGTCTTTTCCTTACAGTAAAACATACACACACATATATATTATATACATACACACATACATACATACATACATATAAAATGCATTTCTTTTATGGTTTATCCAAGTTTACTGAAACTACTATCAAGACTGCCTTTCTCCTTGGTCCCTTCGTCCCCAGGTTATTCCTTCAACACCTTGTAGTTAATACTCAAGCATCTGCCACACAATGTGCAGAAAAAACATAATGTAAGTCATACTAGGTGAGGATGGTTTGCTTTCTCATCAAACTCAACAATTTATAACTTTCTAAGGCTGCATCTTCTAGGTGACACATCACAGCATAACTGTGTGGTCTCAAATCTGAACAAATACAAAAATAAATACGCAAGAATTAATTCATACTTCAGAGTGTGGTGCTTGCAGGCACACTCTTGTCCCTGGGGCACTTCCACTAGCGTGAAAAAGTTTTCAGAATATTTTTAGTGTCGAAATCAGTTTGGGCATAATTAAGAAAAAGCAAGTGAGAGAAACCAAAGGAGCCATCTCTTTGAGCTATGTTCCTTCTCTACCTGCAGCGTCACGCTCGGTGGGCGCCATAAAGTCCATGCTGTGAAAAGCAGCGAACAGTGAAGTCCCATCCTCAGCAGCATGAGGTTTTTTTTTTTTTTTTTAAGAAACAAAGGCAGCTATGGTTTTGGCCCGAGCATCTGATCGAAGGCACAGGGGGGAAAAAAATCAGACTTGCTTTAAGCCTGTGTATGGCTGTTATGAAAACTTAGCTGTCCTAAAAACCCTTCAATCTACAGTGGTAGCCTGCCTGCAAGCTATCCTAGGACAATGGTGGTACAAAGCCTATGGGAGTAACCGACCACTAACTGATTTGACTTAAGGCCCACTCCACCAGCTGGTACCCATCCCTGACCCTGTGTAAGTGAACAAAGTGACCGAGAACTTGGGACTAAATAGCCCAGGGACCTAGGGTAGAGCCAAACACAAATCTTACCAGTGTAAAAAAAAAAAATAAATGGTAGCAAAAAAATGACCCCTAATGACATTCTGTTATAACCAGTGCCTTGCTCAGCCACGGTCAGGAAAGCTTCCTCCTGCAGCAGATGAGAACAAATACAGAGACCCATGGCTGGATAATAAGCAGAGTAATAGAGGACACGGAAGACTCAGCTCTAGAAGAGCTGTCTCCACCAAGCCCCTCCCCTGAGGGCCCAGGGCACCCTGCAGAAGAAAGATGAAGGAGATGGAAAACCCTGAGGAAACTGAGGAAAGGAGACGGCCTTGTAAACATGGCAAGGCCCATACACAAGAGAGCTCCAAACCCTGCAGGGGTCATGCGCATGGAGCTCAGAGACTGAGGCATCACTCACAGAGCCTGCACAGGTCTGCATCAGACGGGGTCCTCATTGAAAGAAGTGGACACATGCCTCCATCCCTAAGAAAGAAGCTCTAGCTCTAGCTATAAACGGGAGCCTAGTTTTCTCCAAGAGAGTCTCACTGTGGAAAGAAACTACTTTCAAGCCCAGCAGTAGAAGCCAACAGAAAACAAACTCAGCTACATCTCTGGAGGTTCCTTGTCTCATAATGTGTCAGGGATTTCTCTTTTTTCTCCATGTTTACCCTATAGTTCCTTTGCATTTTTGTTATGGCTTCCGGTTCTGTATCTTTCTGGGATTCCTGAGACTGTGAACAAGTGGGTCTCGGTATCTATGTTGGTTTCCTCTGATTTTGCAGAGGGGTCTTTTCCTTCTCTCTGCCTTGCCCTTGCCACCATGGTGGTTCTGCTGTGTGTGCTGTGCTTTTTAATGTCAGTTAAATGGCATTAAATAAGCTAAATTTCATTTAGAATTCTTAGGTTAACTACTAGATACACAGCTTCTGGATCTTTAAAAGACCTAGGAAAACAGGAAACACGTCAGATCCGTGAATATATAGGTAGTACAATTCTTTTAAATGGAAACTATATGCTAAACTGTCTAGGAATGGCAAGGTAAAAATCTGACTCTCTGTTATAGAGGCTGACAGAAAATAAATGAAGTCAACCAACTGAAGAAGAAAAAAAAAATCATGAATTATCTATTTCAAAAGATGACACTCATTCAACATCATAACCAATTACTATGAAGAATGTCTGACACCTGAATCAGTGAGATTTTAGGCTTAATCACTTATAACTGATCAATTAATCAAGTCAAAGCTTGGTATGTTCCTTGTAATATTGTCAGAAATTAAGGAACATTAAACAGCAGTAGCAATGCAGTTTTGACTCTAAGCTTTCACATCTATGTATCCCATTATAAAATCACTTTAAAGAGAACTATTATTCAGCAGGCATCCACCTTTTAAGCAGCATAGCTTCCTCCACTATACATAATGTCCCGAGGTGGCCCCTGCACCCTCATGCCCATTGGTGACACTGTTTAGGGTAAAATGGAATACAGAAAACTTTCTTTCTCATGACTGGTGAACCGCTGTTAAGAGTTCCAAATGCCATTAGACCAGTAAACACACACAGTCTGTCACGCCAACGGTGTGGGGCCAACACTGACATCACCACAGGCACAGCAAATAGGCGGGTGTGTGCTGAGTGGATGAAAACGAAAGCCTACCTAATCCTGAGACTAGCTTTGTCTCCGTGACCCTGAGAACGCACTGGTGAAGACTGGCTGTCAATGGTGCTTGCACTCAAACCAGACCTGACAAGTGACCAGTACCAGTCTGGGACACCATTACCTATAAACCGCTCGCCACTATAACTCAAAGGACATCACATGTAATATACAGAGGACATGGACAGTAGCTGACTGCCTCCAGTTGTTCCAGAATTCCTGCTTCTACTCTAGAATTCCTTTGATCAGTGGCTACTCACTGCATGGCTGGGGCTGTGCATGGACCAGATTTACCTTAGCACATACACCACCATCTTTCTCTCTTATAACACTGTTTAACAACTTCCAATCGTATCCAGGATCTTTAGAATAAAAACCAAAGTCTTTAACTTAGTGTTACAGACGCTTATTCAGACCAGGGAACTTTACTTAGTTCCTTCTGTGAACCAGGAATGCTAATGACAGGGAAGATAAACAGCAAATGGGCCCTGCAATTTAGAGACTCAGAATCACTTGGAGCAGTTTGCAAAACTTCTACCCAAAAGAGAGCCAAGGAACAGCAACCTCTTGAGGCTCCCCTCAACAGTCTTTTAAGACTCGTTCTCAGAGGGCGGGTTTTCATTCTGCAACGACCACCACAATGGCCATTACAAAGAGAATGAAGTCTTATGTCCAACCACCACTGCCACAAAAAAAAAAAAAAAAAAAAAAAAAAAAAGCCATTTTCTGAGCTTCAGAAATCTTAATATCACTTAATGAAACAGCTCCCTTCAACACCAGGGACAAATGTGCATAGTCCCACAGAGGCTTCAGACAAAGACCCCCGCCTCCTCTACTGCCCCATGCTATGATGGGCTCTCCACACTAAGGCCTTTTTCAGACTGTTACATGGCACTACCAAGAGGGATTATGACAGCCTTACCAGCGGCGTCTGCAGTAGAGCCCTCTGACTCTCCCATAATGCCTGGCACAGTTCTTTTTCCACAATTAGCCTTCCTGGAACACAATAAGCTACTGTGGGTTACCAACTGGGTTATGTTTTGTTCAAGTAGTCTGTGAATGCCGTAAACAGAGAGTCGGCGGGAGGCAGAAAGCGCAGTTAACAGTTCCTAAAATCTGGAGAGCAGAGGCAGTGTTCAATGCACAAACTTAAAATACCAGCCATGCCTTCTTTCAGATTACTTCATCATTGGTAATACATAGTGAAGTTAAATGTCCCAGGTCTGGCAAAAAGAATGACTCAGAAAAACAATTTCAAATTTTGATCTCAAATCCATGGAATTAGTCTATAATAGAAAAGCAAATATATGAAATAATCTGTCTCCTCCCTGTTCCTTTTTATTAAGCACACACATAGCCGGGCGGTGGTGGCACATGCCTTTAATCCCAGCACTTGGGAGGCAGAGGCAGGCGGATTTCTGAGTTCGAGGCCAGCCTGGTCTACAGAGTGAGTTCCAAGACAGCCAGGGCTACACAGAGAAATCCTGTCTCGAAAAAAAAACAAACAAAAAATTGACTAAGCATACACATGCATGCTGTGTGACCACTTCACAGCCTAACAGATTAAAATGGCTTGTCTATCTAGATACACAGGCTGAAACAGGACTACTTGTTGCTCAGCCTAAGAGTTCAAAAGAGGAAAACCCTAAAGGGTAGTGAAATGCTAATGTATGTCGATGTGTAAATTCATAAATGGGAGCTATCACTGTATGCACCTCTAATTCTTCGGGGATTTAGTCTTTCAGTTAAAACTGTTCGCTACACAGAACGTTCTAGAAGCGTATCGTTCTGACAGTCTCTATTGACCTGAGATCAACCCAAAACACCAACCTACATTTGGCTCAACATATTAAACATGTAAAACCATTTTAAGTGCATGCTTACGGCTTTTACATGAGAAGAGAAAAGCAATGATGCTATCTGATTAACTGACAAAAGTTTAAAGAGTTCGCTACGTCAACCGCTTACCCTTAACTGTCCTTTCTAAGGAACTGTCTGCTTTACCAGAACTTAATTATTTATAATACACACTGAAAGCAAATGTCCCGGCCCAGGCAGCAAGAATATGAGTCACAAAAGCTGATGTTTTAAATGTTAGTAAATTTTATTCTCAGTGTAAACTATGGGTTAGTCTGTGGGCAAAATAAATTGTCAAGTGATTGTTTCTCATGCAAGGCGGTGGATGAGACCTAAGTATCCTACAAACTTGGGCGTTTCCAGCCCCACATCTGTAGCTGTTCTGCTCTTTGGCAGCCCCAATAGTACTCACAAAGGAAGCCTGATGGGGGAAAAGACAGAAGCTGAGACAGGGCACAGACTCCATCAAGTCTGAGGTGTCTGACCATTCTCTCTGAGCCTGAGTTACCTCAGTATCAGCTGAAGCTATTAGATGACATGGGCCCCAATCCTTTCTAGTTGTTGAATTCCACCCAATTTTAATTTCTTCATGAATAATAACTTATGTTACACCAATTCAGTTTCTTGACATTCTGAGTCAGGCTGGGATACAGAGGGACTGTGGTTTAGTTACTATCCAGAGTACAGCCTTCAAAACGATGTGTGCTTACTTCCAAAGGTGCCCCTCAGTTAAATTTTTCTATGAAAAAGAAAATTATTGATTATTTTGAAATGTAATGCCCTCTTCTGATGTGTCTGAAGACAGCTACAAGTGTACTCATATAAATAAAATAAATAATTTGAAATGTAAGATGTCATGAAGAATAAAATTTTCTATTTGCTTAGTATAACATACTAAACATATGGTTGACTTCACAAGAAAAAAATAATGTTTAGTTTTAACTCCATTTGTTAGGTTTTTTCCCTAAACTATTTAAAGGTAACACAGATCTCTAAAATTTCAAGTTATAATTAATTATCTCAGCAAATATGGGCAGTACCATATATTTAAAGTTAATGAGCAAAGTGTAAAAAACAGATCTCCTCAATGGAAACACTTATCCCTTGCACAAATGCCCCATACTTTTTTGTTTTTTAAAGATTTACTTATTATTATATGTAAGTACACTGTGGCTGTCTTCAGACACACCAGAAGAGGGCATCAGATTTCATTACAGATGGTTGTAAGCCACTATGTGGTTGCTAGGATTTGAACTCAGGACCTTCAGAAGAACAATCAGTGCTCTTAACTACTGAGCCATCTCCCCAGCCCCTACTTTTTTTACATTAGCATGAAGTCCATCACTAGGGATGTATATCTGTAGCATTACTTCATATAGTTTGTCCAGACAGTTTTCCTACTGTAAATCAACATTGAAAATGTGTGCACCCTAAACCTATTGTTAATTCACACAAGTATTTTCAGCAAATGGCTATATTGATGTAATTCATTTACCATGGCTGAGAATTAAAATGATAACTTCTTGAGCATACCTCAGGTATATTCTCAGCATGATTCTTCAATAAACAAAAACAACATAATCTTCTAATTACCTCCCTATAGGATTATAATTTGGTTATAATAATTAAAAAGGGTTACAAAGTCATAATTATCAGCAAGAAAAATGTATCAAAAAAAGGGAGAAATGTGTGAAGTGATAACAGGATTATTACTCTGGCCTTGGCTCCATTGCTCCTGGGCCCATCAGGCCTAGGACGTCCTCGGGCCGTCTCAGCGCCTTTCACGCACTCCTGTGCAATCCTGCGTGAGACAGACATCCCAGCTCAATCCTGGGGCAAACTGTTATGAAGAAAAGAAAACTCATCCAACTGTACCCAGGGTCTCACGGACCTGCAGTTAAAACAGGCCTAGGTGTACATTTGGAATAAATTCGAATATCAACATCAAGATACAAATTATGGCATGACTGCATTCCTGATGAACCTTCTCTGGAATGTAAAGACTTTTAGATATTAATGCAAAGTTATTTTTGAACTGAAAAACCATATTAAAAGTAGAAAAAAAAAAAGTCATCAAACTGCCCTGCTGCCTTGATTTTTTTAAGGTTTACAAACTCTTTGTTGATATGTTTTCTTCCAGCAAAACCACACAGACTGTTTTATACTTTTCAGATATTTTCCACAGGCGGTTTCTAAAAACATTACCACAGAGTGAACAGGAAATTCCAGATTCCAGATAAGAAACTCAAAGGAGAGAAGCCCCAGTCACACGCACAGAAAACACACACTCGGGTGTGCGCGCATGCGTGCACACTCACACAGATACAGACACGGACACAGACACAGGGACACGGACACAGGGACACGGACACAGGGATGGAATGAGCTGAGCTGGGTGCTCCAGAAGCCCCTTCCCGGCAGGAACAACTGCAGAACTCTGCATATGAACATTTTTCTCAAACTCTTCAAAGCCACAGGTCAAGGCTAGGGTTTCAAGAAGTATACAACAGTGCCAAGACCACAGAAATTTGTGTTTAGTTCAAAACCCAACCACATCCTGGAAAGTCCCAGGCCAGCTTCAAGTCCCCAAATCCCTGCATTTTCCTGTACAGCCAATTCTCTTCTATGGAGTTGCCTTTGGCATCCGGTACCCTGAGAGGCACACTCCTTCAGCGCTCAGGAATCCTTATGACTATCTCCTCACTTAAGGATTATGCCACAATTAAGTTCATCTTAAGAACTCAAGGCCTGTTAAAGCCTATTTTACAATTTAAAAAAAAAAAAAAAAAACCCTCACAGGGAAAAAAAATACATGTTTTTCGAAAGCCTATTTTAATCTTAAAACTATACAAGGCTTCATTACAAATTATACTTAAATGGCTCAACCAATGGAGTCCTAAGAAGGGTCTTTATTAGAATGAGTAACAAGCCAAAAGTAGCAATGAAGAAAAGAGGTGAGGAGAGGAGAGGGGAGGGGAGGGGAGAGGAGGGGACATGAGGGGAGGGGAGGGGAGGGGAGGGGGGAGGGGAGAGGAGGGGAGGGGAGAGGAGAGGGGAGAGGAGGGGAGGGGAGAGGAGAGGGGAGGGGAGAGGAGAGGGGAAGGGAGAGGAGAGGAGAAAGGGAGGGGAGGGGAAGGGGAGGGGAAGGGAGAAGAGGGAAAGGAAAAGAGAGGGGAGGGGAGGGGAGGGGAGGGGAGGGGAGGGGAGGGGAGGGGAGGGGAGGGGAGGGGAGGGGAGGGGAGGGGAGGGGAGGGGAGGAGAGGAGAGGAGAGGAGAGGAGAGGAGAGGAGAGGAGAGGAGAGGAGAGGAGAGGAGAGGAGAGGAGAGAGGAGAAGAGAGGGGAAGGAAGAGAGAAAGGCAGACTTACATGAAATTATAATATTAAATTGACTGTATCCCAGGTCAAATAATAATCCCCAGTTGGGGAGTTGTTTTGTTTTTGTTTTTTGGTGTTTTGGTTTTTTGTTTGTTTGTTTTGTTTTTTGAGACAGGGTTTCTCTGTGTAGCCTTAGCTGTCCTGGAACTCTCTCTGCAGACTAAGCTGGCCTTGAACTCATAGAGATCCACCTGCCTCTGCCTCCTAATTGCTGCTCTTGCTGGGATTAAAGGTATGCACCACCCCTAGCCAGCAATAAACTTTGTTTTTAAAGAGGAATTAAGCAATTTTGTTTGTTTCTCAACAAAAAGGAGTCAAAAATCGGATGATGGCAAATGTCTTTCTGTTTCTCTAAACTCAGCGTACACCTCCTACTAAACCACAGGAAGTCAATGAATCTTGTTAACTGTTTTCTACTAAGTTATCTTTATTTGTGCTCAGATAAACTCCTGGTCATTATTATGTTTACACATATTGTTTCATTTTGGCTTTGGTTTATTACAAACTTACATAAATCCACAAAAACTAATATGGTGATATAATTACAAAAACTACATCTTTATCAAATTTCTTCATTTCATGTATTGCTTTACTCTGAGGAGGCCACAGTGTGCCATGGGGAGTTGGGTAGGGGGAGGGGCTGACAAAGGAAAGCTGTCCGGAGACTCTGTAGTTCCCGGACATAGGACTCAGTCCCTCATCCTTGTCACCAAGCGCTTTAAGCTACTGAGCCATCTCTCACCGGCTCAGTACATGTTTTATTGTTTTAATTTTATGACGGATTTGTATATCATGCTTTCCAAAGCCTGCTTTTTCAACCTCCTATGACTTGTTAACTGGTATGTCAGAACCAAAATACAAAAGGGCAGCATCCATGCCAAGGGAATCTAAAAGATACTGAGCTACCAGGTTCCTAAAGATGCTGAAGTGCACTGGATTGTGCCCAAAGATGGCGTACGCATCTTTTCCCAAACCGCTCTGGCTATAAATGTCTATTCAATCTAGATTACTGCTTTGGGAAAGCCTGGTAGTCTGGACATAGTTTGGTGAACATATCATCAAAATGTTTTCTTTTGATCCTAATTCTGACAGGTTTTAGTACTCCTAGGAACTCAACACAAGATAGAAACCCCCTATTCAGTTACTATCAAAAGTTAAAAGCACAGATTTAGAAACCAAGCTGTAGAAATCTAATTGTGGAAGCAGCTCCCATGTCTTTTGTTATTCCAGTTAGTAGACTATTACTTTAATGATTCCAGTTATTATGGTGCTACTTCTCAGGGCACTGGGCAATTTATAAAGTAGATCTTTAGCCTTTTCCACCCTCATTAATTCTACAGTAGAATTCACACTGCTGCTGCTGCTGCCTTTTTTTGTTGTCTGTTCCTTATAGTTCTTGGCCTATTTCTTTATTTTTTCCTTGCTGGCTTGATTGCTTCCAAGAGGATGTCTCCTGAATTCACCCAGTTGAAGACTGTTCCTTCATCTAAATGGTTAGCAGATCCATTACTCCCCTCAGTAAGTGTTTTACTTATGCTGTGTCTTTGGGTATCACCCCCTGCACACACTATTTTTATCTTCTGCCACGGGGACCATGTTTTCTTGCTTTGAACGTATCAAGCATTAAAAAACAAGCATACAGCCCGGCCTCCCTTACTGATATTATACTAATGGTGATAGCAAGTTCTTCTGAAGTCCCCCTGCAGCAACACTTCTGCTCATCTTGGAGGCTGTGGAATGCAGCCGCACAGCCACACACGGGTTAAAAAACGGATCCAGAAGCCTCTTCCCTGCCCCTCAGTACTCAATTCTGAGCTGTCAGATTGAGGGCTTTCAAAGCACAGCCTATCCCTGTTTCTGGCACTGTGGGGCCTTTCTAGTCGGGCAGAGCAGCTGTTTGTTGAGTCTTCTGCATCTGCACTTACCCCATGCTCATCCCCAGAGCTTCTGTCCAGAGATCTCCAGTTCCCAACTACCTCTGAGAAAGTTTAGTTCGCAATAGTATATTGGAGTAATTTCCGAAAGCTCATGTGCGACATACATCTCTCTAATCCTTGAAAAGGTAAACATATCACTCTATTGACAACATCTATAGATAACATTTTGGTTGTACACATAATTCTCTTAGCCACTGCCCTGCTTTCTTGAGATTATTGAAGTGACTGTACCATTACACTCGACATTTTGTGATAATAAAAAGAACACTTTGACTCCTTCAATGTCTTTGAGAGTCTGGTTCTAGCAATTTGGTCAATCGCCGGTTTAGAGTGCGCATGTGCAACTGTTACTCCGTTCTCACTTGCAATAAGGCAGACGAGCCAGGTGAGCCTAAGACGAGGAGCCTGATGAGGAAATGCTTTTTTCTATTTTATCATTTCTATACAAAGTGCACCTTTTGCTCCATGATCAATAAACAAGGCTGCTGATTCTTTTGCTCGGGTTTCCTTTAACGGAAAGTCCCTTGATTATTTAAATCAATAGTCATGCATTTTAAGTGGCACAGAGCCTGCCTCCTACATACTGATGAGGTTCAAACCTGTAGCTTCACAGCGCCATTTGGAAGTGCTGTATCTATTTGTCCAAAGGCTCAAGCACAGTACGTTTAAAGTCCGCAACACTCTAAAGCCATTCTTTACAACAACCCTGTGTTCGTTTTAGTGACTGCGTGACCTGCCTTCTGTGGGTCAGAGCAAACTTACTTCCTCACCTTCATAGAAGTCCTTATCTCATACTAACTCAACCTCCCACATCTCTCTCTCTGCTTAACTCAGACCATGTGAGTCTTGCCAGTACTACCACCTGCTCATAAATCATCCTGGTTTTTGTAATAATTCCTACTCTATGTGCTCATTAAATATATACAGCGTCTTTATAGGTATTCCTTCCCCACAGAAATACTACATTCTGGCCTTAATACACCGTTTATGAAAGGTTATTTCAAACCTACATTCCTCTGACCCGAGGTGCACCATTTTATTGAATGAGCCTTTCTAACTAGCTACCTGTCACAGTCAACCTCATTCCTTCCCAGGTAATCCTTTGTACTACTTTATTTCTGTGTTACTGTGCTACAAGACTAAGCATAATATTTATTGGAGTTTGCGTCCTGGAGGTACACAAATGAGGAATGAACATCCAGCTTCTAAGTAGATCTCGGGAAGGAAAGGGTTTCGTTAGACTCCACCAAGGGAACCCAAGGCAGAAACCTGGAGGTAGGAACTAAAGCAGAGGAAAGGAAAGCTGCTCTCTGGCTTGTTCTCCATGGCCACTTTAGCTTGTTTTGTTTTATACCACTCGGGACCACCAGCCCAAGGATGGCACTGCCTCAATTAATAGAGGTAAGCCCTCCTCTATCAAACACTAATCAAGAAAATGCCTCCTGAAGACTTGCCCACAGGTCATTTTGACAGGGTCATTGTCTGAACTGAAGTTTCCTCTTCCCAGGCGGCTCCAGCCTGCATCCAGCTGACAAAATCCCTAACTAGCACACCTCCCGTTACACCACATATTTTAATGACTTAGTTATCTGTCTATCTGCGGTCTGGTCCGTCTAGTAAACATCTCAGGCAAGAACTACTGAGAAGGTGGATGTTTAGTCCTCATTTGTATACCTTCAGTACACAAACTCCAATAAATATTTGAATAAACAAAGCTGGAAGAAAAAGAAGTGATTATAAAGAGGACTGGCCTACCGGTCAGGAAACGGAGTGCAAATTCACATGGGCATCAGCTTGAGTTGATTAAGAACAAGGGGCCAGCCTCACTCTCATTTTTTCCCTCATTAAAGGAAAGTGCATTATGTCCAGGTTCTATGGATGACACAGCAACATCATCTCAGGAGCAACAAATGCAAGCTACCTTCCATGGGAGAGGCCACCGACCAAGTTAGGATGCCTCTCCAAAATGTGAAATAATACAGGGTGAAAGCAAGAGAGAGAGAGGGAGAGAGAGAGAGAGAGAGAGAGAGCGAGCACTGTTTCTTCTGCTTATTCTGTTTATTGTCACTTAACGTCTTAGAATGTGAAAGACAAGATCCCTATTTGGATCTTTAAAGAAGCTTATCATATATATTCATATATAACATACACATACAGATAGGTAGTAGATAGATAGATATCTGGTAGAATTTGTCAGTTTAGATTAACTGTAGGCAGAGATCATTCCATGCCAACCATTTGCTCACACAGCAACAACTAAAGCCTGGTGTTCTTGCTAACTGTCACAGCAAACAGACTGACACAGAGAGCTCAGATGAATGTGCTGGCTTGCTTTCTATTGCTATGATCAACATCGTGACCCAAAGCAACACAGGCAGGAAAGAGTTAGCTGACTTACCGGTTATATGCTATCAAAGGAAGCTAGAAACTTAGAGGCAGGAACTGAAACAGGGTCCACTCCACCCCATCCCACTTCCTTAGCTACCTTTCTTATGCAAATCAGGACCACCTGCCTAAGGTAGCGCTGCCCACACCCTAAATCAATCATTAATTAAGAAAGTGCCCCCAGAGACAAATCATCAAAGGGTAATCTGATGGGGGGGGCATGTTCTCAAATGTGGTTCTCTCTTCCCAAATGATTCTAGCTTATGTCAAGTTACACACACACACACACACACACACACACACACCAACTAGCATAACAAATAACTTGGACCCATCTCCAAACCTGATTATTAAAAATGTTCTACTGAATTTATCGTACTAAATAATGCATAGTAGTGAGTTCTCTTACAACAAATTTGGCAAGGCCCTGTGGAATGCAGGCAAACAACTTAGAAACACTTGGATTTATGAATTATGCATTATAAGGCCATTTTTCTTCCAACAACCTTTGGTCTGAAACAAGCACTCACTAATGGAAAAATTATCAAAAAGGCAGAAAACACATCTGTAAAGTAAAGAGGAAATGATAACATTTCTGAATTAACAAATGTTGCGCTTTATGCTTGTAAAATGTTTAACTACCTATAATTATTAATTTAGCATTCTCTGCTTGCCTTCTGATCCTCCACAGTTCTTTTTATTTTACATACTACAGTTTACTACAATGCTTAGAGCAGCTGTAGACTTTCTCATCAATTCGTTGGCTACTCCTAAAACCTAGATAAAGAAACAGGCCCTGGCTAAGAAGACAAGCTAGAACTCCAGAGCTGCTGCTGCTGCTCGCTTCAGGGAACATTTTCATGAGCCCTGGCCCAGGCCCTGACAGCATTCTTAGGACCTGAGTCACAGCAACGGTCTATTTAATGAATAATTAGGTTAGTAGGACATAATCAAAGTTTAACCAAGCAAGAGGCCAGCTTATTTCTTTCTTTCTACAAAACTTCAAGCTTTCTTTGTCTATCCTACAATAGGCAAATACACACACACACACACACACACACACACACACACACACAAGAAAGGTATAGTAATTACAGCTTTTTATTTGTTTTTTTGTTTTGTTTTGTTTTGTTTTGTTTTGTTTTGTTTTGTTTTTAACTAAGCATTCCCCAGTGCAAATTAAGATTAAAAGAGAAACTGAAGAGCACTGGTCAGAGTGGTGAATGCAGCTGACTTCAAAGAAAACTGCAAATTAGGAAAAACACAAGTAGATATCACGCTGAGACTCCCAATCACACAAACTAGCCTTTTAATGGCAGCATTTTTAAATATCAATGCGCGCGTGCGCGCGTGTGTGTGTGTGTGTGTGTGTGTGTGTGTGTGTATGTGTGTGTGTGTGTGTATATGTGTGTGTGTGTGTGTGTGTGTGTGTGTGTGTGTTTTCCCTGAAGACCAGAAGAGGGCATCTGATCCCCAGATCTAGAGTTACAGGCAGCCATGAACCTCATGACCCAAATCCCACCCTGTAAGAAGGGCTCTCAACCCCTGAGCATCTCTCTGGCCCCAGAGCAAGAGCTGTTGACATGTTTATAAAGTCATGGCCAAACACTACAGATCTGAACTGTGGATGACAGAAGGTTAGCTTGGGAGCTGCTAAGCCTGTTTCCCCCAGCAAACTCTGCCAAATTATGTTAACGCTAAACTCCATTATCTCGCCACTGCTCGCTTGCTTCTCTGGGCAAAGACCAGAAAATAACCCCAAACGGTGAGTGTGTACCTTTTCACACACATGGGCATACAGATGTAAAATCTATTTTCTCCAGAAAATTCATTTTATGAAACCCTAATTGTATAAAGACATCATTCAATAAGCATTGCAACTTCAAAGTAATACTGAAGAAAAACAATGTTTTTCTGATGAAATTGGTTTAGGCTATTACATTAAAGACTTGAAAGGAGTCAACCCAAAACTTGAAAATCTTGTTGTAGTTGAATACTGTTTAATTTTTTAATACTATTTTTAATTTATATATTTTTTTACAATTTCATACATGAGTACTATATTTACATCATTTCTACCCCTCCAACTATTCTGTGTCCCTACACATACACATGCGAGTACACGCATGCGCGCGCACACACACACACACACACACACACAGCCTCCTGAGTCTATTCACGGTGCTGCTCATGTGTGTATATACTAAGGGCTGAGCACTTGGGATTGTAGAACCTATAAGCGGGCTCTATGGAAGATCTGTTCAAACATTCAAAATGGGAGCTTTCTGAACCTAAGGAAATCCATTGCTTAGTTTTTTGACTTGAAGCCAATTTGTTAAACATATTATGAATAAATAAAAGGTTCTGTGGTATGTGGAGAAAGATACATCTCTCTGAGGGTGTTTGTTGGGTAGCTGATATCCAAGTAATACTAGTAGGCAGCCATATGTCTTCTGAGCTTAGAATTGGCTTCAAGAAAAAAAACTAAAGTGTCAGGAAGATGGCATGAACTAAGAGTTCAAAAACAAAGATTTACTAAGGGCAGAAATGACAGCATTCGGGTGCATAAAAGAAATATTATATAATATAGTGAATTCTGGCAACAAGTTACCGTTTAGTTGTCCCTAGCATCCGTGAAGACTGATTTATCTTTCAACAAAGCTGTCCTTTTAAATGAGCTCAGATGGAAAGGGCTGGAACACACCTTCTCCACATGTGATCCATCACTGCCCCCCATGATACTGAAACTGGCCGAGCTCTGGACCACGCCCTCTGCTAAGCTCAGAAGACATATGGCTGCCTACTAGTATTACTTGGATATCAGCTACCCAACAAACACCCTCAGAGAGATGTATCTTTCTCCACATACCACAGAACCTTTTATTTATTCATAATATGTTTAACAAATTGGCTTCAAGTCAAATAAATATGAGCTGTGGTCCTGTTTTAGCCTATGGCCTAATTCCAGGAACTGACTCAGTTTCTTATTCATGCCTCTAATGCATCTAATCACCAACCCAGTTAGTGTCTCTTTTAACCCCATATCCTTCCTCATATCAAATCCAAGTCTGATATATATAACCCTAGTTCCTAGCTCACTCCAGCTCTCCCATCAAGGTCCCTCACAGACAGACTTTCACCTGATTCACAGCAGACAGCCTCCCTCCCATCGCACAGTGCAGACTTGCAGGAGATGTGCCTGGCATCCATCCTTGCCTTCCCTGAAACCAGTTGCTCAACTGTTCTGGACATTTGGTCTCTCATTGATAGGACCTGCCCAACCCCCCTGCTCCTCATAGTCTCTGGGAGACAGGCATCTGCCGTTCCCTGAACTGCCAGTTCTGACAAGAATGGTACCAGGCTGCATAGGAAACACAGATGTGTACAGGACATGATTCCATCTTCCAGAAACCGACATTCCTGGAACGACAGTAGGACAAGCATATCTACGGTAAGAGAGAGCTCTCTAGGCCAGAAGCAGAGGAGCAGATGCCTCTTTATAATTTTCTGTATAATATGGAGCAGAGGCTTAAGAGATGAAGAGGACTTTAATGACTGAGATAGAACAGCTGCGGTGTGGGATGTGGCATACAAACAGCAAGAGGGTAAAGGCAGAGCGAAGGGAAGGGATAAGTCAAATGTATCATAAAAAGTATTAAAACAGGGGAACATAGAGGCAAATCTAAAGAGATAGGTCAGGATGTGTAGACAGGATAGTATGGACAGACCAGTATATATAGACAGGTCAGTATATATAGATAGGTCAGTATATATAGACAAGTCAGTATGGATAGACCAGTATATGTAGACAAGTCAGTATAGATAGGTCAGTATTTGAAAACAGGTCAGTATACACAGACAGGTCAGTATAGATAGGTCAGTATAGACAGGTCAGTATAGATAGGTCAGTATATGCAGTCAGGTCAGTATATGTAGCTAGGTTGGTATATATAGGTCAGTATACATAGACAGGTCAGCATATGTAGAAACAGACTCCTCACTGAAAACAGGTGAGCCAGGCAATCCTATACAATGCTAATGGTCAATTTACTCTCACAATCTATACATAAAGCTGAAAGACAAAAAGCAGAAAGCTGGAAACTTGGGTCCACCTGGAACATAATCTTACAGTCTCACTGTGTGGTCTAAGTATGACAGTCGGACCCCACGTGAAGCATCCCAAGAGATTTTTTGACAAATAAGCTTAGCATTGGAGGAAGGGGAACGGGCTATTTGGCCACGGGTTACCTGAAACCGCCTGTCCTTGCATAGACAGCCGACAAACGACGGCACTGCCTAGCAGCCTTTTATCTACGATAAGCGTGCACAGGTCAATCGGAACGTTGCGTTTACCACCTTAATTCCAAACCAGGAATGCTAGTCACCCAGGACACACACTGCACGCCTCCAGTTTTATGATTCAGAATAATCTGCACGATTGAACAGCACGGAAAGTTACTCACACCTGCCTTCCTTTCTCATATTTGCTGTTTCGCTCCCTTTTAATGGTATCTTTTTTCTTCCCGGTTTTCAACAATGGGTCTATTTCTGTACCCATCCCTCCCAAATGCCACTGCTGACTGGGATTTTCTTCCTCGCTTCTGTTACGGCCCTTTCCTTAAATGTCACCAGTTCTGTTCACTTCGGCCACACACCAACGAGCTCTAAATTTCTCTGGGAATGGAATACTAAAGAAGAAAGGGAGAAAAATCGAGGAGAAATAAGAAACAAAGGCCACCTGACTTACGGACCCGGCCGACAGCGGCCAGGAGGCCCCAGAGACCACAGGCCTGGCCCTGGCAAATGGGGCTCCAGACAAGTCCACCCTGATTTGAAACTGCGTGCAGCCAACTGGCTCATCTTTTGAACATGTTTAAAATACGTATGCAAAACAGCCTGCAAAGTTTTCAAGGTAGAAAGTGTAGAACTCCCACCGACCTCGTGGAGAGCCCTAGAATGAGGCCTTGCCCACTGGCAGACCCTGTTCCAGGGAGACTGATGTGCTGCCGCTCCGTAACTGTGCCAGTCCTCCGTCTTTCAGCCTCGTTGCCCATACCTGAGTCAGTACCGATTCTACAGATGCTCTCCCCAGGGTGGACACGGACCCAGGCTCCATGGCTGTACAGTTAGTTTTGTGCTGTCAAACCCTGCATAAGCCGTGTGACAAGATACAATACCAAACCTGTACTTAGTCCTCTGACAGAGCGTCAGGGAAAGGGGATGGGGAAATAGTCATATACAACATGGAGCTACCGTGTTCATAAAGTTTATGTTTAAAACAGAAATCACTGGCAGCAGCTTTCAAGTGACCAGACAGGCGTTCTCAGACAACGAAGTGTGTACCCAAAGGCCTGAATCTAGAGACAGGGAGGGAAGAGTGAGCGAACCCAAGTACCAGTCACATGTTATCCAAGCATGGAAAGAAGGCAGTCACGGAAAAGGTAGGGAAGAGCAGGCTACTCATCCTAAGGATCTTGAATGCTGTCCAGCATGGCCAGACATTCGAGACAGAAAACTCCGCTGTGACAAGGCGCTGTGACAAGGCGGGAGAGCACAGGCAGGTCTCCAGCCTCCGGAGCTAGAGGCAAAGGCTCTACAGGGCAAAGCAAAGGAAGTTTGCTCTTATGCAAAACACAAAAAAAACAAGGCGATTCGGGAGCAAGGGAAGTGGTGAGCTTCACACTGAGCTACAGGCCCTGGCACAACGCCAGGTGGAGAGGCACACAGCGCACGAGCAAGGGGGTGGGACCAGCCAAAGCTGGCGCGCCTGCTTCTTTTCTTTCGCCTTATCTGAGGTGGAATGTGTCTCTGCTTTGCTCGGTTGTTATTTAGAAAATACGTATCTTCTTTATTTAGGAATTTATAGTTAGTGCCTAAGAATGATTTCAAAACTCTCATCTATATTTTGAGCTGAGCCGTTGTTTCCATACTCTAGGACACGGCTACATGAACGCCAAGCCAAGACGTTGCATAGCCCTGACAGAAACAATATCAGCAATCGGAAAGAGTTCTTGTTCTAATGAAAAGAAAAGGATATTACAACAGAGCACTCTCTGTGGGTGGTATGAGGGACCCCTGCTTGAGAGTCATCTGCATGATGTATTGACAATGAACGTGTCTGACACAGAACAATCCTTCCAATACCAAGGCTCATGATCATCAAATCAGAACTTCTAACTTAGGCAGTCTGGGGACCATAGCTTCAGAAAACAATTGAGAAGCCATACAGACTTTACAATTTACAATTTACAAACGAATTGTGTAAATTTACAATTTACTACCACGATATCCCATAGGATTGATCTGATCCATTTCTACTTGACAAGAACTGTCAACACACAGGGATCACACACGATGAATACACCTAACACAATTTCGAAGAGTAAATCACCAATTATAAAGAAGCAAAGGAAACTGGGGGACCATGTGGTGTCTGAAACACAGCAGAAAGAGAAGACATTGGCAGATGCTAGTATGGGTGGCTATTTCAAACTTTCGATACACTAAGTAACAATGCCTGACTTTTACTAATAAAGGCATCTGACCAGACAACCTGTGACTACCCAGGAACATTAACTTTTCCTGTCCTTACTAGTAAGTAAGGACTCCTCCCTAGAACAAGCCTCCACACTGGCCAGTTCTTCTTCCCTAAACCTATTTCAAAGTACAGACAGAGCATCAAGTCCTAGCTGCAACAGAAATGCCTCACAAGGGCACACTTTAGCATTCAGATGCCTGCAGACTGAATAAAGTGATCAAGATCTTAACGTGGGTGCTGGAAAGGAGACAGACACTGTTACCTGTCTCTCAACAAATCTTTACTGAGCAAACAGGGGCCACCGACAAAACACAACGAATTTGCTAAGTCGGGATGAAAACCACACTGCCCATCATCAGGAGCCCATGACGCTTACACAGGCTTCAGCACTATTAGAAAGCAAAGACCAAACAAAAGGCTAAGCTGTCCTGTCCGCCAGGAGCGATGGGATCCAATGAGACAGAGGTGAGGAGCCCGCATTCTTGGGTCTTAGCTTAGTCCCACATTCAATGAGAAGTCTGAGCTAGACCTCGGCAGCCTCCCTCTACCTCTGAAAATACACTGATTTAGTGAGTTAGATACTGGCAGTCCCCTCGGGGGAAACTACAAAATAATAATGGGAAATGGAAAAAGTGTGGTTCCAGAACATTCATTTCACTGTTTCAGTAGAATACTAATCCTATTACAAACCTATAAAATGATGCCCGTCTTCATCTCTAGAGATACAGCCCTTCCACAAGCTTAAAATCTGCCATTATGGACAAAAGCATCAGAAAGTTCAAAATCCTTCAAAACAGCAAGGAAATGTAAGTAAAGAGTATAAGTAAAAATATGTCACTAACTTCTAAGTGCAAGGAAGAGGTACGGTGTGTTGCAAAATTAGGTCCTCTGAAGAGACCTTAAGAGAACAAAGTGCACTTCTCTAAGGGTGAAGTCTACGTCACAATGGAGACCCTAGAATGTAGGAGATGTTGGGAACATAATAATGTCTGCAGAGAAAAGCTCCAGGTACTGTGTAGATTGAACCCCAGAGAAATCGCAAATGGCAGAGCCAGACCAGTATCCACAGATGCTTAGAGGATGCCACCAAGGGTCCAGGTACTGGGCCTGGGCGGGGAGCTCTAGAATTTGCTGTTTGCTCTCCAGGTTTCTCTTGGAGTCTTTCCTCACTGTGCCCCATCCCTCCCATTTTGAATGACGCTTACTTTGTGTCATTGTATACAGAAGATACATGATGCAGATTTTCCATTTTATAGGAGTTCACAGCTAAAGCTTTGGACTTCTAAATAACGCTGGAATTCTTGAGACTTAAGCTAGACTGAATTGAATCTGATAGCCATGAACTTATGGGAGTCCCTTCAGAATGTTGCAGTTTGAATGTGAGAAGTTCCCCATGGGTTCATGAGTTTGAACACTTCATCTCCAGTTGGGGGTGCTATTTTGGGAGACTGTACATCCTTTGTGACACAGAGTCTATATATCACATGGGAAGGAAGAATATCTTCAGAGTTAACGCCTGGCTCTGCTTCTGGACCCTCATCTGTTTCCAGCACCACTAAGCTATGAATAAGTCATTTCACACACTCCAGTGAACCATGGTCAAGTCTCTCCCATGACTCCTCTGACACTAATGAGTGTAGCCTCCCAAACTGTGAGCCAACATAAACCTTAAGTCTAAGGAGATGTGGCCATTAGTATGTCCTTATAGAAGAAGACAGATGCAGACATACAAAGATGCTACCATATGACAGAGGCAGCTTAGAGTGATATATTTATTAACCAAGTAAATACACTGTCTGCCGCCAATACAGGAAGGAGAAGGAGAGTGAGGAGGAAGAGGGAGGGAAAGGAAGAGGGGGGAAAGGAGGGAGAGGAGGAGAAGAAGAGGAAGAGAAGGAGGAAGGGGAGAAGAAGAGGAGGAAAAGGAAGAAAAGGAGGAAACAACAACGTGTAACATATATTTTCCCTAACTGTCAAAGAAAAATTTGACCTCTAACATCTATCCTTCAAAACTGGAATAGAGTCGGTCCAAGTTGTTTTAATTCCAGCTAGCAGTATGTTACAGCAGCTCTCATAGGTATAGTGTCCCCGGGCGTGGTGATTCCAGCTCTACAGTGGGAATGGTAGGGGGCACCCAAGGGAGCAACTTCCTCCTTGATGCAGCTTCACTTAAAAAAAAAAAAATCATTAAAATGCCATCTCACATGTGCAAAGCATTAAACCATAAATATGAAAATCACAGGGCAAAGGGAACGGAGAATCCAAGCAGAGGGAGATGCAGCTGCCAAACTGCGGGGCACCAGCATCAGACAAGGCCAGACCAAGCATGATCAGAAGAATCTGTCGGCTATTTCCGTCCCCTGAAAGTTCCATGAGGAGAGAAACGGAGGAAATGAAACCATCACTCGAAGAACTTACATTGCTGTTCTCATTTACAATTCAAAGCAAGCTGATGAGAGCTGGAAAAACTACAGTCTGTGCACACTAAGACTACTCACTCAACAAGGTGATTAACAAAAACAAAAAACAAACAAACAAACAAAGGAAACAAACCTAGGACATTGGGCCCTGGGTTCTCCACATCAAGGTAAACACAGCAAGAGAATACACATGCAGAGGGTCAGATAAAGATGTCCCCTGTAGCTGAAGGCCACTGGCCACAAGCTCTAAAATGCCCCAGTTTCCACCTGGCCTCCCTGAGGACTTGCAGAGTCA
This sequence comes from Apodemus agrarius, assembly GCA_964023405.1. Classification (NCBI taxonomy): domain Eukaryota; kingdom Metazoa; phylum Chordata; class Mammalia; order Rodentia; family Muridae; genus Apodemus; species Apodemus agrarius. The sequence continues at coordinate 56,131,239 of OZ030017.1, read as the reverse complement.
AAATTCCTACACCCAAGGTCCACTCCCGGCCAGGACGAACAAATTCTACTGTGTGATTTGCAAGGTGTTTCATTTTCCATTGCATTCCACTGCTTCTCAAGACTTACACCCCAGCCAGCCCAAAATTCATTCTTAGACTAACTAGGAGGCCCTATTTCTCCCCGTGGCCACACGCTTCTAGACAACAGGCCCCTTCCAGTAATTTATTATTTTCCTTTTTCATTAGAAAGACTAAGTCCACTTTTCTTCTCCTCCCTTTTTCTCCAGGGGTTGGAGGTGGTGTTCTGCAGAGGTGGTGTTCTGCGGAGGCGGATGTGCTAGTTGTTTGAGAGATTTCATAGCCCAAGCTGCACTGGCAATAATACCCCGCCTCAGCTCCTCGGCCTGCCCTGTCTAGGATTACAGACCTGCCCTTCCATTCTCCCTTTCTCATTTTTCTTTAAAAAAATTTTTTAAAAGGGCTTACTAAATCACACATGCCCAAAATTCCCTCTAATGGTAACAGTCATACCAAACGCAGGCTAAAATGAACACTAATGAGTGAAGCGGGTCAGAATTTACTCACGTGAGGTCTATCGCTTGGTAAAGAGCAGATAAGACAGCTGGCATCAGCTCCTACCTGAGTTTCCTAAGCAGGAGCTATCAACCACCCACACGATTTCCATGTCACAGGATGGGTCTGGGGTCCCCAGAACCCAAGGCTGCCCAAACCTTTACAGAGACAACTCCCATCCCCTCTCTAGGCTATTCTGAGCATTAGCCCCCTTCATCTCTGTCTCTTCTTACAGATGATTTTCTCTAGTAAATCTTTCCTACATCTGTTCTAGTCTAGTAAATATTGTTACGCCCTTATCCTTCACAGCAGGACACCAGCGTAAGTAGCTTGCATGGTTATGAACATCAATAAGCAAACTCTGGGAATGCGCAGTGGATGGCCATTACACGCAAGTTCTAAGAATAAAAACTCTCGCAGTGCACTGCTGTTGGAAACTCAACGGCTTAGAACTCATGTGTCAGCCTTTGATGTTATCTTCTATATAAATACAGTTTTATTGGAGCACAGCTACCAGCACATATATGGGTACTGTTTGTGGCTATAAAAGCAGGAGCTCAGGGAGACAATACAGCCCACAAAGCCAAAGATACTTACTATGAGACTGCTTAGAGTTTGTGGACCTATCTGTATATAAGTAACCTGGAGTTTAAAAGTAGCTTGTCCACACAAGACCTGTGTCAACATACAAGAAGGACTACTCCCACTAAGTTATATAAAACATACATTTGTGCATATTTATAAGCCAGGAGGTTTTTCTCATTTGTACACTGTGGGTAGCTATTAATTCCAGTAAAGGTCATCCTATTAGGTCATTATATACACAGTATGACAGAGTGGCTTTTTTAAAAATATCAGTTAAAAAACCATTTATCCTGATCAAAAAGGCAAAGGATGTCCCTTAGCATCATTCCCTCCCCCACCATAAAACCATAAACAATAAAGCTGTTTTCTTTGAAAGGAGGAAAATATCTTGAGAAATGTGCAGCACCCGAGGGACAATCAAACTACCAGTTGGAAAATGACAAATCCGTAGTTTAGAAGTTTTGCGGCTATATGAGTTATATAAGTTTAAAAATTCTAAGCCAAGGACAATAACTCATGCCCATAATCTCAGCCCCTGGGAAGCTGAGGCAGGAGTATACCATGAGTTCAAAGCCAGCCTGAACTGGTTACAAAGTAAGTTCCAGGCCCGCAGAGGCTGCAAAGTAAAACCCTATGTCAAGAAAAACAATTTTTTTTAAAACTATAAATTGTAAATTGTAAAATTATGTTCCAAAAAATGCATATGCTTGGGTATAATTATATAACCAATGTTATATCAGCTATAATCTCCATGAATAAATTGCAGGAGAAAATATTAAAATGGAACAACTTCAAAAGTATAAAGAGATGGTTCTGAGAAAAATGTTGCAATACATATAGAATTTCATATAAAGCAATTCGGAGTAAATATTAACCGCCCATGTCATATAGTTCTAAACTATAAATTTTCACACACCTTCAGAACTAAAGTAAGTGTGTTCCTGCACTGTGGTTTATTTAGACTGTGAAGTGAAATGTCTGTCCACCCACTGACAAAATATTTGAAAAGAAAAAGGTGAAAATGAGAACAGCTACCCTAAAAGTTCTTATAAAATCGACTTTAGAAAACATCACTGGAATTTTACTTTATTTTATTTTTAATAAATGCTCAATACTTAATGCTTGTAGTAAGCCAGGGCTGAGAGGCATCAACTGCCATCCCCAGAAGCCTGGGGGTGAGAGGGGAGTCCTGGCATGTCAGCAGCCTCTGCCCCCCTCCTCCGCGAGTTCGGCCGTCGTGAAGGCGATTTCTTCTGTTTTGCAAGGCTGGAGAGAAACTAAGTGTCCAGCGAAGAAAGCGTTTGTGGGAAAGAAATGGCGGGAGACAGGTCTCATCCAGATAAACTTCAGTAGTTCAGATTACAGAACCGGTCTGCTCGTCTGAAAAGGCAGTCTTGGCTCTTTAAGCCGATGGCTGTCTTAACCGTATTAAAAATCGCCAAGCTGCCATCAAAGTGCCTAATGAGATTTCTCGGGGTAGTTCTTGGTTTTCAGTTTCAGATGATCTCGGGCGAAAGCCCCAGTCAGTCACCGACTATATTTAATTTGCTGACCAGGTTGGTTATTATGATTTCGGTGGAAGCGGGGGCTTCGAGCTGAGCCCGAATCTTGAAAGTTAACAAGGGACGCAGAAGAAAACCAGAGCCCCCTCCCTCTCCGGTTTCTGCACTGATTTCACAATTCTGAGCCTCTCAACCCTTCTTTCCACAGGCCCACATCCTCAGAGAAACTTGGCCTCCCTCTCCCAGTCCAGGCTCAGCGGGTAGGAAGTACCCGCCCTCCTGAGCTGTGTCCTCGCCGCTCATTGGCTGCAGTGGCTGTCAGTGCCCTGAAGGGCGGGGACTCCCACCTTACAGTGGAATCTGAGGACTTGCATGGTCACTGGGTCCAGATTCCCCTCCACTCCGCCCCAGAGTCCCTTCAGCCCAACATCCACTTTTCTACCCCTCTTAGAAGTAAAGTTCCGCCCTCCCCCCCCCACCAGCCGAAGCAGGAGATGCAACGGTTTGGGAATGTAAAACAGATTATGGGCCGGATCTCTCGGAGTGGTAGCTGTGAAGATGAAATAACTGCTTAGATTGCAATGCCAGTTCAAGCAAGTGCACTGGCCATCACAAAATACTGCAGCCATGAATCCCAGTGAGAAATGCCTCACAGCACTGCAGGCTCTATTTTTTTTTGCTCATTTTCAGAGTTTGTCCGGTTGTCCCAAACTACACATTTTTGCGTTGTAGGTACTAAACCTTTCTTGGATCACATCAACATCCCATCGTCTAGAACAGATTTATAATACGCAGATTCGGAACGTTATTCTGTAAAGCAATCTATCAAAGCACACCGTCGTGAACGGCTGTAGGCAACGTACCTACTGGGAACTGCAGATTCCTTGGAGGAGAAACTAAAGAGTGGCCCTACTAATACTCTATAAACTGAGGGCATCTGATTGTTTTTTAATTACAATCTTCATGATTAGTAATCTCAAAGAGGGGGGGAGTCATTTCATCTCTAGATTGTTTTTGCTTATATTCAGTTCCATCACCAGAATTGTAAAGGGCACAGACATATCTTACTCTAAAGTAAATATATTCTTAGTGTTTAGCCCGGGCAAAGACTTAGGCTATTCCACTACAGTATGTGAGTCAATAAATGCATCTCTTGAGGGTCTTCCAAGGCCTCCGGCACCAGATTGAAGCAACCGAGATTGTTCAGCAGCATCCCCCACGGCCTCTCTAACTCCACCTTCGCCGCCTTGTAGCTCAGCTCATACTTTGAAGCATCCTAGCCCCGGAAGGGTCTCAATCGGTCCTCAACCTGACTTCTCCACCACGTCTCGCTCAACTCCAGGACCATGAACTTCACTTTTCTAAACTGGGCTGCAGCCGAATCGGTTGAGCCAATCCGCGAGCGGTAAATAGCCAAGGTGACCAATGAGCTCGGCCCGGAGGCGGGTCTTCGCTGGAGTTCCTCCTGTCCGAGCCCGGAGACCTGTTGCCGCCACCGCCGCTGCTGCCGTGGAGCTTCCCCGGGGGTCGAGGCGCCCGGGGTCTGAACTCCCGCAGCCAGAGGCCTGCACCGCGCTCCGCCAGTTGTAGGCATCCTGGGCGGTCCTCGGAGGCACGCGAGCCCGAGGCCCCACGCGGCCCGCCCGCTCCCCGCACCGGCCCCACCCGGCGGGGCCGTGCATACTCACTCACCAGGGCGCCGGGGCAGCTCGGTCCACGCGGGCTGCAGGGCTGCGGGATCCCGAGCCGATCGTCTCTGCCCGCGCCGCTGCAGGCGCCGGCTCCCACCCTGCTCGGCCGGCGCTTCCCACTGCGAGCCTAGCGGCGGCCCATCCTCCCGGCTCCGCTCCTCCTCCGGCGGCCGCGGCTGTCAGGAGGGTAAACATCCCGGCATCCCCGAGGAGAGGGCGGGCCGCCGCAGGCCCCTCCCCGCGCCCGCACCCTGCTGCGGAGCCCACGCTGCCACTTTCCTGAGAACTGGGGTGTGCCTCGCTTACGGCGGTCGGCCCCTGCCTCCAGATCGGCGTATTTTGATCCCACTCTCTTTTACCAAGTGGTTTAAGCTGCCTCTACACCGTGTCAGTACAGGCAAACGAGAGTTTTTTCCCGAGTCTAGCTAAGCAAATCTAGACTTTAGCGTCCCAGCATTGAGAACGCCAATTTCAGGACTCTTCCGAAAGTTGAACTAGGTAGTACAGTGTGCAGGATCTTTGGGATACAGGCACACTTATAAAGTGGCATTACAAAAATATTACATTACATAAAATAGTTTACACGTCACATATTTACAGTATGGTTCTCTCCCTAGTACGTGGAGCTGTTAAAAAAGCAAAGCTTTGATTCCTACTGTTCCACTAACCAGATTTGAACTCCTGGGGCAGACAGCTAGGAGGCGGTGTAGAGTCTGTCGTACCTAGATCCTAATCATTCAGTGGCCAGTCCCTTAAAGTAAGTTATTATGGTCTTTCTCAGAACAGCTTTAACGCCTCTCCTTAGAAACAGTTGATAAGATACAGCAGCATGCTAGAGCACAGATCATAATCACTTGGTATCAGTAGGTCTTTCTCTGGTTTCATTCCCCGGCCAAGCAAGGGAAGTAGAGCCAAAAACAAAACAAAAAAAACGGTATTGTAGCTCAAATGGGTTAAAACAATAGAGGCAGGAGTTAGAAAATTTGGGCCAGCAAGATGGCTCAGGAGTTTGATTCCCAGGACCCACAAGTTGTTTTCTGACATCCGTGCTGCAATGTGGCACGCATACGAATGCAAGTATGTGAAATATAATTAGAAAAAATGCAAACGTTAATTTTAGAAAATTAAATGTCAAGAGGTGACGTTGGGGAAGTGCTTGAACTGAACAGATTTGCCAGGTGGAGTTCAGTGATCAGCTGCATACAAGAGCCCTGATTCCATAAAACTTAACTTCAGTGAGAAAGTCCAAATTCATAGAGAAATAAAGCCAGGGGTGTGCGTGCTCCTTTAAATATGTTTATCCGGGAAAGTCACTTGGCATTTGAGCAGAGACCTGAAGAAGTGAGAAAGGGAGTCATGTGACTGTCAGGAAGGTGAACGTTTTATCCAGGAAATGCAAAGTTACCCTTCTGACTTGGGTTCACCATGCTGGCGAAACGGTCAGAAAGTTAATGCAGGGAGAATCCAACCCAGGGAGAGAGGGACAGTGACTGATGAGAGAAGGGAGAGCCACCAGAAAAGGGACAGATGTGGAACTTTGAACTCTTATATTTTATTCTGAATAAAATGGAAATTCATTACAGGAGTAAGCTGAGAGAAAACAGAACTGTGGAGAATAAACTGTAGGGTGAAGCAACTAGAAGTCTAAAAGGAGACAACAATGGTCTCCGTGAAACATTCGGATCAGACTTAGACCAGAATGCCAGCAATACCAGAAAGTAGCAAAACCAGACGGACTTCATAGACATTTCCATAATAGAGCCGACAAGGTTTTCTGGCGGATTGAATGTGGTGTATGAGAGGAAGATAGGATGGAGCCAATAGGTTGGCATTTGAACTATATCATATGATCACGTCAGACCTAATCAGCCACAGGAACAATGTTGCTTCAGTTACCACGCAAAGGCATAGATTACAGAAAAACTAAAAGAACTGAGGTACCAGATGATGGGTCAGAGCTTGTTCTTACTCTCTTTCATATTACCATTGTAGAAAAATGTAGACTGGTCGGTAGCCCAATGTAAGCACACTACCAATTTATCTACATACAGAACAGTCTGTGCAAGCTATACTTATAAGCAAACACTGATAAGCAAACACATACTTAATTAACACTGAGTAAGGATCAAATCGGCCAAAATTAGTTCACACATCCTCCGTGACTGCAAAGCCCTCATCTAGGAAGAATCCTTTTGGTGTTGTATGATGTCCGAAGTATCAAACTAACGCAATGTGTCCTCCTTTTTCCTACTTGTGAAGGCTTCGTGGCTACAGATAAATAATAGATAGTGTTGCAAAGACTGGGAAGAGGGACAAACACAGAAGACACTGTACTTTTTCTTTCTAAATTTATATCACCTTCCTTGTGGGTAGGCAAGGTTAGTCCCAGGCGCCAGCAGCCAGCCTCCTGGCCCGGAGCAAAGGCTAATGGAAAAACAGAGACGCCTGCCCAAGAAGGCTGCTCTGGCTCAGGACACTGCGAGCGGAAGCACCTTTAACTGCTTTTCCACTTATCTCTCTTCTGTGCTTTCTCCCCCGAATGCTGCTTTATCTCCGTGCTCCGCATTAATTATAATCCTTTATATGAATAACAGTATTTATACATAATTACCATGCAGCACATATATTACATATCAGATTAACTTGGCTATAAGGGGTATCTGAATATCACACTTAAAACCTCTCAGTTCATAACCAAATGTTCAAGGTTTTGTTTTGTTTTTTTCCTTCTTCTTCTTCTTCTTATATATCTGCTGGCCCCGTGTAAGAGAAAAAAATTATCAGCAGTATTTATTCTCAAAACCATCTCTTCATAAACTAACCTGAAACAGATGTTGCATACCAGTTCTGGCATAAATATAATTTCTCCATAAGGAAAGAAACTTACGAGGGGAAAAAAATGTTTCCCTGAAGAAGAATGATGAAGTAATATTAAAAATAATTCTCCTTTGAGAGAGAACCTGGCCAGTGGGGTAGCCCAGAAAGGTCTGGTCTTCTTGATTCAAACACAGTCCTGGGAACAGCTGTACTTAAGAAGCTACAGCGAGACTGGCAACCCTCTGCTTGGCAGCTGAGCGGTGACGAGGCTTAGGCAAGCTGTTGAAATGTCTGGGCTAAACTGGGCCAAGAGGAGGAAGTCGGAGTACAGACTGCAGACAGCCCGAGGGAGATCACTTTTCTCTGGCCTTGGCTTGCCTTCCCTGTACAGTGTCAGAGAGTAAAATATGATGCTCTGAAAGCACCCATGAAAAATATTAGCAAGTTTCATTTCCACATCCAATGGCTCCCTGCAGTCGTTAGTGGATTTTTAGCAGAGGAGCTCCCGTAAAACAAAAAAAACAAAAAAAACAAAACAAAAAAAAAAACAAAAAACAAAAAAAAAAACTAAATACATCTTAATTTTATCCTCACATCAAATCCCTAGAATTCAGAACTGCAAAGACACAATGCTACTGTGTCCCAATTATTGAGTTATGATAGCTTAGGGATCTAGTTCATGGTTAAAAATAGGGGCATACTGGCCATGGCTTCTCCATGGCTATTTTTTGCAGTAGTTGTGAAACTGAAGAGATGTTTTGAGACATATCTTAAATAGAAGACACTGAGATATCCGTGTGCAAAAAAAAAAAACAGAAAGCAATCAGTCCAAACAGCTGCTTGGATTTATATCGCAATTTCTTTGTTCATCAGAACTCGGCTGAATTTGTCTCTTTGCTCTGACAAACGGCGAAGGACCAGTATGCCATGGGCAAAAAGAGCAGTGTGGGGAATGTATTAAGAAGTTACACCCTCTCCCGCGGAGCCAGACTGTGAAGTCATTTCACAAATGCAATTTCCTTGGTAGTGTGCCACCTCCAGCCATCACCGGAGTTGGCAAGCACCGATATCTATACTGTCAGAGACCCAGGTCAATAAAGTAATCGAAGGGAGTTTTAATTGTAGGTTTCTTGGTAGTATGAGCATTTGCTTCTGTATCTATCTGGAAACAGGTTATAAATCGCCTGTCATTTTACACAGCTAGATGGGAAGATCTCAAAATATCGGGCTTAATTTTCACGCTCTATCTCCAGCCACTTCGTCTTGGAGATTTCCTTCTGTGTTCTCCATTCCAGCTTTAGAGTTAGAGCTAGAACCGCTCGGGCATGGACAGTCGCAGCAGTGGTCTATTTCCTAGCAGGAACGAAAGCCAGACAATTAGTACTTCTGTTTACCTTTAGTATTTCCTCATACCTGCGTTTGAGAGGCCTGCCTCAGGTTACGTTTCCAAAGGCTTGTCCCTAACACATTCGCTGAAAAGAGTGAAAGCTGATACTGTGTTCCTCTTCCCAACCCCCTTTGTTCAAAGTCAAGCACTGACTGCTTACAAGGAACATTTCTTCAATCCTCCATTGCTCTACTTAATGACAGAAGTATGAAATACCTCAGTAATTTTTTTCAGCAGCTTCAATTGGGTGCTAATGTTGAAGCTGCTTGGAAGGCCAGGGTGTGAGTAAAATCAGATGTGGAATAGTGCCCCCATTGAATCCAGAGGTATTACTGAAAGCAGTCTCCACATGCCTTCAAACAATGAGCCTAGTCAATCATAAACAGCCTCGCCATCCTTTGTAATTCTGCTTCTGAGTTCACCACTGGCTGACATCCCAATTATGGAGATCTTTTTTCCTCCCTCTCTGTGCTCCAGTACTGTGTAAATTAAGAAGCTCAGAGAATGAGACTAATAAAATAGTGTTGTTTCCAAGGCTTGAGAATTTGACACTGCACACACCATTCAAGCGGTACTGAGGCAAGCCTGTACGTATCCATCAGCATTATGGGATGATCTGCTCTCTCAAAGCATGGGAGACAAACATGTTTCTCAAAATAACCCTATTTGGATAGAGTTATTATATTTGTCTTTCTGTGTTATTTACCTCTGTAGTAGGCTTGTTTAACCTAGAGAATTTTTTAAATTAACTGTGTATATAAATAAGTTCTCATTAATCTTTTAGATTAGCATATAACTTAATACATTTATTATGGCATTTTCATACATATGTGCCAGTGTACGTTTTTTAATATACCCCCTCCACAACTCCTCCTTCCCACTCTGGCTAGTCCCTTCCTTGTCCAGATAGCCCTTCCCTATTCTGTTATCATATCACATGTATTCTAATACCTCCTAAAACAAAATGGTTTTTAAAGGCAATCATGTATATATATATATATATAATGTATATACACGATATATACATAATATATATAATTTCAACAAACAAAATATGTAATGCCTGTTTTTATTTACCCTTTTCTCACTCAAATTAAAAGTAAAAAATAAGTTTCTTTCTGAGGATACAAATAATTAAGCCATTAGTTCTTCATTTTTAAATGAATTGAAATTAATCAATTTGCAATACTATATCTATGACTCCTATCTATGCAGCCAGGCAGTTTTCTCTGTTCACTGTTGAAATTTAGTAGAAATAAAAATAGAGATGAACCTTGTCATGAATTAGATTCAATTTTTACATAAACTTCAAAAACATATCTCTACTGTTTATGTATAACCAAATCCTTATTATTAATAATAAGGTATTGATACATTTATTATAATGACCTGGAAGTCTAAATGTGTAAGGGGATTGATTATATTAGGTCGGAATAATCACGACTGACTTTGTGTTGCTGCTCTGGCTCAGGAAGTCTCCTTCTCTCAGATACGCTCGGGATCCATGGTTTTACTCTCTTTTGTGGATTTCTTTAGATCTTCTGATTTATGATTCCTCAAGGTTGCAAAGCCATAAACAATACAAAACTGTGTGCTAACCTGTTTCTAAGCATGCAGTGGGATCCTCGGTTGCTCTATAAAGGATTTCACACCTAGGGTAAGATAGCTGCGCTGAAGGAGACCTAGGGGCAACAGGGGTTTAGGGTGAGATTTTGGAAGAATTTTGCCTCTGGGACTTCTTCAAAGATGACAAACTGGGATCAGATGCTAAGGTAAGAAATAGATAGATAGGTAGATAGATAGATAGATAGATAGATAGATAGATAAGACAGGAGTGAGGTGAGCCGTGGAAGTGCCAAGGACTTGAAACACACCACGCGCAGATCTTGCCGCCTGCATGAGCAGAGAGTGCAGCAGGGCTATGCTGTGCACAAAAGGCTCAGCACTCTCCACACAGAAGGCAGAGGGACCGTGAAACAAGAGCAGTGTCCAGGAAGATGGAACCAGGGAAGGGACCGCGAAACAAGAGCAGTGTCCAGGAAGATGGAACCAGGGAAGGGAGAGTTGTTGAAATTACAGCATACTCTCAAAAAGAAATGTTAAAATGATTAAAAAAAACCCCAAAGATATGGCTTACAATTTGCTCTAAATTTTCAGGGTAAACAATCAAATATTCTGTTCCTATGACACATTAAAATGGAATGCACTTCCTCTCTCTGGCCTGGCTTAGATGTAACCTGCCTAGAAATGAAACTTGCTCTGTTTCCAGTGAAACTTGCTCCGTTTCCATATCCGTTGGTTACAGTGTAGCACTGGGGCAACGGGGACTCAGTCCGTCTACCTTCCCCTTCTGGGAGCGGAGACCTGACTCCGCTCTGAAGTTCCCTTCATGCGTTTAGCTATACATTTTGAGCCTTCTCGTTTTAAAGTTAATAGCTCCTACCATGTTTATTTTCGAACTGGAGCTTGGAATTAATATGCAGGCTTTCGTTTCTCTGGTCCTTAAATGTTTTTTGATCTTTGATATCTCTGGCATCGCGGATATCGTTTCAGAAATAAGCTACGCACTGAACCAACTTAATGAGTACCCTATGGGGATGACTAAGCAGCCTGGGAGAGCAAAGGAGGAGCAGCTCCAAATGGAGCAGCCACAGGGAGAGTCTTTAGATGGAGTGGGACAGGCTTCTCTCCGCAAGCCTGACATGAAGTAGGCTGTGAAGTTAAGCCAGGGAAGAGCAAAGTGCACGCCTTCAAGGAAGACCAAAGGCGCCTGTAATTGCACAGTACATCGTGGCCTAAGCGCGGGCCGGAAGACGCCAGTTCATCTCCTAACCAGGAGAGAGAGAAAGGAGGAAGCGAGCAGGGTATGCCCCCAGTGACCGAAAGACTGCTCACTTGACCTGATCTTTTAATGTTTCCACTGCCTTCCAATAACGCAAACTGGGTGTTAGACAGGGAACTTGGGGTGGGGAGGGTGTAAATATTTAAGATCCAACTGCAGCAATCTGTGAAAAGCAAACTTGAAGATATTTCCCACAAAGAACGATTTTAAATTATGCATGTGTTCGGGAAGACCGCCATACTAGGTCGTCAGAAGTGTTTAGCATACTCTCTCCCCTTTTTTGTCACATCCCACTGAATGTCTGTCCCTTCCTCTCTGCCTGTCTTCTTTCCTCTCTCCTTCCTTGTTTCTTTTCTTTCCTCTCCTTTGCTTCTTCCTTCTGTTCTTCCTCCCTTCCTTTAGTCCCACCCTTCCATCTTCCTTCTTTTCTGGATACATTTACTGAGTTCTTCTTCTAAAGCGCCAGGACTCTACTAAGTTCTTCACCTACATGTCATTGTTTCCAAGACATTTTTCAATGTGAACATCTGTAGGCTTCAAATGCATCTCCTGTACCATCTTAAAACGAGCAAAGTGCGGTACAATATTTGTGATAAGAGAAACAAAATGTTTTCGATAAGGGCTGGAAAGATGGCCTAGTGGTTAAAGGCTCTTCTGCAAAGCCTGAGGACCTCGGTGCCACCCCTGGCCCCCATGTGGTGAGGGGAGAATGCTGACACTACTGAGTTCCCCTTTGACCTGCATGTGTGCATTATATCCCTGCACTCAAGCACACACACACACACACACACACACACACACACACACGAGCTTAGATACTAATTTTTTAAATCTAAAAATAATTAAAAATCAACAGTGAGAAAGTAATTCAGACTAAATCCTTTTTAAAGGAGCATCTAGGGATTTGATCACTGTAAATGAAGCACCTCTCGCCAGCAAGTAGCTTTTAATCTTAATTGTGGCAAAGAATACACAGGGGCAGGGGTTGGAGATTCCTGAAAAAAAGAAAAGAAAATGTTCTTGCAGGTGATAGTAAATAAGGGAAACCTGGCCGTAACTTCCACACTTCCTATACAGAAAGGGGGAAGGCAGAGCAAACATCTAAAACAAAAAAACAAACAAACAAACAAAAAAAAAACGAAACGAAACGAAACAAAAGGTTATTGGAATTAACAAGAGCAAATAGAACTTGGAGTGACTCTCAACCCCAGGCAGGGGAAGCCAGCCAAACACCAAAGTGGATGTTCGAGAAAGAGAGCCCAGAAGGGACATCCAATGTCCTGCCTCTATCCAGCCCCACTCAGTCAGCCTCTAAAGGCCTTCCCAGTCACAAGAGTGAATCCTCTGGCTCTCAGTTCTAGTCTGGCAATTTAAATAAGGTTGCCATGCCTACAAGAACAGGGGTCCTACCCAGTTTACCCTCGCATGCCATATCCATCCATTGCACACTGACATCTGGTCACGAGTATTTCCTTTTGTTGGGGTAGAAGAGGTGACAGAAAGTGACAAAGTAGTGGGGTGGGAGGCGGGCATGGTGGGGGAGGGGGGGTTGGTGGTGTGGACAGGCCACTCTCTCCTCTGTGTGCTTCCACCTCTTATACCCCTTTCCTCTCACAGCCTGGGTTGTATGCTAACTGAGATATGTATGTCAGTCTACAAGAATCCGAGTGCCTGCTCTTCCTGTAGAAACACAACAGTGGCACGTGCTTGGAATCGTTAAGCCCTAATATGACCCGGAGAGGAGAGGACCATGGTTTTTTGTATTTTCTAAAACTCAAGGCCATTGAGAACCCTACAACCCTACAGTAATAGTTCACATGTAAACTCAAGCAGAAAGACTGGAATTTTTATCGTGTCTAAGGACTTCCCAGGGCAGCATTTACTGCCCCGTGAACACTGGACCAGGGATGACTTTTCTTCTTCCTTTCAGCTGAACTGTAGCCATCTGGGATGTATTCCAAGTCTTAGTATCTAATAAGCCTGTCTAGAACAGGCTTAATGGTTGTTCTGGTTAATCTTGACTAACAACTTGACTAGACTGAGAACGACTTAGAAGGTGAAGAAAGCCCCCATTCTAACTATGTCTATTGGACTTCCAGAAACAATTAGATTTGAGCCCTCTGGTTTAGTCCATTGGTGGGGTAAAACTCTGAGCAGATGATAGACGTGTGGAAAAGGAGGCGGAGTGTGGGGAGCAGAACTGAGTCACAGCAAGTGGGTCCTGAGAACGGCATCTCTGGAGTATGTCCCGTCAGGCCTCCTTCCTGTCACTGCCCCTTGCTTCCTGGCAGCCAAGAAGTGAACAGCTCTCCTCTGTCCTCATGATAGTCCACCACCATTTACCTAACACCAATGGAGTAGCACACGATGAAGCAAAACCTCAGAAACAGTGAGCTGAAATCACCGCCCCTCATACACACTTCCTGTTGCTTCTCAGAGGCCTTTGTAACAAAAATGAATATGATATTTAACACATATTGGTACTGTACGTGATGAAAGTGATAAAGCATATCAACTATCTGATTGATATTATAATTAAGAAGAAAACAGATGTTTGACATTTCCCCAAATAAAAACTTTTGCAGATTGTTGTTACTTTATCTTAAGACTAGTTATTAGCTAATTCATGTAATGTTTCCTTCTAAGAATGCGAATCTAAAAGATGGTCATATACTATAAATATAGTATAAATATAGCATAAATATAAATTTCATTGACTGACTTCTGACTTATATATGTGTACATACATACATATATACATACATACATACATACATACACACATCTGTTTAACCCAAATAATCCCTTATCTTACCCTGAAAGTTCCTTCTGCCAAGCCCCTTTGGTTCAGGTAACTTTTCTCACTATAGATTACTGTTATATATTCTAAATCTTCTCAAGTAAAGGAACATACAGTTCTGCATCTCCCACCCCCACCCCCCACCTAAAGTATCTGGTTTTCAGTTGCTCTGCATCCAGTCTGACATTTGCTATTTTCATTCCGGCTGTTTTTAGCAATGCCACTGGCTATGCTCACAGAATTGTAATTCAAGCGAGCTGGATGTGTGCCAGCCGCAGGACTTGAGCGAGTGATGCTTCAGTGCAGTTTTAAGTCAGTGTCCCTCACGTTATCATGCTCAATCAGTCAACTCAACCCATCAACTGTTACGTAAAGACAGTAAGGCAATGAGCTCAGGTCCTAGCTTTCAAATTCTATTCAGGGATGAATATCTCATTTTAAACAATGTATACCTGTGGGGGTAAGATGATGTATGCCACTTTATAAACAGTTTTGCACACATTTAAGATTTTTTTAAATTTTTATTCTAAGTGAACTAATGTATGGCTTTGCATATGTGTCATGTCCCAACACATGTGTGCAGTGCCCAAGGAGGCCAGAATTGAAATCCCTTGTACTGGAATTATAGACAGTTGTGAGGCACCATGTAGCTGCTGGAAACTGCTCCTGGGTCCTCTGCAAAAAAGAACAAATGCTTTTAAACACTGAGCCATCTCCAACCTGTGAACCAAATTTTGAATTTAAACAAAGAGAAAGCATCTAAAAGCAGGAAAGGAGACCTGCCATATAATTCTGCCATTGAACACCTTTTGAAGATTTCTGCCCACACATACATAGACAATCTGACACTCATGTGCCAAGAGACTGGAGATGTGTTAACTAGTAGTCCTTGGAGGATTAAGGGTGTGTATAGTTTACTGGATCTTACTCTGGCTGTACTAGACCCTGTGTACAAACTGGCCAATCCGTTTAGGAAGAGTTGGTGATATTTGTATTTCTCAAAAGATTTCCAAGTGACATTAATGTTTGTCCAAGATAGAAAACATTAATTATTTATACTGTTAAATTCAATTCAGAGCTAAAGTACCATATAAAGTACTTTAGAATGTATACAGTTTGTTATGTTATGTTGTTATGGAGTTGTTATGTTAAATACTCTAGGGATATAAAGAAGAATACAAAAAAGAACAGACTACAATATGGTTTACATTTATCTCTATTATCTGTAAGTACTGGAAGAGCACATCCAAATCTTCCTGGTCCATAAACACATGCAGAAGCAGCACATTGGGAAGGCATGTAACTCATTCCATGCGTTTGTTTTATTATACAAAATAAGCAGTGTCCTCTATTGAGGTTTCTTGACAGGCACTCTATATTAAAACCTTATGGAGCTATTTTGGAAAGTAAGGTAGCCTTAACCCAGAATGATGGAATTTCAGAGCCTGCTTCTAAGGAATATGGGAACATGAAGGTTTTAATAACCACTCACAGAATTCTAAGGCTTAAAGCATTTGCAAATCACTATCTAGATTATTTTCCCCTTCTGAGGATAGTGTCCTCCCATGTGACATGAGGAACAGGGGGCTATTATATACAAATATTGAAATTCACACATATATAAAATTTTTCTGTGATAAAAATAGTCTTAATGGCCAGGTGTATTAGTAATATATCAGTAATTGTAATTGTCAGTTAGAATGGTACCAGGATGCTGTTGGCTATGCACAATTCCTCCATCCTGCTGGACATGCAGTAGTAGATGTATAAAATTTAAAAGTGGTAGATATTTAAGACCCTACATTCAATATTTAGCATCAGAAAGCAAGCAAGCAAGAAAGAAAGAAAAGAAGGAAGGAAGGAAGGAAGGAAAAAGGAAGGAAGAAAGGAAGGAAGGAAGGAAGGAAGGAAGGAAAACATGTAAAACCATAGCAATTCCAAAGCCAAAGAAACTATCAGTGGCACAGGAAGACCACAAAATAGGCAAAAAGCTTCATCAACTACACTTCAGGCAGGAATCCAATGCTCAGAGTTCTCAAAGAACATAAAAAAAAATCTAAATGTATCAATCAGCCGATGAGCTACCAAAGTGACAGTTCTCAAAAGAAAAAAACCCAAATGGCCAATAAGAACATATTTAACATCCATTGCATCAGGAAAATGCAAATTAAGTATATCTTGAAACTTCTCCTCAGTCAGAATTACTAATATCAATTAATATGACAACAAATGGCTGGTGAGGATATGGGGAAAAAGAAACCATTACTCGCTGCTAATAGGACAGTAAATTTGTGCCACTATTAATGACATCAGTGGCAAGGAGTTCCTCAAAACTTTAAAATAGTCTGGTCTCACCCCAGCTCTGCAGAACACAGGTTATCAGCCTTCCCTGAGTCCTCACCTCCCGTCTTCTGTGGATCCCACAAATCCTCCTGCTCTAATCTCCTTCCCTACACTCTTTACTTTATCCACACCCAACTCTTGAAGGCACCCCCAGCTAAACCACAGGCCAAACCTGCCAGAAAACCAGGTGTCTCCCTGCAGATAAACAGAATACAAAAGATGGAAGAAAGACTGTTGGGTGTTGAAAATACGATAGAATAAATGGGTGCACTGATCAAAGAAAGTGTTAAATCTAACAAACTCCTGACACAAAATGACCCAGGATACATGGGACACTATGAAAAGAGCAAACTCAAGAATAATAAATATAGAGAAAGAAGAAAAAATCCCAGCTATTAGGCCCAGAAAATGTTTTCAACAAAATCATAGAAGAAAATTTTCCTAACTTAAAGAAGGAGATGCCTATAAAGGTGCAAGAATTACACAGAACACCAAATAGAATATATGAGAAAACAAAGTTCTTTCAGCATTTATTAATCAAAACTCTAAACATACAGAATAAAGAAGGAATACTAAGATATAAAGGCAAACCTATTAGAATTGCACATAACTTCTCAATGCAGCCCCTAAAACCCAGAAGGACATGGACAGATGTACTGCAGACTCTGAGACCATAGATGCCAGCTCAATCTACTATACCCAGCAAAACTTTCACTCACCACAGATGGACAAAAATAAGATATTCCATGATAAAAACAAGGTTAAAAAATATCTATCTACAATTATAAGCCCATAGAAGGAGCTACAGAAAACTCTCCAAACTAAGGAGGTTAACCATACCCTCCTGATAACATAGGGAATAAATTATCTCACAATATCAGAAGAATGGAAAGACACACATACACAAAACACACACCATCACTCTCTCCACCACCACTAAAAACTACAACAAAATAACAAAAATCAACAACCATTAGTCATCAGTGGTCTTGATTCTCCAATAAAAAGACACAGACTCAAAGAATGGATGAGCAAAACCATGATCCATTCTACTGCTGCATTAAAAAAAAAAGACATGTCACTATCAAAGGGTAAAGGGATGGGAAAAGATAATCCAAGCAAATGGACCAAGATGATTTTCTCAAAAAACCAATGCTTTGTTCCATTGATTCATCATACTATTCTCTTTGTTTCTATTTTATTTACTGGAATAAAGATATTTTTTGAGAAAAATCATCTTAGGTTCACTGGCTTAGAATATTTTTACTCCAATAGATGGTAACCTGGTAAAGCCATTTTAATATTTAACAATATAGACTTCAAACCAAAGCTAGTCAGAAGAGATAGAAAAGGATACTTCATACTCATCAAACAAAAATATCCATCAAGATGACATTTCAATTCTTAACATCTATGCCCCAAACAAAAGGACATCTAAAGTTGTAAAAGAAATACTACTGCAGTTTAAATCACATATTGACTCTCACACACTGATAGTGAGAGACTTTAATATTCAATTCTCACCAATGGACAGGTTATCCAGACAAAAGCTAAACAGAGAAATGCTAGAACAAACAGATATTATAAGCCAAATGGACCTAAGAGATATTTATAGAACATGTTACTCAAACACCAATGGGATACAGATATAAACAGAATCCTCCACAGAGGAATCTCAAATGGGCAAGAAACAGGTTAAGAAGCATCCTTAGCCACTGGAAAAATGCAAATCAAAACTACTTTGAGATTCCATCTTACACCTGTCAGAATGGCTAAGATCAATAACACAAGTGATAGCTCATGCTGGCGAGGATGTGGAGCAATGCACTCACTCCCATTGCTGGTGGGAGTGCAAACTTGAACGGCCACTATGGAAATCAATATGGAGATTCCCTGGGAAGTTTGGAATTCATCTACCTCAAGATCCAGCTATACCACTCCTGGGCATGTACCCAAAAGACACTCCATTTTTCCTCGAGGACACTGGCTCAACCATGTTCACTATTGCTCTATTCATAATAGCCAGAAAGTGTAAACAATCTAGGAGTCCCTCAACAGAACATGGATGAAGAACACGTAGTATATTTACACAATGTAGTAATACTCAGCTGTTAAAAAAATTATGAAACTGTCGGACAAATGGATGGAAAAATCATCCTAAGTAAGATAATCCAGATCCAAGAAGAACAATATAGTATGGATGCACTTATATGTGACTATTATCCATTAAATAAATGATAACCAAGATACAATCCAGAGCAGTTAGGTATAGAGGAAGGGACTTAGATGAGGAACACATGGATCTCCCCGGGGAAAATAGAATAGATTTTATGGGTGGACTGAGAGTGTACAGGGATATAAATGGT
This sequence comes from Apodemus agrarius, assembly GCA_964023405.1. Classification (NCBI taxonomy): domain Eukaryota; kingdom Metazoa; phylum Chordata; class Mammalia; order Rodentia; family Muridae; genus Apodemus; species Apodemus agrarius. The sequence continues at coordinate 56,112,353 of OZ030017.1, read as the reverse complement.
ACAATCAGGTGGGAAGGGGGAAGGGAAGATTGAGTTGAGGGAGAAGAAAATGTGGAGACAGCTGGAAGAGAGGGGTATTTAAGAGACAGTATGAAAGCCTAGGGCAATAGAAACTCCCTAAAATATATGAAGGCAATCCAAGTGAGGTTTCCTAATAATGGGGGAGATGGAGTCCCAACTGAGCATGTCTTGTCATCAAGCAAGTCTTCTAGTACCAGGATTGCATTATATTTAATTGAGATGTTGGCCAAGGGTGTCCCAAGGACACTGCCCAAGCTATGGCTAAGACAATGGGATGCTTTCAGCGAAGTGACAGTGGGGCCCCATTGCCGAAGACAATACCTGTAAAACTCAATGACCTTGGAAAGGTCTAAGTGGTACCTACATTTATCCTCTAACCTCACTTTCTAGGGTGTTTGGTACAGGAAGGTACTCTGCAAGCTACCAAAAGAGAAACATATCCACCAGCCCAGACAGAAAACCTTTGACTTATAACCTCTCCTGTCTGTAAAATTTGCTGGGGCAATGATGGCACAAAGCTTGTGGGAGGGGGAGGACCTAACCAATGTCTCCTCCAGGAGAAATAATCCATACCCAGCACTGCCTACATGACCAAGAACAAGAGACTAGACCGCATAGAGACCTATGGTAAAACCAAACATTACTTATCTAAAATGAAAAAAATCAATAAAATGACTCCTAATGATATTCTACTATACTTATAGATCAATGCCTTATTCAGTTATCACCCCAGAAGCTTCCTCCTTCAGTGGAAGGGAAAAGATGCTGATACCCATAGCCAGACATTATGATGTGAGGGTTCTTGAATTAGACAGTTCTAAATGTGAAAGAAGAAAGAAAGAAAAAATGGAAGGAGAGAGGGAGGGAAAGAGGGAGAGAGGGAAGGAAGAAAAAAAGGAATGAAGGAAGGAATGAAGGAAGGAAGGAAGGAAGGAAGGAAGGAAGGAAGGAAGGAAGGACTAAGTTTGGCCACCTTCATGGTCTTATATTCCTACCAGGGAAATGTAACAAAAAACTAAAATGTTCAACTGTCCAAAGGATGCGACTATTACCCAAACATTAGGTATATATATATATATATATATATATATATATATATATACACACACACATATATGTTTTTGTGTCTGTCTGTGTATATATATATATATATACATATATGTGTGTATGTATGTATACATACATATATATACACATATATACATACATATGCTGTATGAAGTCATCAGGTAGTTTATATATATATATATATAATATATATATATAAGACAGACACAAAAACATATATATATGTGTGTATGTATATATGTTTATATATATATAAACTACCTGATGACTTCATACAGTATATGTATGTATATATGTGTATATATATGTATGTGTATATCTATATTTGTGTGTGTGTGTATATATATACATATATATACATATATATACATATATATACATATATATACATATATTTGGGGAAATGGAGTTCCAGTTGGATATGTCTTGATGTCTTGTCATCAACCAAGTCTTCTATTACCAGGACTGCACAGCATAAAACTATTTAGTTTTTTTAGATTATTTCTCAATAATGATACCCATCTTGATAAGGACAATAATATCCATATATAAGATATTAGTTCTTCGCTTATAGCAACACCTACAGACAACAGAGACAGACAAGTCCACTATTGTTTTAACCTAAAAATTAAATGATGATTAAATATCTTTTCTCTGCCTATCTAGAAGCCATATGGAAAGGATTCACTGATTCTAGCCACTCCAGCACCTACGAAAGGGCTGAAAAGCAGATCCTGGATTCATATCTGTGGAAACCAGCCTTAAAGACAAAAGAGTAATAACCAGACTCCCAAGAAGCAGATGTGTTGGACTCTATTTTAATGGATTCTGATCTGGATATTTTAAAAATAGTCTCTATTAAGGATTCTCTTGGTTCCCCTGCTTAGTATCTGTAATGCTAATAGCTTTCTCCTCTCTCCCTCACATGGAAGACTTCCTCCTTCCCTCCCTGCAGGTTATGCAAATTAACCACTGAGACACTGTTGGCATTTATTTATTTATTTATTTATTTATTTACCTAGGCCCACTTGAAGTGTGTTTGACTGCTGTAGCTGATGACCTCATCCAGCAGGAAAAAGCCAGATTGGTTGTTGCCCTAGTCCCAGAGGGGTAGCTTGTTTTCTTTTCAGAGGGGAAGGAGGGTGATAAGGACAAGGATGGGAGGAAGAAACTGCCTAGGCAGCTCAGGGTTAAATGACCCTAAAGGAAAGTCACTATTCTATTTCTTGGGTAACAGAGAAAAAATCTCCCTGGGCTTCTTGGTGGCCTCATCCTTGCTAAAGACCAGGTATGTCAAAGTATTTGGGTACAAGATCTCCATTCTGGTTCCCAAATTATTCTAGGGTTACCTTTTAAAGGAGGAGAAGCAAAAAACAAAGGCCTGTAAGACAAATCTCCTTCTGGTCAACATACTAGATTTTTCTGGCCAAGATGAAACCTTCACATTCCCGTTAGAACAGGCCACTCACCACTCACGTGGTCAAGGAACTTCTGCTAAGAAGTAAATCTTAAACGACACTTCAGCCATCATTTATCATAGCAATGATTTACCGTATTAGAAACTTCAAACAGTGAAACATGCTGGCTATGTCTGAAAAAAAAAGTGTATAATAAAAAGGAGGGGATTATGGGGAAATTTTTCCAGTGAAAGGTCGTATAGTTTTTCTCTTTTTCCATGAAAGTTGGTTTGCTGAGCAAACACTCGTATTGCCTGAGCTCGTACCTTCCACTTTGTGATGATTAGCCAATCTCATCAGCTTGTGAGTTTGAGCTCCCAATGGGATGGGGCAGTTGTCACCTACGTTGGGGAAGTAAAACCAGGAGCCATCCTGGCCTAGTTTGTTCACTATACTGGTTTAGATCTTGGAACATAGTTTTTGTAAAAAGCGCTGCCTCACTGATAAGATTCTGGAAAAGAAAAATAGAAAAGACGTGTACAGGAAATATGGAACCCTGTGAAAAGATCAAAGCTTCTAATTATGGCCACAGATGAGGGAGAAGATTCCCAAGTCAATGGCACAGACCACATCTAGGCTGTTAACTTGAAGACTCAGAGACCATCTACTAAAGCCCCCACCACCAGGCATGAGAAGCCTTCTTTTGATTAGTTGGTCCAGGCTGTCCAAGAGACTCCTGAAATATGACAGGCTACTACTATTGCCCTTGGCTGACCCCAAAGGTGAAAGGTAAGTCCTGATTATTGTAAACACCATGCAATTCACACACAGGGTCCAGAGGTTCCTGATATGGAATTGACCTGAATGTCCCCTCCCTGAGACTTTTTATGATACCACATGTCACCCTGCAAGCTTTCAAAGAAGGAAAGTCTTATGCAGCTGTGACGCCTAAGAACTACATCAGTAACCAGCATGGCACAGCAACCGGAAGGGTGGCGGTCGTGGTACATATAGTCAGTGACAACAGCTGACAGTGGTATACTTGGACTTTACATCTGTTCAACAAGAGCAAAAACATGCCTGATACTGAAACAGTCAACTACCCAGAGTTAGTGGCCTGATGAATCTTGGAGGAGAACCTAAAACTACTTTATTAAACCAGCACAATTCCCAACTACATTCTAAATATTTGACTTTAAACCCCACAGATAAGTATAGTCCTTAGCACTCCTTAAAGAAACTTCTCTTTGCAAAAGACAAAGACTACTACATAAACCCACAATGAATTAAAATTAAGAGGTGTGGAGCCCAGTCCCATCTGATTCCTCTATAGCACAATTCCTGCACCTAAGACTCAGGGATCACTGAGGAAGAAGGGAAGGAAGGGTTGTAACAGCCAGAGGAATAGGAAGTGGGCTGTGAGATTAGAAATCCTAGGAAGCTACATAAAGTCTCAGCAACATGACTGCCTAAGCATGAGATGACCAAGAACAACAACAATAGGCATGCCAGAGTGGATGGCCTCAGCCTTACACAGAGGTCTACAATTAACTAAGGAATGCTGAGAGTGGGAGAGAGAGTTTTCTCTAGAGAAGAGCACATCACCTGCTCATCAGGTACCAACTGGTCAGTCAGCTCTGAAAACATACAGACAAGTAACATTTTACAGACTGATTAGATTGTACTTGTGTATTTAAGAAAAATATATGTGCATTATATATAAGTGGATTATATATATATATATATATATATATATATGCAACAACAATTAATGAAAAAGAGACCATGAAGAGATACAGGAATGGGTTGTAGAGAGGAGCAGGAAGGGGGAAATGATGTAATTGTATTATAGTCTTAAAAGCTAAAAAAAAAAAAAAAAGAAAGAAAGAAAAAGAAAAAGAAAGACTTGCTTTGCTGAGCTTATAAAAAGTCTTGGTTTTTTTACACTGCACACACACACACACACACACACACACACACACACAGAGTCATACTTCTCCCATTGTTGAGTTGTCCTGTATTGTTTAACTCATAGATACACACAACAGTTACTACTCAACAGGGAAATGATAGTTACAGCACATTGAAATATTACCTGACATTAGAATAAATTATTTTTAAAATCTAAAAGATGAAATCCCATAAGTGTTGGTGAGGAGATGCTGAAAAGGGCATCTGTGCATACTATTGTCAGGAATGCAAATTAATGCAGTCTATCTGGAAAATAAGTTTCAAGAAAAAGGAGGAGGAGGAAAGAAACGGGATGTGTAATAGCTGATTCTTGCCCTTACTTCTCCTCCATGCCTTTTCTAGTCAGGTCCTTTCTTCCCTCCATCTGATAATTATGCAAATAAACCGCTGATGCAATGTTGGAGTCTTTTCGATAGATAACCTGAAGGTGAACTTCAACTGCCACTCCTGACAGAGCCGTTGTTCTTCCTATTGTCTATTGGAAAAGGGGAAGGATGGGATCAGGAAGTAGAAGCCACTGCCAGCTCCGGGCAGGGACCCCAGAAGCAGCAATCCTAGGAACACCCTTGGTTCTCAGGCCAGGAAGGCCAGAAGGGTTCCCTGGTCTCTTACTTCCCCCTTGTTGAGTGAGGACATCTGTCTCAAGACTGTAAGGGAGGGGAGGGACTAGAACTCCATTCAGTCCAGAGACTCATGCCTTCTGATGGAACTAGATTTCTAAATTTAGTGAAAATAGTATGTGTGTGCACATGTGCATGTGTAATATATATATATATATATATATATATATATATATATATGATAATCATATATTCTACAATTTCAGTCCATCTCAGAAATTATTTGAGAGTTATTTCTCCAAGGTGGGATAACATGATAGGAAAAGTCCATTGGGAAAATTAACTCTTTCTGGTCAAAAGAATAGAATCTTTGGTCAGGGTTAGACACTCCAGGCAGATTGGGTCAGTGACCTGGATTAGAGGTCACCCCTCAAGAACGTGGGACTGCCCTAGAAGGTAGGGTCACCTTAAACCATGCTAAGGAGATGGGCAGGATAATTATCCCTTCCATGAGATGTAATGTTCTTTTAAATTCCTGACCCTTAACTAAGTAGCTTAAAGGGCCAGAGGCATACAACTTTACAGGTCAGCACGTTTGTCTGGATTACCCAGAAAAGTGTAAATTGTTTCCTTTTCTTTCTTCTACCTCTGTTCTAACACTTCTTCTAACACGTTGGGTTTCCTTCCTTCTCTAAAGCAGGGCTCTCCACCATGAACTTCCTGCCACCGTGTGGCTGACCTCCATGTCAGCTTGACTCAAACCACAAAGCTTGTCTTTCCTCTCCATATTCCTCCAGGCAGGAGCCAAGACACACAGCTTACCTGTTGGGAAGTTCTCTGAGAAATTCTAACCAAATTCTCCTTGAACTTCAGTGTGGGGGGAAAAAATAAAAATAAAAACATAGTTACCTAACATAGGACCCAGCAACACCAAATCTAGGTCAATTTCCAACACCATCAGATAGCAGAGAGGTTGTTTGCTTCCTCTTCGTCTGATACAACTCACAACTCACAACCTAGGTGTGAGAACAACCTAAGTGCCCATCTGAAGTGGAAATTTCTAGTCTCTTTGGAAAGATAGTTACGTCAGATGTTGTTTTGCCGGGGCACACAGGTGAGAGGATGTCTTCCTAAAGCAAACACGTGAAAGGCTGTTTTCCTGAAGCAGACACCGGTGAAAGGATGTTTTGATATAGCGAATATGTGAAAGGACACTTGATGAAGGAATATAAATATGACCCTTCAGACAGCGGGAGACAAGCGGTGAGCATTGGTTTGGTCTGCTTCACCCTGCTATGCTTGGCTAAAGACACACATTTATCGGTTCGCCTTACATAGCGTTGTTGAGCTCAACTTGTGGTAATGCAGCCATTGAGAGAAACTTGCCCAAGAACTGCTCTCAGGTTTCCTGCAGAAGCTTGCTGCCCCCGAGGTCTCACCTAGGCCAGTTACCGAGCCTGGAGGTTTCTTCAGGATTGAACTACAGCTGCTGGATCCTGCCTGGTGTTTTGTCTGCTTGCTGGAAGGCCTGGTGGGCTGCAGCTGCTGAGCTGCATTAGGTGTTTGCTATGGGACTGAACTGCTGCCAAAGAAGATCCATCTCACCCCGAAAGAACTACTGCTGAACAGGTCCACGTCCGCCATACCTTAATAACTTTTCTCTTCCACTTCCTCTCCTGGGTGGTGGGCCAGAGGAGAGGTTGAACCCTTATTAAAAGTAGGTTGCAAAAAAATGTATGCCTATACCCATCTACAAAGAAATGGAGAAAGCATGGTATATGCACCAGACAGGATATTATCTTCCTTAAAAGGGAAAGGAGTTCTGGCCTTTGGAACAATTCAGATAAGGCTGGAGTACACTATGTTAATGGACACACACCACTGATCCATGCCATTTAGCTTGTGGAACGTAGGTGACCTCACAGATAAAAAACGGACAAGGTGTTTTATCAGAGACTGAAGAGGAAGATACTGGTCAAAGGTTACAAAGATTCATTAGAGAAATAAATTCTGCTGATCTACTATACTGCATGTTAACAATCACTAGTAACAGTGCACTGTATAGTCAAAAATGCTAAAATATAAGTATGTAAAATGATGATCTGCTAATTGTCCTGGGTTAGTCACTCCACAATAAAGACACGAATAAAGATACCATGTTTATGTCATTTCACTCATAATTATTGTTTACGAATTTAAATGTGAAGCACTCGATTATTTAGATCCGATTACTTGATACGCTGAATTCAGGGTGAAGATCTCACTTTGTTTGCTGTTATCGATCTCTGAAGGCTTCTACTTAAAATTGCTAAGATGCTAAACACACAAGCAACTGACAATGTCGAGGCCCTTCCGCTCTGCTGGCTGTAGCGCGCCATTTTGGAGCTCATCTGGGAGCTGGTGTTCTAAACAACCTGAGACTTTAGATGCTTGGATTTGTTTTGCCCCGATTTAAATCTGTTTATTCAACAAACATTAAATATTCACTGCCTATTACAAAGTTTCCAGACACACACGCACACACACACACACACACACACACACACACACACACTGATGAATGGTAAGCAATGTCCCTTCTAAGTATGTTTCTTATTTGCCTAAGCAGATACGCTTTGTACAAGGTAGACTGTTTTTCCCTGATACCTACCTTCTTTGTAACATGCTTACGAATGCTCTTTCCCAAATAAACATGAACACTGACACTTCACCTTTTTCTCCTTCTAAAGTTTTGCAGATTTAGCAACAATTCAAGAAAACTTCCTGTGTGTAGTACACCTTTGAAACTGCCAGCACAACGGCTTTAGACAGAGTATCAACTTTTAGTAATTCTTTTTATTAAGCTATTTACTTTACATCCTAATCACAGTTTCCTCCCTACCTCCGCCCAATCCGTCCCCTCTCACCTCACTTCCTCCCCATCCACCTTTCCTCTGCTTCTCATCAGAAAAGGGGAGGCCTCTCACCGACATCAACCAGACTTGGCATATCCAGCTGCAGTAAGACTAGGTGCTTCTTCTTCTATTAAGGTTGGACAAATTAGGGGAAAGGGATCCAAAGTCAAGCAATGTAGTCAGAGACAGCCCCTGCTCCCACTTGAGGAGTCCCACACGAAGACCCAGCTACACAACTCTTACACATGTTCAAAGGGACTAGGTTTGTCCCATGCAAGCTCTCTGGTTGGTAGTTCAGTCTCTATGAGCCTCTATTCACCCAGGTTAGTTGATTCTGTAGATTTTCTTGTGGTGTCCTTGACCCCTGTGGCTCTAATCCATCTTCTGATGACAGTTATGTTAGACTCCTGTCCGTAATTATAGCAGAATATCATTAATATTGTCAGGGGTGGGTTCCCTCTCATGCCACAGGTTGCAAGCTGGGCCAGTCATTGGTTGACTCTTCCCTTAAAGTCTGCTTTTTTACCCCTGTCTTTCTGGTAGACAGGACAAACTATGGGTTTAGGATTTGGGGGCTGGGTAGGAGACTTTAGAGAACAATAACAACAAAGAAACAGAACAAAAGCTTCATTCCCCCCAGCGCAGTTCATCAAATAGATCGAAACAATTTTGCCTTTCAGTTTTAAAATCAGAAATAAGAGTGTGTATACTGAAACCGTGTGGCGTATGATATATACATGCATTGTGGAGAACAGATCAGAGTAGTTAGCATTTCTATCACGCTGGAAACCTATTTTGGCAAATCTGAATGGGGGAAGAAAGGCTCACCAACAGAACCATTCTCGTTCAAGGCAGTTCGTATTTTAAAACAATCCACTTAATCACCAAGAAACAAGGAAGCCCATCTCGAGTTTCAGAATCAGCTATCACACGCCACGATAAGTACAGGCAGGAAAGCCCTGGCAGGGATTTCCTCTCCTTTTCATTCTCTCAATGAGTCAATAAGCACCTCAGTGAACTAACCAAAACCTAATACAAGAAAATTCTAAATTAATTATTGAGATAATCATTTCATATGTTGCCCCACAGCCAGAGAGAATACACTACAGTCAGCGCATGCCCGAGGCAGACTGAATCATCCGGGGCCTTTAAATATGTCAGAGTTCCTAGCTACAAGTTCTGCATCACCCTTGGTATTTGTGATTTGTGATTTTGTGATTTTTCAATGAGACAGATTTGGAGTTAGAGGAAAACAAAAATATTCTCTTTGATTTCCCCACACACACTAATTTTTAGCTAAACAAAAAAGAAAGAAAGAAAGAAAGAAAGGAAGGAAGGAAGGAAGGAAGGAAGGAAGGAAGGAAGAAAGAAAGAAAGAAATAGAAAAGGCAATAGAAGGGAGGTGAGGAGCAGAAAGAGGAGCCGATGGAACAGCAGAGGTGGGAACTGCACAGGACGCCAGCCCACGAGGCACACAGGACTGTCTTGTATACCTCCCAAGGAGGTAAAGTGCAAAACAGAAAGAAATCTGTTGTCTACAGAGTCCTTACATGCAACTCAATAAAAACACTTTAAACAGTACAGTTTATGCTATACGACAGAGGAAGAAACAGTTAAATGAAGTTCAAATGAACAGTTAAAACTTGTAAGGGTCATAGTAACATAATTATTAACCCTTCAAAAGAAAAATCTTTTTCTAGGAAATTGATTGTTCTTAGGGAACTTCAATAAAATGTGAAGCCAAAGTCATAATTCCCAGTCTATACATCTCCTGTGTTTTAAGTCATACTTTCTGTGTTCGTGTAAACTCTGTATTTGACTGACACCTTGAAACCCAGGCAGCCTCTCTAAGAACATAGACTAAAAAAAATACTGTAAATAAGTAGTTAACCTACTAAGGCTTTTCCTTTTGATATTTTCTAGAGTTGCAGTTAGTCAAAATGGTTAAAGGTGCAAATGCTGGTTTAGTTCTTAGCAAAAATGGCAATGATATAAGTTGGTTTTAACTAATGTAGGTCTCTTTGCCCTAAGTCCATCCATCCAAATGACAGCATAATGGGGCAGGGGTGGGGCTGGTCACACTTGCTCCCCTGAGGCAGGAGGCAACATAGTTCATTAACTAGGAAGACTACACATCTTCAAGAATGTCCCACCAGTCAGTCTGCTGGCATTCCCCGTTGTCACTGAGTCATGGATCATAACCAGGTCAGAGAAATAGTGTACAAGTCATCAGAGAGTAATTTGAGCAAACGCGCTTCAGTACAGCAGAGTGGAAACAGCGTTAGTACACGGCTACTGCCAAAATAGCACTCTACATCGTAGATCAGATAAGCTCACAAATTTCAAAGAAACAACTGAGATCTGTTCCTCAAAGTGTTCCTAGATTCATAACCAATAAATTCTGGAGTCATAAATCAAGTTTCAGTTACACATGAAAATATTAAGATGTTTTACTATTCAGAACATATTTTTTATAGCCATAAATTGTCATATTCTCTATGCCAGCCAGAATTTTTCTCTCAGTTATGATAAAATAGACAGCATAATTAAGTGAATTAATAAGAGTCCTACATATACCAGTTATCAGGTTTGAAAACTATAGGAAGATATAACAAAGTAGCTTTGGGCAGAGAAGTGTAAAACAAAGGCTATTGAAGATATGATACCTGGAAAAATGTGTCTTCCCCAAGAAGGGTAAGGAATGAAGGCAAGACATCAGGAGTTGGATGTTCATAACCGATGAACAAGAGACAACACTAGGAGGAGGAGAAGAAAGAGGAAGAGGAGGAGGAAAAAAAAGGAGGAGGAGAAGCAAGAGGAGGAAGAAAAATGAGGTCACAGGACACAGCAATTGTATATCAGTAAGGCCTTTGAAAGGCCTCTGGATTTACTCTGAGTCATCTGTGAAGTCTAGGCATGGCTCGAAGTAGAGACATGATGAGATTTTTCCTACAACTTGAAATGTTCTCACAAGCTCTTGAGTTTAACTCTTCTGTGACATGGACAAGGTATTAAGCAGCAAGATCCGCTGGGAAGTGATTGCTATAATTTAGGAATGACTACAATAGTTAGGATGTGGTGGGGGCAGTGCAGCCACTGATTGAGATTCATTTTCTGTATGAGATACAGTGCTTTGAAAACAGAACCAACCAAATTTCTGACAAATTGAATTCAAGAGGTTAAAAAAAAAAAGTATCAATACGGCGTCAATGTAATCGTTTTCAATCTCTTTAAATCATTTTATAATTTTATATTCTCAACATTGTTGTACCAGTGTATAAGCACTTGTCCACTTGAATCTCACCTCTGGGAAAGAAACCAATGCCGTGACTCATTCCTTCCCAACGTGAGAAGCACACGCAAAGGCTCATTTTCCTTGCAACTACAACATAGGTATGTGACCTACTTTCTGGTGATCAGACTCACCTACTCAAGTCTCACCAACTGGTGATAAGCGGAGAGGATCCGCCAGGCTACTGTGAGCATCCGTGGAGCAGGTGTGTGGGAGAGAGGGGGCCTGACAGCGCCCTGGTTTGGTCAGATGTGGTTCCTGGTACAGAACTGGAATCATTCGCTGAGCTGAAGCCCTTTGCTCTAGTGCTCAGGAGACGGCATCCAGAGTCTTCAATCAGACCTGTTCTGCAACATGCCTTTGAGCATGTCTCTTAGGAACAGGGCTGAGCACCCCCCACCACCACGCTTAGTCTTCCCAAGACTGAATTCTTATCGTTAGTTTTCCAGTATTATTACCAACCTCCTTTTTTGCTTATTAAAGACAAACTTATCTTCCAGGGCTTGCAAATAGCATCCTTGATGGATGCTAACAACTAGAAATAGTATCTGCATCTTGCTTAATTCTTTTGGTGTTGCTGTAACAAATCCCACATACTGGGTGATTCATCAGGAAAAAAACCAACATTTATCTCTCACAGTTCTGGAGACTGAGAAACCATAGATCAAAGTACCAGTAAGTTGGGTTCAAGGTCTGGTGTATACTTCAGGGATAAAGAACATTGTACAGAAGACAGGAAACCTACTCCCCAAAGTCCCTTTAATAGTGGTTTTAATCATTCATGGACGCAGAGCTGTTATCATCTAGGCACCCTCAAAAACTCCAAATTGCTGCACTAGATTTTTATTTGTTTACTTGCTTTTTTTTTTTTTTTTTTTTTTTTTTTTTGAGGCAGAATCTCACTATATAACCCTGGCTGGTCTGTAACTCACTCTGTAGACCAGGCTGACCTCAGATTCACAGAAATCCACCTGCCTCTGCCTCTAGTGTGCTGGGATCAAAGGCCATACCCAGCATACATCTCTGATGTAGGGAATCTTGGAGGACAAGTTGAGAACACAGCAGGATGCTTTTAGTCCTTGTTTTGTCTGGTGGGAATGTGACAAGCTTGTCTTGCCATCAGCTACGCACGCGCGCGCACACACACACACACACACACACACACACACACACAAGCACGCACTGTACCATCAACAATCGAAACTTGAACTTTTGGAGCATCAAAACTGATTTCTGTCGGAGCTCAGGCTGCTGTGACAAAAGACTGGCTGGCAAACAAGGAATTTCTTTTCACAATTGTGAAGCCTGGAGGCTTTTGAGATCCCATGACTGGGATGGGCCAGTTCTGTCAGGGGCATTTTTTCAAATTGTAGAGTACGGATTTTCTGAGTCTTCAGAGGGAAGAAAGTCTTCTGAATGGGCACTGTTCCCATTTATGAAGGCTCTACCCTCATGAGCTAATTGTTTCCAAAAGATTATACCTCCAAACAAAACCACAAAATGGCATTTATATTTGGATGTGTAATCATCACCAAGTCTTCTTTGTTTTATCTATAAATTAATTCCAGAGGGGGAAGATGCAAGCATTCTTTAACTATAATTTGTTATTTCAAATCAAATTAGCATTGTGAAACTATCCCACATACCTCGTGAATCTGGATTATCCAGAAGCTCCTTTGCTTTTGTACTGACATTTATTATTATTTTTTAATTGTTGTTGCATGTGTGCTTGCCCACATGGCGTAGGCGTGACAGAGTACAGCTTTCAGAAGCCACTTCTCCTCCTCCACACTGGCTTCTGGGATTAGCTCAGCCTTGGCAGCAAGGGTTTTTCTTACTGAGCCATTCATTGTACCGGCCCCAGTAAGTCCTAAAGATCACTTCAAGTAAAGAAATATGGCTGTTCCCAGACACAGTACTTTCCCTAGGAACCCGGCCTCCTTGGCTGTGCCCAGGACTGACAGCAGACTAAGCCCACCCTCCCTCACTTCTTATTTTCCTTGGTATTTGGTACAGCCACCGATGCTTACATTCCTTGCCCCTCCCCGATTTTGTTTAATACTCAAGAGTATGCACTAAAACATTTCCTAAGAAAGGCGATTGAAAAGTTTTTTTTTTCCCTGAAAGCTAAAGAGACTCATCTGTTTTGCCCTTTGCTAGAGTTTAATTCTGGAGAAAAAAATATAAATTACAAATATTTTTTTTATTGTAAAGTCATTATTCAATTTTTTTTTTACCATCTATTTTCTGATATCCCTGCCATTCTCATTCTTAAGAACATGACTCTTGGGCTGGAGAGATGGCTCAGTGGTTAAGAGCACTGACTGCTCTTCCTGAGGTCCTGAGTTCAATTCCCAGCAACCACATGGTGGCTCACAACCATCTGTAATGGGATCTGATGCCCTCTTCTGGTGTGTCTGAAGACAGCTACAGTGTACTCATATACATGAAATAAATAAAATCTTTAGAAAAAAAAAAAGAACATGACTCTTTAGTGGATTTTGCTTTGTTTTCCTTTACATAACTGAAGTGATTTGACGTTTAAAACTTGCTTCAGGGCAATACAGGATGTGTTATGTGATTGTTAAGCGGGTTAATGTAGACATAATGTTAGTGATAGACACATGCACACCTGTTATACAGCGCTCAAACTGTATTAATTCAAATGTTTGTACAGCAAAAATGTTTATTCTTGCATGCATGTCAGTACTATTTTATATATTTTAACCAGATATTGACAATATATAGACAATGTTAATAAATTTTGTGGATTTCAGTACCACATCCTGAGTTTCTTTCAACCACAGTAGACTTTGTAAATTCCTCTTTTAAAATGCCAGCTGTGGTGTTCGGATGGGAATGGCTCCTACTTGTTTACTTGGTCCTCAGCTGGTGTTAAGTATCCAGGTAGACTAGGCATGGTCCTCCTGGCAGAGGTATATCCCTGGGAGTGAGCCTTGGGAGTTCAAAAGCCCATGCTGTTCCATTCCTAGAGCCTTCACCCTCCTCTGTCCTTGTCCCGCCCCCCATCTCTGTCTCTGTCTGTATGTCTTCCTCGCTTTCTCTCTCCCTCCCTTTCTCTCTCCCTTCCTCTCTGTTTCTGATATTGTTTCTTTCTGTCTCCCATGTCTGTCTGTCTGTCCGTCTATCTATCCATCTATCTATCTATCTATCTATCTATCTATCTATCTACCTACCTACCTACCTATCTCTTTGCCTCTCTCACTTGAAGATAAACTTATTGGCTCTCAGCTACTTCTACTTTGTTAGGACTACCTGCCTATCTTTTTGCTTCATAGTGTCTGACATGAATCACAGACTTACCCACTGAAACTGTAAATCCTCAAGAAACTCTTTTTGGTCATGGTGTTTTCTCCTGGCAATAGGAAAGGAAATCATCAGATAATGCAAAGAAAAGAGAAAGAAAGGAAAGAAAGAAAGAAAGAAAGAAAGGAAGGAAGGAAGGAAGGAAGGAAGAACACATGACTCCTTCATCAAGGACTTTGTGTGGGAAGATGTGCTTGTCTCCATTCAAAAATGAAGGAAATAGGGAAAGGAGACATTGTGAACAAATAGGTGAGAATCAGAATTCCAGTGTGGCTGGTCACTGTGTTACATCACTTCATATATTTATATGACCTTGAAGCCAGGAGTGGTTTAGATCTGTACAGGATGACTTGAAGGAAGGGACCAAAGGGTGTTTCCAAAATTGCAAGGAGAAGAAGGCCAGAGAGCAATGTCAGGAGAAACCGGGTGATGGCAAGAAATAATATTAACATATCAAAACGACCTTTCGCCTCATGTGCCACATCCAGCAGATAGTTTTCTGCTCTAAATTTACTGGGCCTACTAGGCCCTTCGTATAACACTCACTTCTTGGCTTGACGAGTCATCTCCCTCCTGGTTTTCCTTCTTCCTCTCCCACAGCTCCTCCTTAGCCTACACTGAGGGCCCTTTCTCCATGACTCAGTCTCTAAATGTAGCAGCTTTAGGCTGACTGGTTTCTGCAGCTGTGTCTCTCTGTATCCAGGACAGTAAATATAATTTTATACCAAATTCCAAATATATCTCATTAGCTTATATTCTTCTACCAGGCTCCAGAATTATTTATATTAGTGCCTATTCATATGTATTGGAGGCATTTCAAGCCTGGGAGAGATTTCTCCAGGCTTCCTTGCCCTTCTCCCAAGCCTCAATTATGGTCATTTCTTCCTCCCTCCAATCCATCAGCAAGTGTCATCAGTTAAACCTATTTCCAGAATTGACCCAGCCCTAAGTACTGATATTACCTCAGCCTAAGCCTCCATCACCTCAAGCCTGCACACCCACTGAGGCCACCTCATTCATCCCTCTGGTTGGCTGGAACTTCCTGGCAGTCCACTGTTTTGCCCAGCTCTGGGGACACATTGAAAAGGCAAGTCTCTGTAGGTGGCTTCCCTTCACCTGTACCTTTTAATGGCTTACTTTCTCTTTTGGAATAAAATAAAACTTTTTTCCCCCCCACAACCACTAGGTTCTTCAGGTGACACTGCTAAGACTCTGTGAGCTGAATTTAAGGTTCTGAAGGAGAACTCTAGATAGTTGTGAGGAAATAAATTGAAAGTAGCCAAGGGTGGATAGAAGCAAGGAAGGCCTAGCAAAATTCCAAGGTAGAGTGACAAGCTGTAAAAGAGCGGCAGGACTGGGTTGAGAAAATGGGCAGAGTGGGATATACTGAGTTTTAAAAACAAGCAGCTGAACAAGTCAGATGCAAATGCGTACACCTAACCAATAGACAAAAATCAGGGTTGAATTAGCGAAAGCCTGGAAGAAGTTGTAGAGGAGGTGACCCCATAAGAAGACCAGCAGTCTCAACTAACCTGGACCCCCGAGATCTCTCAGACGCTGAGCCACCAACCAGGCGGCATACACCAGCTGGAACAAGGCCCCTCGCCCCCATGCTACCCCCACCCCTGACACATATACAGCAGAGGACTGCCTGCCTGGGCTGGCCTCAGTGAGAGAAGAAGCACCTAAACTTCGAGAGACTTGAGGCCCCAAGGCGTGGGGAGCCCTGGAGTGATGGGGTGTGGGGGGTGTGTGGGATGGGATGAGGAACTGTCAGAGGGCAGATTGGGAGGGGGACAATGGCTGAACTGTAATAAAAGATTAAAGATAATTTTAAAAAGCTGACACAATTGCACCATCTTGAAAAGAAGCTCACGAGTCCTACAGTTAGACAGAGCCCTGAGACCGGCCACCATCTTGGAGCAGGTAACCGAGCAAGGTACAGTGGGCACGAGAGGGAAGGACTTCCCAGGGTATAGCCTGCCTGGGTGCCTTCTGCACCAGGGAGCTGGGCAGCATTACGGCTGCCTAGGCAGGCTGGAGAATGTCTGACCTGCTGGAGGTCCCGTAGATGGATGGAGACCCAAGGACCTGGATCCACACCATCTTGGACCCTGCAGCTCAACCCAGGGGCGGGCGGGGGGGGGTGCGGGGAGGGGGGAGCTCCGGATCCACAGAGATCTGGTGGTTAGACAGAGCTCCACAGTTAGACACTATCCTGGGGAGAACAGCTCAACCAGACAGAGCCCTGCCAACTGGGAGAGCCACTGCCTAGGCTTCAGCAGCCCAGCCAGGAAGCCCCGGGCCTGCAGAGCCCTGAGACCCACCATGATCTTGGAGCTGGTAGACTAACCAGGCAAACCAGGAGGAGACCACTGGAGGCCAGTTAAGTATCCAGAGGCAAGCAGGGAGGAGACTTGAATCCAGCCCAGCAGAGCTGAGGAGGTAATTCGGAGCCCAGTGGTGGAAACCTTCCAGTTTCCGCCTCGGGAGCACAGACGCCCTCTGAGACAGCCCCACCAAACGCTAGGCTCTCAGGAGCTTTAAACACCAACCAGTAATAACAAGACCAACTAAGTCCAGAAATAAACAAATGGCAAAAGGCAAACATAGGAATATTACTAGCAGAAATCAAGACAATATGGCAGTATCCAAACCCAGTTCCCCGACAGCAGAAAGCCCCGGATACCCCAACACACCAGAAAATCAAGATACAGATATAAAATCATTGGTGAGGATGCTGATAGCAGAACACATGGATAAATCTCTTAAAGAAATACAGGAGAAAATTGATCAAAAGTTCAAAGCCCTTACAAGGCAAACACAAAAATCACTTAAAGAAATTCTGGAGAATATGGATCAAAAAGCAGAAGCCAACAAGGGGGAAATACAAAAATCACTTAAAGAAATACAGGAGAATGTGGGTCAAGAAGTAGTAGTCATGAAAGAGGAAACACAAAAATCTCTTAAAGAATTACATGAAATCACAAACAAGCAAGCGAAAGATCTGAGCAAAACCATCCAGGGATCTAAAAACAGAAGTAGAAACAACTAAGAAATCTCAAAGGGAGACAACTTTGGAGATAGAAAACCATGGGAAGAAATCAGGGGCCATAGATGCAAGTATCAACAATAGAATACAAGAGATAGAAGAAAGAATCTCAGATGCCAAAGATACCATAGGAACCATGGACTCAACAATCAAAGATAATGCAAAATGCAAAAAGCTTGTAACCCAAAACATCCAAGAAATCCAGGACACAATGAGAAGACCAAACCTAAGGATTATAGGTATAGATGAGAGGGAAGATTTACAACTTAAAGGGCCAGCAAATATCTTCTACAAAATTATGGAAGAAAACTTCCCCAACCTAAACAGAGAGATGCCCATGAATATACAAGAAGCCTATAGAACTCCAATCAGATTGGACCAGAACAGAAATACCTCCCGTCACATAATAATCAAAACCCCAATGTACTAAACAAAGAAAGAATATTAAAAGCAGTAAGAGAAAAAGGCCAAGTAACATATAAAGGAAGACCTATCAGAATTACACCAGACTTCTCACCAGAGACCATGAAAGCTAGAAGATCCTGGGCAGATATCATGCAGACTCTAAGAGAACACAAATTTCAGCCAAAACTACTATACCCAGCAAAACTCTCAACCACCATAGATGGGGAAACCAAGGTATTACATGACAAAACCAAATTTGCATGGTATCTTTCCACAAACCCAGCCCTACAAAGGATAATAGGGGAAAAACACCAACACAAGGAGGAAAACTACACCCCAGAAGAAGCAAGATAGAAACCTCCTCTCATCAAACACAAAAGAAGATAGCCACTCAAATATAAAAAATAATTTCAAAAATGTCAGGTAGTAATAGTTACTATTCCTTAATATCTCTTAACATCAATGGACTCAATTAACCAATAAAAAGACATAAACTAACAGACTGGATATGGAAACAGGACCCTACAATTTGC
This sequence comes from Apodemus agrarius, assembly GCA_964023405.1. NCBI lineage: Eukaryota > Metazoa > Chordata > Mammalia > Rodentia > Muridae > Apodemus > Apodemus agrarius. The sequence continues at coordinate 56,093,833 of OZ030017.1, read as the reverse complement.
TGCATACAGGAAACACATCTCAGTGTCAAAGACAAACACTACCTTAGAGTAAAAGGCTGGAAGACAATTTTACAAGCAAATGGTCTCAGGAAACAAGGTGGAGTAGCCTATTGGATAAAATTGACTTTCAACCTAAAGTCATCAAAAGAGACACTGAAGGTCACTACTTGCTAGTCAAAGGGAAAATCCACCAAGAAGAACTCACAATACTGAACATCTATGCTCCAAATGCAAGGGCACCCTCATTCGTGAAAGAAACTTTACTAAAGCTTAAAGCACACATTGCACCTAACACAATAATTGTGGGTGACTTCAACACTCCACTATCCTCAATGGTCCAATCAGGAAACCAGAAATTAAACAGGGACACAGTGAAACTAATTGAAGCTTTGAACCAATTGGGTTTATCAGATATATATAGAACAGTTCATCCTAAATCAAAAGAATATACCTTTCCTCAGCACCACACGGTACCTACTCCAAAATCGATCATATAATTGGTCACAAGACAGATGTCAACAAATACAAGAAGATCGAACTAATCCCTTGCCTCATCAGATCACTATGGAGTAAAAGCGGTCTTCAACAGCAAGAAAAACAACAGAAAGCCCACATACACATGTAAACTGAACAATACTCTACTCAATGACAACTTGGTCAAGGAAGAAATAAAGAAAGAAATCAAAGACTTTTTAGAATTCAATGAAAATGAAGGTACAACCTACCCAAATCTTTGGGACACAATGAAAGCAGTGCTAAGAGGAAAACTCATAGCCCTGAGTGCCTCCAAAAAGAATCAAGAGAGAACATACACTAGCAGATTAATGGCACACCTGAAAGCCCTGGAACAAAAAGAAGCTACATCACCCAGGAGGAGTAGAAGACAGGAAATCATCAAACTCAGGGCTGAAATCAATCAAGTTGAAACAAAGAGAACGATACAAAGAATCAACAAAACCAGGAGCTGGTTCTTTGAGAAAATCAACAAGATAGATAAACCCTTAGCCAGACTAACCAAAGGTCACAGAGACAATATCCAAATTAATAAAATTAGAAATGAAAAGGGGGATATAACAACAGAGATTGAGGAAATTCAAAAGATCATCAGATCCTACTACAAAAGCCTATACTCAACACAACTGGAGAATCTGGAGGAAATGGACAATTTCCTAGACAGATACCAAATACCAAAATTAGATCAGCTAAACAGTCCCATAACCCCTAGGGAAGTAGAAGGTGTTATAGAAAGCCTCCCAACCAAAAAAAGTACGGGACCAGATGGTTTTAGTGCAGATTTCTCTCAGGCCTTCAAAGAAGACCTAATACCAATACTCTTCAAACTATTCCACAAAATAGAAACAGAATGGACACTGCCCAACTCATTCTATGAAACCACAATTACGCTGATACCAAAACCCCACAAAGATCCAGCAAAGAAAGAGAACTACAGGCCAATTTCCCTTATGAATATTGATGCAAAAATACTAAATAAAATTCTTGCCAACCAAATCCAAGAGCACATTAAAATGATCATTCACCATGATCAAGTAGGCTTCATCCCAGGGATGCAGGGATGGTTCAATATACGGGAATCCATCAATGTAATCCACTACATAAACAAACTAAAAGAAAAAAACCACATGGTCACCTCATTAAATGCAGAAAAAGTATTTGACAAAATTCAGCATCCTTTCATGTTAAAAGTCCTAGAAAGAACAGGAATTCAAGGCCCATACCTATACATAGTAAAAGCAATCTACAGCAAACCAGTAGCCAACATCAAAATAAATGGAGAGAAACTTGAAGCAATCCCACTAAAATCAGGGACTAGACAAGGCTGCCCTCTCTCTCCATATCTTTTCAATATAGTACTTGAAGTTCTAGTGAGAGCAATTAGACAACATAAGGAAGTCAAAGGGATACAAATTGGAAAGGAAGAAGTCAAACTATTATTATTTGCAGATGATATAATAGTATATGTAAGTGACCCAAAAAACTCCACCAGAGAACTCCTACAGCTGATAAACAACTTCAGCAAAGTGGCTGGTTATAAAATCAACTCAAGCAAATCAGTAGCCTTACTGTACTCAAAGGACAAGCAGGCTGAGAAAGAAGTTAGGGAAATAACACCCTTCACAATAGCCACAAACAAGATAAAGTATCTTGGCGTGACTCTAACCAAACAAGTAAAAGATCTGTATGACAGGAACTTCAAGTCCTTGAAGAAAGAAATTGAAGAAGACCTCAGAAGATGGAAAAATATTTCTTGCTCCTGGATTGGCAGGATCAATATAGTAAAAATGGCCATCTTGCCAAAAGCAATCTACAGATTCAATGCAATCCCCATCAAAATCCCAAATCAATTCTTCATAGATCTAGAAAGAGCAATTCTCAAATTCATCTGGAGCAACAAAAAACCCAGGATAGCTAAAACTATTCTCAACAATAAAAGGACTTCTGGGGGAATCAATATCCCTGACCCCAAGCTGTACTACAGAGCAATTGTGTTAAAAACTGCATGGTATTGGTACAGCAACAGGCAGGTAGATCAATGGAATAGGATTGAAGACCCAGAAATGAACCCACAGACTTATGGTCACTTGATCTTTGATAAAGGAGCCACAACCATCCAGTGGAAAAAAGATAGCCTTTTCAACAAATGGTGCTGGTTCAACTGAAGGTCAACATGCAGAAGAATGCGAATTGACCCACTCTTATCTCCTTGTACTAAGATCAACTCCAAGTGGATCAAGGACCTCCACATAAAACCAGACACACTGAAACTATTAGAAAAGAAACTTGGGAAGACCCTGGAGGACATGGGCACAGGGGGAAAGTTACTGAACAGAACACCAATAGCTTATGCTCTAAGATCAAGAATTGACAAATGGGACCTCATAAAATTACAAAGTTTCTGTAAGGCAAAGGACACTGTTAGAAGGACAAAACGGCAACCAACAACGTGGGAAATGATCTTCACCAACCCCACATCCGACAGAGGGCTAATATCCAATATATACAAAGAACTCAAGAAGTTAGACCCCAAAGAACCAAATAACCCTATCAAAAAATGGGGTACAGAGCTAAACAAAGAATTTTCACCAGAAGAAATTCGGATGGCCGAGAAACACCTTAAGAGATGTTCAACATCATTAGTCATCAGGGAAATGCAAATCAAAACAACCCTGAGATTCCACCTCACTCCAGTCAGAATGGCTAAGATTAAAAACTCAAGAGACAACAAGTGCTGGCGAGGATGTGGAGAAAGAGGAACACTCCTCCACTGTTGGTGGGATTGCAAAATGGTAAAACCGCTCTGGAAATCAGTGTGGCGGTTCCTCAGAAAATTGGGCATGTCACTTCCAGAGGACCCTGGCATACCACTCCTGGGCATATACCCAGAGCATTCCCCTGCATACAATAAAGACTCATGCTCCACTATGTTTATAGCAGCCTTGTTTATAATAGCCAGAAATTGGAAGGAGCCCAGATATCCCTCAAAAGAGGAATGGATACAGAAAATGTGGTATATTTATACAATGGAGTACTACTCAGCAATTAAAAATAATGAACTCATGCAATTTGTAGGTAAATGGTTAGATCTGGAAACTATCATCCTAAGTGAGCTAACCCAATCACAAAAGAATACACATGAAATGCAATCACTGATAAGTGGATATTAATGAGCCCAGAAGCCCTAAATACTCAAGGCACAATTAGCAAGTCAAATGATTCCCAAGAAGAAGAAAGGAGAGGACCCTGGGCCTGTAAAGATTGGATCCAGTATTGTAGATCCAGAACAGAGAAATCATGGGGGGGGGATGGGTGGGGAATAGTAGGGGGGAGAGGAATTATGGGACATATGGTGGGGGGTAACTAGGAAAGGAGAAAGCCTTTGGAATGTAAACATAGAATATAGAAAATAAAAATTAAAAAAAAAGAATACACATGAATTGCAATCACTGATAAGTGGATATTAATGAGCCCAGAAGCTCTGAATACTCAAGATACAATTAGCTAAGCCAAAGATTCCCAAGAAAAGGGCTGGAGAGGACCCTAGTCCGGAAAAGACTAAATACGGTCTTGTAGGAGAGTATCAGAACAGAGAAATGGTGGGGAGGGCGGGAATGCGGGGTGGGGGGGGTGAGGGGTGGGGGGTGGGGGGTGGGGGGGTAGTGGGTGGGGGGGAAGAGAACTTATGGGACATATGGTGAGGGCAGAACTGGAAAGGGGAAAGTCTTTGGAATGTAAACAAAGAATATAGAAAATACTAATACTAATACTAATACTACTAATAATAATAATAACAGAAAAAGAAAAAGAAAAAGAAAAGGAGCTCACAACAGAAGAAAATGGTAGAACAAAATTTATATCCTGAGGCCATCATTGGCTATCCTGTCTCTTGAATTTTTTTTAAAGGGGGTTGTTATCTACAAAAGTAACTTAGTTTTGGCGTATGGACTTGGACCTTAAAATGAGTAACTCCATGTTGGTTTGGTCTGCTAGTGCAATAACTCTATCGAAAACGATGATTGCCCACAATAAGTTTAACGTGTGTGTGTGTGTGTGTGTGTGTGTGTGTGTGTGTGTGTGATGGTCAGTAAAGGCAACACTGTGGAAGAGTATTGCCAAGGAGAAGAGGGAAGGAAAGTTGAGATAGGAGAATGCTATATTAGGTAATAGCAACATTTTAGCGTAAAGTTTTGTCTTCTGATTCACTTTCATGAGTTTTTACCGACCTGGACTATTCTAGTTGTCAATTTCAAGCTTTGCCTATCTGAAATTAAAAAACAAAACAAAACAAAAACAAAAGCAAAAGCTCACCTCGTTGTCTTTATAAATAGTTTTTGGCTTATTGTTGAGAGCTACACTGTCAAATCCTTATTAATACCAGCACACATATTCATCACAGAATACCCTGTTCCCACACTAGCTTTTGTTTGTTTGTTCTTTGTTTGTTTTGTTCTATAGAATTCTTGTCAAGTGAGAAAAAAATTATGAGTGACCAAGTAAAACTAGGTTCTATCTTAGATAAATGAGTCTTTCATTTAGACTTCCCAGCCAAGGAGATGGTACATACTACTGACAAGACAGACATGTGTGGGGTGTGAGATTACACATCTGTAAAGAATAGAACTTGTTTTTGAAACTCTGTGACTCTAACTATTCATTTTTAAACCACAACAGTGCTTTTCTGAGATAAGGCAAATAACTAACACAAAAATCCTTATAACTCTGATCCAAACATTCCTCAAACCACCCTTCCTAGTAGGAGAGACTCTTAGAGATGATGTATGTACTAATCATCTTTCCGGTTAACATTTTAGGCCATTTTTGTCCTTTGTGATGCAAGAATTACTGTATTTGATAAATTTGAATTGATTAATACTTAATCACTCAACAGACGAGGACATGAAGTCTTCTCAACATATCTTATCATTTAAATAAAGAAGAAAATGGGAAAATAAGAAAGGATAAGATACCAAAACAAAACCACTCAGATAACAGCAAGTTATAAATAGGATGCAAGGCTGGAGTGGTGACTGAGCCCATCCCTTCATTTGTACTGCATTTGTAGACAGCACGGTGTCCATTCCCTGGGCCCACATCAGTTGGCTCACAGACTACCTGCAACTGAGCTCCAGGAGGTCTGAAACACCCAGCCATTGTGGGCATTAGCACTCACATGCACATGTCCATACACAGACATGCAATTAAGATAATAAAATAACTCTTAAAAGAAATACGGCCAATAAATCTGAAAATATAGCAGTCTTGAAGAGAACATTTAAGCAAAGTGATGTTTGAAGAGCAGCAGCATGATACTGTAAAAGGATACAAAAATTAGCTATTTTATTTTTGGTCTTCATTATACGATGACTTTCTCTGGCTCGAGGCGAGCCACCTTTGACTCAGGATAGATTAAAGGTAACAAAAGACAGCAAACAAGCAACCCAAAGTCTCAAATTCAGGCTTATAATTCCAAAAACAGGTCTTTGATACAATAGATGGGAAATACAGATTTTCTGATTCAAGAGCAGAGTGATTAAAGCCTTACAGAAGGCTATATCTTGTATCTACCTGTGTTTATATGCAACAAAAATAAAGAAGAGATCATGAATTTGAGAAAAAGAGCGAGTACAGAAGAGGTGAGGGAACAAGGAATGTAAATAATATAAATTTAATACTTGTGTCTGAGAAGTCTTTTTTTACGTTTTAAGTAAAAAAATATGTATAAGCAATTTTTAAGGAGGAATGAGGTATTGCCTCAAAAACTGTAAACATCCTTCCCAAGTTAAGGGTAGAAGGCTGAAAACGGGGACGTAAGAGGGAGGTGAGGAGGAGATGGGGAGATCATGTGCTCCTTGGGTTCAGAGCATCTGAGTGGCCTTCTGGGATATGGTGGGGATGCCATCGGAGACCCTCAGGAAGACCCGTGTCCTGGAGCATACAGTCCTGCTCCTACTTCCTCCTCGGCAGTCTGAGGAGGAAAGTTCTATGTCCTTCTTGATGGTATCGGACAGAGCCAACGGAGTGTGAACAGCATGGAAGGCCTGGAACGAGGCTCTGAGATGGCCACATACACCCATCACATCAGGCACCTTCCCCAAGCCACTCCTCCCTAATGTCATGCATGGAGAACTGGGAAACCGCTAAGGAGTACCAGCTGGAAAAGAGGGAGGGGCAGATGTGGATAAGGAGATAAGGTTGTCATAAAGACAGCACTGGTTGCATTAAAACTTCAAAGAAATTTTAAAGTACAATCTTTGTATAGGAAACACATATTAAAATGTTACTTGTGTGTCTGGAACATACGTATTTTCACCGGTCAAATTTGACAACAGGCGAGTGAAACCAATTTGGCAGGCTGATATATAGTTATATATTCTTTTTTAAAGCTTGGAAAGACCTAAAAATTGGTGGCTGGAAAAATGAATATGCCTACACTCTATTGGGCTGCAGATTGCTTTCCAAATTAAAATCCCTGCTCGCCAGTAAATTTATTATTTACCGTCTCTGTGTGTGCTTCTGAACTTTACCTTTTTGTGTGTGGTTGGCTTTTCCTACCTCTAATGGCATTGAGAGTCTGTGCTCTACAAAATGACAAGTGTGACTTATTGAGACACAAGTTCATACTCTGTGTAAGGAATAAACAAAAGTGTAGCATTGCCTAGGCTCTCTGATTGACCTTTCTAAATTATAAAAGCATAAAATCATCTTAATGATTGTTTTATGAGATTTGAACTCTCAACCCCACTAGTTACAATTCTCAGAAAATACCTGACCTAGGGGTCAGTATTATTACTTAAAGTGACTTCAAATTCATAGTAAAAACATTACACAATCAGCATTTTACGTGTTGAAATTCGAGATGGTGAGGGTCACTTGCCAACGGGGTCTGTACAGTTTGAAATTCCCATCATTTTTTAAGAAATCGTCTAAAGACTGGCCAATTAGAAAGCTTGCTAGAGTAGCCAATTGAAACGCAAGGTTTCATTCTCAACATTCCATCAGGTTTTTAGTACACAGTAAACCTCAGGGCTACTGCTTTTCACTAGCCAGACAAATGAGCTTGCCTACATGTAGACTGGAAACTGAGCCAAGAATTGAGTGCTAGAAGGACTTAAAATGGTCTCTTAATCTCTAACTTCTGCAGACCCTACTACACCACATCACTATTAGGAGCAAGTGAGAAAGGTTCAAACATCAACCAGCCCCATGCTTTACAGTCCAAGAAGTTTGACAGTGAAGAGTGAGCGTCCCCATCGCCATGTTCTATTGTTTAGTGCCAGCACTCAGAGCCTCTGATACTTAAAGTTCATCCTATTTGAGCCTTCTGTACTTTTTACTCTCACTGAAGATTTGTGAATTTTTTTTTAACTCAGTACTGATTAGAGGCAGGGCACAAGTTATTATTGGGAGAGTTCAATTTAGCCTCAAAAGAAGGTTCGCTTGATGGACACATTAGCTTTCCATGTACTATTGATTCTAGAAATTTAAGGTAGTATTTAGGGACAAAAATCTCAAAATGATACTACTCACATATAAAACATAATGTATGTCATATAATAATTGACAAAATTTTACAATAATGTTAAAAACATTTATACTCATTACAAGTTTATGCTAATTTCAGAAAATTAAGTTCATTCAACTGATGATAATTGAATCCTTACTTTTGACAAATCCTGTTTTAGCAAGAATTTCTTAATATGTTACTGTGGATTATACCGTGCATTCTTCACATCCTCTTATCAAGGAAACTTCTCTTTGAGACCAATCAAAATGCAGAGTTGTGGAGTCCAGTCCTAGTTAATCCAAACAACTTCCACACCTAAGGCTCAGGGAACATTGAAGATGAAAGGGCAGAAAGATTACAAAAGCCAAAAGATCAGAGAGTTTTCTGTGAAACTGGGTCTCCTAGGAATAGCAGGAGCTACACCTATAACACCTCACCAACATGACTGCTGAAACATGAGCTGAACAAGGACAACAACAGACAAGCCAGAGTGGGTAGGGGAAGGAGAATGGCGCCTCCACCCTACACAAAGAACAAGGCACATAAGGAATGCTGAGACTGGAAGACAGAGCACTACCCAGAGAAGAGCACACCAGCTGGCTATCAAATACTGAATGGCCAGCCCTGAAATCATATGCATACAAGTAAGATTATGCACACTGAGCAGGCGGCATTTAGGAATGTGTATCTATATACATGCACACATGCACATGTAACAATAATTAACAGAATAGTCATGTATTTGAAAGAGAGCAGGAAGAGATATACGGGAGGATTTGAGGGGAAGGGAGAATGGTATAATTGTATTACAATCTCAAAAATAAAGGAAATGAGTAAAAATTTTTAGTGTGTATTTTTTTTCTTTAGTACTCACAATGACCCACTCTTATTTTATGACCTAAATGGATGGAGTCAGGTGAAAGGTTTAGAAAAGAAACTTCATATCAGAAGACGCAGAGAAAAATAAAGATTAAGCACTCACCCCCATCTTAAAATAATGAAATACCTCCAAACATGTCTGTGCTGGTTGTTTTATGTTAACTTAACTCAAGCTAGAGTCTTTTTGAAGCAAGGACATCAAATAAGAAAATGTCCTCTCTAGATTAGCCTATTGGCAAGTCTGTGGTGCATTTTTTTTTTGACTGATGTAGGTTAGATTTTGTTTACTAAGAACAGTGCCATCCCTAGGCAGATGGTCTTGGGTGCTCTAAGAAAGCAGGCTGAGCAAGCCATGAGGAGCAAGTCAGTAAGCAGCACCCCTCTATAGTCTCTGCATCAGTTCCTGCCTCCAGGTTCCTGTCTTGAGCTCCTGTTCTGACTTGCCTTAGTGATGGAGTGTATGACGGTTTATATAGGCTTGGCCCAGGGAATGGCACTATTATAAAGTATGGCCTTGTTAGAATAGGTTTGTCATTAGAAGCAGGGCCTTAAGACCCTCATCCTGGCTGCCTAGAAGTCAGTCTTCAGCTTTTCAGCTGAAGATGTAGAACTCTCAGATCCTCTGCACCATGCCTGCCTGGACACTGCTGTGCTCCTGCTTTGATGATACTATACTGAACCTCTGAACCTGTAAGCCTGCCCCAACTAATTGTCGTTCTTATAAGAGTTGCCTTGGTCATGGTGTCTGTTCACAGCAGTAAAACTCTAAGACAGAGTGTGACCTTAGAGTTTTAAGATGAAGTTAGCCTCTTCTCCCCAGGTTGATGTTGGTCATGGTGTTTTATCAAAGCATAGAAACTCTTAAGATAATCTTTTTAACTTTTCTTAGAGTTATTTTACATAGTTGCCAGGAGGAAGGGATGTGTATATCAAGTTTATTTTTTCTGCATAAGTCCTTTAAGTATTATCAGTGGTACTTCTGTAAACTTCTATTTACTTATAGTTTTCTAATTTGAAAGGATTTTCTAGGTACTGATTTTTGTAAGCTATGGAGACTACGCATTGCCAGTACTGTCCTTTTTTCTGCAATTAGCATTTCTAATCGCATTAGACATGCTTTCAGTATCCACGGAGGATGCCTGCTCCCTACAGCTATCATGAACCATTAACTTTAATTAAAATTTACAAGTCTAATGTTGTTACATCTGCTAAAAGCATTAACTTCCATGTTAATTACCAAAATGTTAATGTTGCATTAAAATAACGTTCCCTTTCGACAGTTCATCTATACTTTAATTATTTATTTTGTTGAGGGAATATGTTTTAAAAATTTAAAAAGAAGAAAGACTCCAAAGTCATTTTGTAAAGATCAGATACTGCTGCAAGACTGAGGAGTGAATGTCGTGGTTCAGATGAAGGTGACTGAAGTCGTTCATTCTGTGGAGGAAATGTCCTTTATCTTACATGTGAACTACTGTGGCACCTTCCCTTTTTCAGTGTTTAATGCTAGCTCTGCTACCCATGCCCTTCCCCCATGTCCCCCAAGTGTTCACGCAGCTGCTTTATCAGTCCTTTATCTATACTGATCATTAAAAGATGACTTCCACTTAAAAAAAAATAGCCTTCTGTGTTTTCTTTTTAAATATTTACATACTCTTTAAAGGGTGTTTACTTCAATAAGCTGTTCAATACACCTCTGAGCAAATGAGGATGCTCAAAAGAAAGCTTCAAGGGTCTCTGAGGAAGCAGTGAGCTAGCCAGTGTGAGAGCACCAGAGACTCTCACAGGGCACCGGCGGAGCCTGGGACTGCTTTCATAATAGTGATGGTGTGGTGTTCTCCTGAACATTCTTACTGGACATAGTCTCACACCTGGGAGTTTAGGTACACAAGTGGGTTGTCAATGGAAAAACAACCTTTTTACAACAACAAGAATATATGTGGAGTTGAAAACAATATAATAGAGGTCAATGAGCAGAGAGACCTGGCTTGAGTTTCTCCTAGTGTCCCTGTGTATTTCCAGCCTTGCCTGGTACATAGCAAGCACTCAGTAAACACTTGGTGGTTTACTGAATAATTCCACCTTAAAATTGCTGTTTATCTTATAGAATATTATTGAATACCTTTTGCTCATAATTTCCTATATAACTCTACAAGTTATCTAAGTAAATATACAACTCTGACAGTGGTCCTTTCAAAAGCATAAACAATCACTTTACCTAGGAAGATTCTATCCCTACGCACTTACATACTTGATGTGTGTGTGTGTGTGTGTGTGTGTGTGTGTGTGTGTGTGTATCAGCTAAAGATTATTATTGGAAACCTACAGGATAAGATTCTTCCTCCATAAAAGTAAGACATTTATATTCAAGTAACAAGCACTCAGGATGTCCCTAGATCTGAGAAATTCCATTTTTCCTGAGTCACTGAACAGAGGGCACAGCACCAAGTCCTGCCTAATGGTCAGGTCTGGCCATTTCTAGGTTCCCAGCCTCTTCTTCAAAGGATTGAAAGAAAGGCCCAAGCAGTTTTCCCAACTTTATTTAAAGCAAAGTACTAAGAAAGATCAGAATATTGCAAAGGAGCAGTGAGCCACATGAATGAGGCTATTCAAGGGTCCCAATTATTGCTTGGGGATTTATTTTATGGGGTTCAAGAGAAGGAAAAGTTTGGTTACTAGGGGTCCAGAAAGAGTAGATTTCTGTTTTGTCAGATTGTGTCATATAATCATTTTTTCCCATGGAGCATGCACCTTCCAATAATCCTCAACAGCTTTCTGCTTCTTTTTATTATATTATATAGAGATTATAATTTAATTATAGCATTCACCCCTCCCTCTTTTCCTCCAAACACTCCCATACAGTCCTCATTAATCATATGCACTTCCAATTACAAGTGTATATAAAAAAGAAACAGGGGATTCTTTTTAAATTTCACCTCAAGATGTATTTGCCTTACTATAAATGCAAGAAAATTCAGTTCAGCAAATTGGGTTGGCCTAGCTAACATTTAACCAGGATGTATTTATTGGGGATACATTTGAATAGTCTCCAAGATCCATGGTCGCTAGGAGGAAGAGAAACTTACTCTGTCGTTCAGAGTGGTTCATATATGCACAGTAAATGCAGGTGAAGCATCTGCCAAGAGTGTTAATAGGGGAATGTTCATAACCTAAAACAAGTGCTGTTGTAACTGAGGTTAATGATGTCCATTTTACATACAGAAGTAAGATGAAATGTTACACATACTATTACACAGTATCATGCCTAGGATGCTAAAACTGGAACACAATAATCATTTCATACTTTTTATATAACATTGGTATGTTTATATAACTTACGGTATTTTTAAAGATGGTTCTCCCCATTGCCCTAAGAAAGGTCACAAAATACTTGGAACAAATGAGAATGATCCCAGGTGTAAGAAGTGTACCTGAGTCCCTCTGTGCTTTAGTGTCTGGCACAGTGCCAGCTGAGAGTAGACATTTATCTTTACCAGCAATTAATTAGTCGCACTGAGGGACTTGCCCACTGGCACAGCTTGCCTGTGGTTTAATCAGCACTTGAGTAGAATCTGAAAGGAGGTGTCGTCCCATAGGAACAGAAGACACATGGATAGAGATAGTGTGGGACAGACCCAGGACACTGCAATGCCTCAGGCTGAGGATGAATAGGAGGTACCAGGCCATCACTGTAAGGAGCATCCACAGATTAAAAAGAGGAGCCCAGAAAGAATGAGCTTACTCGAGCGACGAAAACAGTGACATTTACAAGGAGAGAGTTTGAAGTAAGAATACTTCTGAGAAAGCAACACACAGGGTACCCTGAATTTAGTTGAGACAATTGGCAATTACAAAAACTTCTTGCTGTGGTAATCTCCCACCCCAATAAGTCTGTGCAAAGAACACACAACTCAGCTACAGTATTTATAAGCTGCATACCTAGATCGGGTGGCTATACCACCTCACTATTGTATTCCGCAGCTGTGAGAGGTCCCTTGCTCCTTGTGGCTTCTCCAGGTTCTGTTCCATCTCCCTCACCTCCTGTTCCTGTCTTCCTCTGCTTCCTCCATCTTCTCATCCCTCTCTTCTCTTTCCTCTCTTTTTCCCTCTCTAAAATCCCAGTTAAAATGGAGAGGTTCACAGGAAATCACCCGAGGGATCCACTCCTCATCTGGCCAGCCCTTCTTGAGGAAGCAGAATTAGCAACGAAATACAAACAGCACCAGGGCAGTCCGCAGCACCTTCTCTTGGCAGATGGCTGAGGAAGGACAGGCGAGTAAGACCAGCAAAGGGGAAAGGAGAATTGAACGTCCAGAAATGAAAATATTCAGATGGGTATTAGCCTCGTGACCGCTAACTGAATGAATATAGCAAAGGACTTAAAGCAGCGCTCATGTGGGGAGTACTGGGGGGACATTAACAGTTTATAATAAATCTCAGCTAAGGACACACAAAGTAAGAATGTGGAGCAGATAAAGATGATAGAGAGGGAGTGCAGCCTCATTATTATACCAAGACCAATGAGAGTTAGGGAGGGAATGATCCAGAAAGATAGAAGACTTTGGTCCAAGGCTTTGATTTCCAGCTTATCATATAAAACATGGAGCCGGTACTGATGAAACCAAGTTCAGAAGAGCAGCTCTCAACGTTTGCTCTGTGCAAGGAGTCCCTGGAGAGGTCCGTTAAAATGCAGATTCCCAAGTGAGACTCGTTTTCAAAATATGTGATTCAATATACTCAGCACTGGAATCTGTACTTTTTCTTAGAAAGCCCTGATGCAGTCGATCCCCCAGAGCACTCCTTAAGAATGGAGCCTGGGTGTAGGATGGGGGTGCCAAGGATAACCAGGATGGAGAGCAGAGCAGATGGTGTGTGTGTGTGTGTGTGTGCGCTCACCGGCAGCAGATGAAAGTCACAGATGAATGGGGACAGGAAGAAGGAGGAGAGGGGGACAAAGGGCAAGAGTGGGGATGGGAGGGGGTGCCGAATGCGCTCACCCAAGACCAGAAAGCAGTGGCCCAATGTTGACCATGAAAAGCAAGCTATTCTCTACAAGAAAACAGAAGGAACCTGCGAGGAAATTAAGAAGCTTCCCTTTAAGAGGCCGCAGGAAAAGCTCCCTACTCCGACAGGTGTTTGGGTTAAAGTATAGAATGGGTGCTACAGAGTGTTTGTAAAAGGTGGATCCTGGGAGAAGCCCCAGAAGATACACTGCGATGGGAGGAGTCTGGATGCGGGAAACATCATGTGTCCAAGAACGCAGAGAGAGTAAAGTTGAGTAGAGGGGATGGCCTTCCTGTGCAGTAGAATGCTAGGCACAGAACAGCTAAAAGTAAAAAACAAAACAAAACAAAACAAAACAAAAAAACATGCTACCAAACCCTTCCTCCTTTCTAGGCACTTTGGGGTAGGTGCAAGTTTTAAATAGGAAAGAGAGCCTGAAGTTGTTGGATAGAATTTTTATATTTCTGTCTCAAGTACTACATACTTTTCAATTCACAACGTCCTTTATAACTCAGTTGTTTCCTCATGGAAGGCCTTAGAATAAAAGAAATACTCACCGATTCTGTTTACTAAATATATAGAGCTCAACAAACTGCTAAAGGCTTAGGTCCTGATGGTTTTCTAGCACTTAAAGAATTAATGTGTACTGTGGAGATTCTAATACTTTCTAAAGTTGTAATTTTTATTAATTATTCCAACCATCATTTACAAATGGCAATGGTGCCTATCTGTTTGGGACACGGAACAAAACCAATTCCTATTCCAGCTGAATTTTACACAGTACTTTTTAAATCCCTTGAATTACTCAAACACAACTTTACAAACTTGTAACACCTTCAAGAGAAATGTAACTGGATTTGTTGACAACCTTGAACTAACAAAGCATATAAGAGATTTCACAGTTCTAATGCTTCTGATTTTGTCTTCAAATTATGACATATCCTGTGTACCCTTGTGAGTCTAAATCAGGGTTTCAGAGTATCGGGGTGTATGGATGTAAGCTACATATTTTGATTGTTATTCGTATCCTATGGACCAATTAAAGGATTTTTTTTTAAATCACATAAGCATATTTTTAAAGAAATGTTGGTGTGGGGAAGGGAGAAAGAATAGAGACAGTGAAAGTAGACAGGCAGTGACAACGACGCAGGAAATATGAACTTCCGGAAGATAAGAGCCGGGCCAGCGGTGGCTGAGAAAACCAAAGGTGACAACAGGGAGACAGTTGTAGTGGGAGGCAGCTATTAGTCAGGTCCTAATTCTGTGGCATTTTGCTCGGTGCCCATTGTGAAGTATTTTGTTCCATCTCCTTGTCCCATCTGCCTCTGTAACTGCTTCAACAGCAGTATCACAGAAGTGTCTGAGCCTCGGAGACAGTTTCCACTTCCTGAGCTGTGGGCTGCTTGTGAGATCCACATTGTCCCTCGCGGTGTTTTAACTCATCCTGTGAGATGATCTAACATGCAGAAAGACCTATGTGGAGATGAGCGGAGCGGTGGGGTGCCGGGTGGGGTGCGGGGTCGTCCCTGGGTAGGCTCACTCAGCCACACCCACACAGATTTGCCAATCCCCCCAGTGAGTCAGCCCCTTTCCCACTGAGCGCTCTAAACCAGTTCGGCCACTCCAGTTGATGATACAGTGGGCAGAGATAAGCTGTCCTCTCTGGAAAATACCTAACTACAAAGTAATGAGCAAAATAAATGGTTGTTTCTTAAAGCAATTAAGTTAAAGAGTTTTTAGAACATATTCTTGAACAACCATAAAAACAAGATAGCAAGCTGAGTTTACGTAAGACATTCTGATGTGTCAAAATCTATCCAACAAGGTGCTTTATGTGGAAATTTTTCAGTCCAGAAAATATTACTAGTATCTCTGCTTTTGTTATGAGAAAACTACACCAGAATTTTCTCAGATGACAAATTCAGAGAGATCGTTAAGCGAGGAAGAGGAGAGGACAGAGTAAAGTCTGGGAGTGAGTAGGCTGGCGTTTGGGTGTTCTGGTGACGTTGTTGGACAATGTAATAATTAGGGGATATCAGAGAAATAATAGAGGAAAATAGTAAGCAGCCTTTGGAGGAAGATGGTGCTCACTACATTACATTTTCAGTTAAAGAAGTCTGAAAGCATTTAGCTCTAAAAGAACGGGAGTTCAAGAGACTGAAAAATTAGACGTACTGACTGGAAAGGGGATAGAATATAATTGATAACGTTTTGACAATGGATGAAAGGCACTAGAAAAGACTGCATGTTTAAGTCATAGGGCAGTGTCTTAGTCAGGGTTTCTATTCCTGCATACACATCATGACCAAGAAGCAAGTTGGGGAGGAAAGGGTTTATTGAGCTTACACTTCCACACAGCTGTTCATCACCAAAGGAAGTCAGGACTGGAACTCAAGCAGGTCAGAAGCAGGAGCTGATGCAGAGACCATGGAGGGATGTTCCTTACTGGCTTGCTTCCCCTGGCTTGCTCAGTCTGCTTTCTTATAGAACCCAAGAATACCAGCCCAGAGATGGTACCACCCACAAGGGGCTCTCCCCCACTTGATCACTAATTGAGAAAATGCCCCACAGCTGGATCTCATGGAGGCACTTCCCCAACTGAAGCTCCTTTCTCTGTGATAACTCCAGCCTGTGTCAAGTTGACACACAAAACTAGCCAGTACAGGCAGGAATGAAATTCTGCTAAGGATTAAGATTTGAGTAAGGGAGAATGGAGAGATGGCTCAGCGGTTAAGAGCACTGGCTGTTCTTCCAGAGGTCCTGAGTTCAAATCCCAGCAACCATCTGTAATGGGAGCTGATGCCCTCTTACTGCTATGCAGGCAAACATTCACATAGGGCACTCATACAAATAAATAAATAAATCTTTAAAAAAAAAAAGATTTGCGGAAGGGAGGAGAAAAGAAGAAAACTAGTTAATGATGAAACTGACTCCACGGGATGAAGGGATTTAGAAGGAGGCCTGAGTGACTAATATTTTCCTATTTTACAGACAAGTGAAAGACCAGCTGGCAACAGGAGAGCCTGGTGAGGAGCACCGGGTGGGTCAGGAGGACCGGAGGGCAGTCTCCTGGGATTTAGGAGTGAATGGAGACTAAGGAGCTGGGAACGAAGGTGAGCACCAATGAGACCTTTGCCTTGAAAGAGGCGGGAAAAGAAACACAATGATAAGGAAGTGTGCAGAAAGCTGTCTACTGCTGAAGCCGCTGAACACCCCAGAGCGTTAGTCCCTGCTGAAGTCACCAGGAGGCGGTTTCCCTCTGTCCACCTACTGGTCCTCTTTCTACCTCTCCTCTAAGCTCTCTCTCTCTCTCTCTCTCTCTCTCTCTCTCTCTCTCTCTCTTTTGGGTTGGCAGACATCCTGCTGTGCTCCGGCGATATCTAAATTCAGGCCTCAATCCTAATAAAAGCAAAATCCACGCTCTTTTAAAAACCCATCCTAATTGTTAGAAAAATATAGTTCTAAAGTGTGATTTGATTTACCCTGACAAGGGTCTCACATGCATCTTTTTTTTTCTATATTCTTTGTTTACATTCCGAAGGCTTTCCCCTTTCCTAGTTTCCCCCTCACCCTATGTCCCATAAGTCCTCTCCCCCTCCCCCTCCCCCCCCCCCCCGCCTCCCGCCTATTCCCCCATCACCGCCCCCCCCCACCTTTTTTCTGTTCTGGTACTCTCCTAAAAAAACTGGATCCAGTCTTTTCAGGGCCAGGGTCCTCTCCTTCCTTCTCACACGCATCTTACAATCAACCAATACTGCATCGCTTAATGGAGACTCATGAGATGACTACGTTTACATCTGAGGTTGCAGGAGGGGATGGTACTGAGGAGAAGAAGGGCAAGGAGATTCCTGAAGCTAATCTGAGAGGCAGTCATTGTGGTTGCAAACTGGGTCACTAGAACAGCTGCCAGAGTCAGGTCTGAGGCCGGACAGGAAGCGGTAGATAAAGGTACAGGTATGACTTAAATCTGTGGGCAGAAGAGTGGGAATTTCAGGAATTTATGCCTTAGGACTTCTGTTAGCTCTGCAGTTTAAGACGGTCATGTGTAGAGATAGGGATAAGAAGAAGGCGTTATCTGGGCAGAGTGGGATGCTGTCTTTGGGAGAATGAGGAAATCATCAATCATCAATGATAGTGCAAAGCTTCCTGGGGAATAACTCAAATTTAATTCTGGTTCATTGTGGGTGTGATTAGGACATTCAGTGACTAAAGCAAAATTAAATAGCACTTGAACTGAAAAAAGTTAAGATAAAACTATGTTAAAGCATGAAAATATTTTCATTAACTTATTGGCCAGGATGGGAATTATTTTAGTGAGAAGCCTTTGCTCAGGAGATCGACTGGTATGTTTCCTCAGGTAGGGAGGGAGGGAGGGAGGGAGGGAGGGAGGGAGGGAGGGAGGGATGACAGAGAAAATTCAAAGAACACAGTCAATGGAGGGGGTCTGCTCTCCTTAAGTCACGGTCCGCTCTTTAGGAAAAGGAATCAACTTCATAAATAAGAAAACTTTATAATAAAGAGTCCGATTTGGAGTGGAGAGATAGTATAAACATTAACATGAGGACCATTAGCACAACCTCTGGCTGTTCTACCATAGGACCTGGGTTCAATGCCTAGAACCAACATGGCAGCTCACAAACACTTGCAACTCCAATTCCCAGGGATTCAGTGCTCTCTTTTGGCCTTTGTGGATGTCAGGTACATACATGGGGCATAGACATGCATGCAGGCAAACACACACACACACACCCACCCACACACAAAATAAACCAATTTTCTAAAAAAAAAAAAAAAAAAAAAAAAAAAAAAAACACAAAAAAACTAAAGCTAGATCTTAATGTTTCCTGAAGGCTTATATACTGAATGTTTGGACCGCAGGATGGGAAGTCATGGAATCTTTATTAGGTATTCTCCAATAGTAGGAGGGTGGGGGTAGGGGTGGGCAGTGGGGCTGGGGGTGGATCATTAGTATGGGTCACTACCAGCCTTAAGTCACTGGTATGTCCTTGAAGGGAATAGACTTGATGGTGATGCGGCCAAATCAAAACAGAGCTATGAGTATGGAGCACAGCAGCTGGAGACATCTGGACACCACCCCAAGATGAGGAACACTCTCAGGAATTGCATTTCAAAAATGCCTTTAAACTTTTAGAGGACATTCTCACAAAGGGAAATATTTAATTTTTTTTTTGTCAGCCTCTTATATTTAGTAAAATAATACTGAAAAGGAGAAGCAAAATAAAATAAAATATAAATCATGTTCATCTTCCATTTTAAGATAGCCATTTAATTTTTAAAAAAAATGTTATTATTCGGGGCTCAACTGTATTAGAAAACATATCTCAAGGATGTTAATATGTTTGTCTTAATTTAAATTTACTTGGCCTTTTCTTTCAGTGATTCAGTATATATTCTCAGTACCAGAGAATAATAATTGTAATAGTTGAGTACCAATATACCGGTAAGGGCTACTGTCCTAGTTACTTACCCACTGTTGCGATCAAATACCCTGACAAAATCAGCACAAAAGAGAAAAGATTTATTTTACTTATAGTTCCAGAATGATACAGTCTATCACTGCTGCAGCAGCAACAGGCAGGGAAGGCATGGTGGTAGGAACAGGAAATAGGCTTGTCACAGGACACCAACACTCAGGAAGTGGAGGGTCAATAGGAAGTAGAGCCTGGTTATAAGCATCAAGTCCCACCCACAGGGATCTTTCCCCTTCTCCATTGAGGGTCCATCTCCAAAAGGTCCCACAATCTTTCCAAACAGTTCCACCAGATAGTAATGAAATGTCTAAACATAAGCACCCGGTGTATGTGTATGTGTGTGTGTGTGTGTGTGTGTGTGTGTGTGTGTGTATCAGGAACCTGGTATATATATGAATACACAATAGAAATACTTGGTGTAAGTTAGATAAATAAAAATTATCATTCCATGAATAATTTTATTGGCCTGGTATCCTTTGGTGATGAACAGCTGTGTGGTAGTGTAAGCTGAATAAACCATTTCCTCCCCAACTTGCTTCTTGGTCGTGATGTTTGTGCAGGAATAGAAACCCTGCCTAGATAAACTGTCTTTGTTTTTTTTTTTTTTGTTACTGTTGTTGTTTGGGTTTTTGTTTTGTTTTGTTTTTCTTCAAGGTTCACTCTACAAGAGGGAATGAATAAACCTAGTCAAAACCCCATGGTTTAGGGGCTCTTAGGTCCTAGTATTAAACTAACTTAATCTTGTTGTTTAACCAAAATGTCACCATGCTGCCTTATAAATATTTTTGCTTATATTCATAGATAAATGCCTCTCCCAGCTTTCTTTGCTTTTTGATACAGAATTTGTCTGTGTAGCCCTTCCTTGCTGTCCTGAAACTCACTCTGTAGACTAAGCTGACATCGAACTCAGAGATCCACCTGCCTCCTGCTGCCAAGGGCTGAGACCACGGCCTAGCTGCCTCTTCCAGCTTTAATTAGAGAGACCCTAATAGTGCGAGAGAGACCCTAATAGTGTGAGTGAGACCCTAATAGTGCGAGAGAGACCCTAAGAGCAAGTGAGTGCTCCTGTCGATGGCCACAGCAAGGGCAATTTTAAAATGATGCTATTTGGAAAAGAAGCCCATCAGCCCCTGAGCCCAGGAAACGGAGTGAAATGAATGAATCCAGAGAGAAGCAGCAAAGGGATTCCCCAGGAGTGGTAAAAATAATTCTTATTATTTGAAGTCATGTATACAGAGGTTCTGTTATGTAGCATTGACTAACTGGATCCTGCCAGGCAGAGGGTGTTCTGGGCGTTTATGGGGGGGGGGGCGCTGAACATAGAGGAACCCTTCAGGTGTGTCGAGGTCACAGGGAAACAGTGGCTGTTTTGCCTCTTTGCAGATATCATTGGGACACTTGGACTTTATAAAAATCACTTTTAAAAATGTTACCCTATTTTTTTAGAAAACATTTCAACTATAGTCCTTTTTATTTCTATTTTTGATTTATCTAACTTTACAAATGATGATGATATACATGCCTTAAGACTGTGAATTTGGGCAATGAAAACGCTACTGGGAACATACACATAATTTATTGAGAATGAATTGAGCTGCCTCTTGTTTTTCTTATATCTTCCCTCCTCTTCCTCCTCTTCCTCCTCTTGTTCTTCCTCCTCTTCCTCCTCTTGTTCTTCCTCCTCCTCCCCCCTTCCTCCTCTTCTTCTTCCTCCTCTTCTTCTTCCCCAATCCAAATCGCCCTTTTCTCTCCTTAGAGCTTCTATCTTGGGTAGAAAAGAAATCATTGTAGACTATTTTTTCTTTACATAGATTTTAATTCAGTTAAGCATCATTTTACATCTCTTTAATGTAGAATAATGTTTAAGGAAACTGTCTTCAAGCATTGGCCATGAAAGCTGTTTCAGGGGAAACCTTTGTTGAAATAGGGCAGTGGAAGCCCACTCCTGGACTGTCACAGGCATAATTGCCCAGAGCAGGTATTCTAAAGGTAAGGTCACTAAATTATGTACCTTTGAGGGGATATCTTCTGGAAACAAATGCTTTTCAAATCTCCCGTTTTACAATTTAGTTGTGACTTGGCTTCACACTGCATAAATATTTTTAAAACATAAATATTAATTTGTACAGAAACTGATATCAAATATCCAGTTCTCGAAAGCCCCCCAAATGAAGGTAATTTTTTGCACATTTCCCTGTTACTACCATTCCTAACTCACTCCCCCCACCACCGCTTGACCTGCTCAGCTCTTAAAACTGTCTGGAAACCAAGCCATACTTTAAAAATTTATTTTTATGGGGGGAAAAATGAAAACACATTTCACTTTTCTTTATGGAAGATGGTGGACCTTTCCAGGACTCAGGTTGCAAGAGACTGAAGTGGCCACATTTCTGCTTGCTCTTTCTCCCCTAGCCAGAGATGGCATCCTGAAATCTCTTACTTCCTAACCCCGTAATTCCCACTAGGTATTATCAAGATACCCCTGACAATGGTAAAGTCAGCTCCTCTCTCATCAGTAGTCCCTGCTAAATTTATACCCCACAGGAATTGCGTATCTCAACTCTTCCAAGAGTCTTCTTAACCTCATTTCTTTGCTCAAACTTTGGGATATGGTATGAGCGTGGCAAGCACTTGTCAGAATAAATTACAATTTTTGGCAAGCAGCTGTGTCTCTTAGCCACTCAGGAACCAGAATATTGCCTTGTAAAACAGTGCAGCCCTTCTATTAATACCTAATTATAAGGCCAAAATGAGGACACTGTTTTATAGGCTCCTTTAAGGCACATGCATAGGTTTTCATCGTGGAAACTATCAAGAGGCCAAATGTCTCGGAGCTGCCAGCAGACCCTGAGGACACCGGCAGAGCAGGCCACGCTTACCCAGGAGCTCACATCCTGAAGCCCTAGGGGAATTCACTGCACGTGTCCTTTGTATGCTCGCTCCTTCGTGTGCACCAAAATTAATGCACACTCCAAACCTGAGCAGGAAACCATTCTCACAACACAGGTTCTACTCTTACAATACAACTCCATCAAGGTCCCAGGAGCAGGGCTGGGATAATTAATGCCTGCTGTTGGCCCCTGAGTTCTGTAGGGTGTTTCTGGTAGAAGGGTCCTCACCACACCATCATTTCATAGATCTTACTCACAGGGTCTCTGTCTTTCCTTCTCACTCACTCACTCACTCACTCACTCACTCACTCACTCACTCCTGAGCCCACTCTAGCCCCTTGTGCTGGGGTTGGAGGAACCTGGGCTGTACCCTCATGAAAACGGGGTGGACGTTTGGAGAGGGGTTTGAGATGGCTGGTACATTTCAAAAGGTCAAGATTTGAAATATCCATTCCAAGCTCCTAAATTTCAGCATTTAATGTCTTCAGAGTCACACACACACACACACACAAAAAAAAAAAAACAACCAACCAACCAACCAACCAACAAACAAACAAACCTCTGAAAGGACCAGATCACAGCACCAAAACTTAGGTTTAATAGGCGCAAACCAGAAAGTACATTTCATATTTTGCAAACATCGCTGGTATCTCACTAATGCTTATACATTTCATTTCTATAAATATGCTTATTAAGTAGAAATGACTTGGTATGAATTCAAAGTCCTTAGACTAGGGTAGTAGTCATAGAATGGGCCTCTTGGCTTCATTCATTCATTCATTCATTCTGAGGCAAGGGACCTTGTGCATGATTTGATTGCTGAGATACACACTCAGCTTCTAGGATGATCATTCCCTGACTTGGTCGCCTAGTCTTTAGTATCATGTCCAGCCCTGGAGAGCTGCCAACCGTATTCTCAATCTAAGTTGCATCACTATTAGGATCTCATTCACTACCAGTTTCCTTCAAAAGGCTATGGCAAGGAGAGTCTGTAGTTGACAAGAAAGATGTTTTACATTTTTTTTTTCTGATTGTATTTGATCTCAAGAAGTTTGGATTTGTCTGGGAAGTTTGAACTTGACCCTTCATCAAGGAAGAATTTTATAGGTAGGAAACTCTGCCGCCCCATTTTAGTTTTCTTTTTGCTGAGTATAACTAGGAGATTCTTGAAATGAAAGCCTCCTGCCTCATCCTCTTGGGTGCTGAGATTGCAAGTGTGTGCAATGAGGCACAGCTTTTATATTTGATAGGAATCCTAGTCAATTTATTAAAGTATTAGGAATGCCTGTTACCGATGTAGCTAGTGGACAAAACCCAAAATACATTAAGTTTCATCTGCTGTTTTCACATCATATGGCAAATGTATAGTAAACTGTTTATATGCATTCTTTCCTCAAACCCTTACAATGTTACTAAGGTACATGGATTTACCTTCATTTTACAAGAGACATAGCCTCCGTGATCTAAGTAAACTATCTAGTGCTCAGAGCTACTAAAGTGGTAAAATTAGAACATTGACCTATATACTCTACCATACAAACTTATTTTCAAATGTCTCTGTTGAAAATGGCCTAATTATTATTTTTCTGTCTCTCTGAAGTCTGATCTCTGATTCATCAAAGACATAGATAGTATCCTATGTCTTTGATAATGCACTGCCTACACACAGGGGTAATACAGAGACCGTGGCTCTTGAATATAAAATGAACCATTCATTTAGTTTTCCATTTTTATTTCATCAGGATATTTCATATATCTATTGGACCAACTGAGATACAAAAAGACACATTGACAATACTAATAAATCTTATTTGTCAGAGGTTAAGTTTATAACAGGTACTAACCTAAGCCCATTGTCTTTGGACTCTTATCCCCTGAGATTTACTCTCCCCTTTACTGATGAGATTACTGACTGTAGATATTGGTGAAGCATAGTCCATTGTCTAAGCTCACAGAGAAGGAGAGCTGCTAATGCTTGATGGTGAAATCAGTAACCACAGATGCAATCTACCTATGAGAAATCCCCAGAGTTCTTGAATCATTGGTCCTGCTCGGCAGATTTTTAAATATCAGTTTGTAATAAGGACATGAAAGGTTCAATTCTCACAGGAGGAAAAAAACTCACTGTGTCTCAATTGGGGTTTTATTACTGTGAATAAATGCTATCATCATAGCAGCGATTATGAAGAAAACCACTTATTTGGGCCTGGCTTACAGGTCCAGAGGTTTTCGTCCATTCTGATTATGATAAGAAGCATAGCTATGCCCAGGCAGAGCCAGTGCTGGAGACAGTGCTGAGGGTTCTACATCTGGTTCTGAAGCAGAAAGAGAGAGTAACATGGGGACTGGCTTGAGTTTCTGAAATCTCAAAGCCCACACCCATGGCACACTTCCCCCAGGGAGGCCACACCCGTGCCTGCAAGACCAAGCCTCCAGGCACGCAGCTCCCTATCAGCCAGTGGGGGCCATTTTCATTCAAACCACCTCATTCCTCTACCCAGATTTTCCAACCCACAGTCACTTCAATATTGAAAAAAAAAAAAAACAAAAAAAAACAAAGTACCTACATTGCCGATTCATTGTGAAACCAAACACAAAGAAAAGATATTGATTGAAGAATATCTAGGATTATGAGAGTTTTACCAAGTCTACAACAAATTGTTACAAATTTAGCAGTGTAAATCAAGTCAATAGCCCCACCCCACCCCATCATTTGAAGATAATTCTTGTATAACCTGATGGTACCTAATCCAATGTATACTGTCATATAAGCATGCCTATAATAAAGTTTTACTTATGAATTATGCACAGTAAGAGATTAACCACAGCTAATAATAATAAAATATGACAATATAAAATATAACAAAAAAAACCCACAATTTTTTATGAGTGGTCTATTTCTAGAACTTAGAACATTAAGGAAATTTCCATCTAGTACTTTCAGACCACGTCTGACTACAAAGAGCTGAAATGGAAGATGAAAATGAGGATGGTCAAGAGCTGGAAATCACTTGGGCTGCACTAACACACGGCATACACATTCCTCTGGAGGCTGAGGGAAGAGCCCACCCCCTAGGTTTTCTCTGGGGTCTGAGGCTACGGGTGGTCCCTAGTTCCTAGTTCCTTCCCTGCATCTTCAGGGTCTGCAGATGCCAGTAAGATTTTTTTTCACTCACCATGACTCTCTTTCTGCTTAAAGATCCTTGAGGTGGCAGTGGGTGGGTCTATATTGTGAAATATAGTCACCCTATTTTGAGGGAAGTAAGTCAGCAGATTTAATTTCATTCCATTTACAAACTTAAACTTCTTCTCTCATATATTCCAACACAGTGACAGAGTCCAGGGACATCTTCTTGGGAAGAAATTGTTCTTCCCACCACACAGGAATACCATTGCATTAAGTGGACCGGTGATGGCTAGGGGAAAGGATTTAAAACGGGAAGACAAATTCTCAGACTATGTTGAAATGCACGAGCGAATGACAAGCACTCAGACTCGGAGCAGGGCTTTCGGTTCCGACGGTCTGAAGGGTCAGGTGTCCAGTGGAAGCAGCGGCTCAGACTCCAAAGTGTTGGACTTCACAGAACCACAGCAGCAAGACAGCGGGTAGACACGAGCTACGGAGGCCATGGTTTGAATGTTTCCACTGAAGTCATGTTGAAATGTGTCACTGTGACATTAAGATGACATTACAAGGAGAGGCAATGGGGTCTTGAGTGCTCTGGTCTCATGAAGGAAGCTGTTATGGTGGCAAAGAGCCAGCTGCTGGTATCACATGGGCAGGGGGATGTGCTGTAGGTTCAAGCCCCTCCCCCTTGTCATGCTTTGGCGTAGAACAGCGTATTACAGCGATCCTCAGCAGGTGCCAGCACTGCGCTCGTGGACTTTACAGCTTCTACAATGTATGGGAATAACAATTCCCATACATGTGTGTTGTTTTCAATTGACCCGGTGTGTAGTAGTGTGTTAACAGCAACAGAGAAAGTGTTAAAACAGTATTTACTAGGAAGGATGTGTCGTCTGAGGACATTTTTATCCGAGGCTCTAATGTGAACTGACTTAGTAAGGGTTAAAGGCACAAGTATAAGTATAAGTATAAGTATAAGTATAAGTATAAGTATAAGTATAAGTATAAGAAGTATAAGTATAAGTAAAGAATTCAGTAAACTCTGTTTACTTCTTTGAGACTATCCTTTGTTTCCAGAATCACTGCAGCTTTCACGAGTTGATAGGGGTTAAGTGGGAGGGTTGGTCCAGTTCTCCATATATGAGCCTGTTCTTGGTGTTTTCTTCCTTAATTTTCATATATGTCGTTCAAATTGTGCCTTGCATCGTCAAGCTGCAAGCACAGTTGTAGTGAGATTCACTAAGATTGAAAGAGAAATGTAATGTGTTGAAACTAAAAAGAGAAGTTCCCTCAATAGGAACAAGAACTAAAGTCTTCTCGGAATGGATGGCATCTTTGACTCCAGTGGAGAAGGTGCGGCCAGGTCTTTGGGGTTCTGTGTGTCACATTCCCAGAGGTAGAAGTCCCACGCAGGAGTGACCAAAGACGACCAGACAGCCTCTACCAAATCACAACCAGGAATGTTCACACAGAGATAAAGGGGAAATGATTATTTGTAACAGTATTTTTTTCTAAATTTGTTTGTATGGTATCTGGATACTTTAAAATGACAAGGGTCTTACTGAACACTACATAAATGATAACCAAGATTCCCTGTGTGATCATCAAAATAAATGGAGAGAAACTTGAAGCATTCCCACTAAAATCAGGGACTAGACAAGGCTGCCCTCTCTCTCCATATCTTTTCAATATAGTACTTGAAGTTCTAGCAAGAGCAATTAGACAACATAAGGAAGTCAAAGGGATACAAATTGGAAAGGAAGAAGTGAAACTATCATTATTTGCAGACGATATGATAGTTTACCTAAGCGACCCAAAAAACTCCACCAGAGAACTTCTACAGCTGATAAACAACTTCAGCAAAGTGGCAGGTTATAAAATTAACTCAAGCAAGTCAGTGGCCTTCTTGTACTCAAAGGACAAGCAGGCTGAAAAAGAAATTAGGGAAATAACACCCTTCACAATAGCCACAAACAACATAAAGTATCTCGGCGTAACTCTAACCAAACAAGCGAAAGATCTGTACAACAGGAACTTCAAGTCCTTGAAGAAAGAAATCGAAGAAGACCTCAGAAGATGGAAAAATATTTCTTGCTCCTGGATTGGCAGGATCAATATAGTAAAAATGGCCATCTTGCCAAAAGCAATATACAGATTCAATGCAATCCCCATCAAAATCCCAACTCAATTCTTCATAGATCTAGAAAGAGCAATTCTCAAATTCATCTGGAGCAACAAAAAACCCAGGATAGCTAAAACTATTCTCAACAATAAAAGGACTACTGGGGGAATCAATATCCCTGACCTCAAGCAGTACTACAGAGCAATTGTGTTAAAAACTGCATGGTATTGGTATAGCAACAGGCAAGCAGATCAATGGAACAGGATTGAAGACCCAGAAATTAACCCACAGACTTATGGTCACTTGATCTTTGATAAAGGAGCCACAACCATCCGGTGGAATAAAGATAGCCTTTTCAACAAATGGTGCTGGTTCAACTGGAGGTCAACATGCAGAAGAATGCGAATTGACCCACTCTTATCTCTTTGCACTAAGATCAACTCCAAGTGGATCAAGGACCTCCACATAAAACCAGACACACTGAAACTATTAGAAAAGAAACTTGGGAAGACCCTGGAGGACTTGGGCACAGGGGAAAAGTTCCTGAACAGAACACCAATAGCGTACGCACTAAGATCAAGGATCGACAAATGGGACCTCATAAAATTACAAAGTTTCTGCAAAGCAAAGGACACTGTCAGAAGGACAAAACGGCAACCAACAAAGTGGGAAAAGATCTTCACCAACCCCACATCCAACAGAGGGCTAATATCCAATATATACAAAGAACTCAAGAAGTTAGACCCCAAAGAACCAAATAGCCCTATCAAAAAATGGGGCACAGAGCTAAACAAAGAATTTTCACCAGAAGAAATTCGGATGGCCGAGAAACACCTTAAAAGATGTTCAACATCATTAGTCATCAGGGAAATGCAAATCAAAACAACCCTGAGATTCCACCTCACACCAGTCAGAATGGCTAAGATTAAAAACTCAAGAGACAACAAGTGCTGGCGAGGATGTGGAGAAAGAGGAACACTCCTCCATTGTTGGTGGGATTGCAAAATGGTAAAACCGCTCTGGAAATCAGTTTGGCGGTTCCTCAGAAAATTGGGCATGTCACTCCCAGAGGACCCTGGCATACCACTCCTGGGCATATACCCAGAGGATTCCCCTGCATGCAATAAGGACACATGCTCCACTATGTTTATAGCAGCCTTGTTTATAATAGCCAGAAATTGGAAGGAGCCCAAATATCCCTCAAAGGAGGAATGGATACAGAAAATGTGGTATATTTATACAATGGAATACTACTCAGCAATTAAAAATAATGAATTCATGCAATTTGTAGGTAAATGGTTAGACCTGGAAAATATCATCCTGAGTGAGCTAACCCAATCACAAAAGAATGCACATGAAATGCAATCACTGATAAGTGGATATTAATGAGCCCAGAAGCACTAAATACTCAAGACACAAATAGCAAGTCAAATGATTCCCAAGAAGAAGAAAGGAGAGGACCCTGGGCATGTAAAGATTGCATCCAGTTTAGTAAAGAAACTGAGGGGGGAGGGGGAATGATTGGGGAATAGTTGGGGGGGAGAGGAACTATGGGAACTATGGTGGGTGGGAACTGGGAAAGGGGAAAGCCCTTGGAATGTAAACATAGAATATAGAAAATAAAAATTTAAAAAAAAAAAAAGATTCCCTGTGTGAGCATCCATACAAGGAGGAGTTACAGGCCATGAAGTGGCACAGCGTGTTACATTGTCCTGTGACCCCCATCCTTATCTGATGGCAGCAGCACAAACCACATATACCCATGTGGATCACTGCAGTTCAGAGAAAGTGAGGCCCTCCCTAAGTTCCCTTGTGGTTTGCGCCAAACAAAGTAGCCACACTGAATATACAATGTGTGAGTATATGTGAGTAGGTGATGGGAGGGCTGGGTAACAATGATAAAGGAGTCATGAGTTTGTCAGACAAGGGTACAAGGGAAGAGCTGGAGAGGGGGAAGAATGGGTGTAAATATAGAACTCATGAAGAAAATTCTCAATTTTTTAAATTAAAATATTACAGTGCAATGGTTTCATGTCTTACCTAATAATCTTGTAGATTTAAGAAAAAAAACATTAGTTCTACATTCTTGTAAAGTTGAGGGCTGCTATAAAAATGTTAGTGAATGTTGAGATTGTAGAATCAATTAATATTATTAAATAATGATAATGTAGAACAATCGTAGGCCTTTCTTGAAGTTTCACTGAAGAGTCATTGTATATGTGAACTTTTAGCTTTTTTCTTTTCTTCATGAAACTAAAAGTATTTCTCTTACTGTGAAAGAACAGGTTCCGAACAGATTGTAAGCAAAAGCAAACAATATTTGTATTGCTAGTTTCCTTAGTGATACCATGTGATTTCATGCATGAGATTTTAAAAATCTAATCAATGTACAGTCAGGAGCAACAATAGGAAATGTCTTAAAGTAACTTTTTGAAGTGCTACTTACTATGCTGTGGAACGGGAGGTGATACACCAAAGCGAAGACCACATCTCAGAAAGGAAACAGAAATGGTTTGGTCTGGGTCTCTGCTATTCATGAGCGTGTTGCTCCTCTGTGTTTCAGCTCATTCACCAGTATATCACATAAAATGGTGAATGCCAAGAATTTCTATAAGTCAAAGTAAGATCATGAATTTCTAAATGCAAAGGAAAACCAACCAATGTGTAACACTGAACCTCTTCTTCTCTCTTTAACTAGAAACTGGGGGGAAAAAAGATGAATTGAAACACAGTAATCAATGGTTCCTGGGCCCTCAAGGTCATAAATAGATTTCAGTAACAAGCTGAATAGAACCTTCCTATATATTTCTAATTTCAGAATCATGAGGAGACAGCTGGTCTACTGAGGATCAAATGTTGTTTTGTATTCTTTAGAGACAGAGTTAGCTTTCTGGTTGACACTGAGAAATTAAATTTCACTGGCTGCTGAGTGCCCACTGCTAGATTCCTCAGTTGTATGATATTTGGCTTAGTCAACCTGGTCATTCCCAGGGAAGGCCTTGTGAGGAAAGACAGGTCTTCTAATGCCAAGCTCCAAGTTGCCTCTTCTACAGCTGTATTTTTGTTAAGGCATTTTTACATTCATTCACCCAACAATTATGATAGGCTCAAGAAACCAAGGTTAGGATTGTCTTCGTTCTGCTAGAAAATTAAACCCAATTCTGTGAAACTAAGAATACATAGAAACTCTCTATTCACACTTGCCATTATTTGCTGTCATGGTACCTATCAACAAAAGAGGGGAGATAAATCCCCAAATAATTGATGTATCTTCAGATGTATCTAAAAGAACAATATTGTATTAACTGCACTGCTCTTCATCTCTATCTCTTTCTCTCTGAGCCCTTTGGAGATTTGTTTTCTAATCTTTACGTTGAGCCCATTGTTACCTAAAGTTTGCAAACCACAACTTAGATATCATTATCATACATTTTCTTTACCAAATGGCATCAAAATTATCCAAGAAAAAGTTCTGATGATAAGCAAAATGTACAGAACCATGCTTATAATAGAACCACAAAGCCTGGGAACTGGGGTAAAGGTTTAGGCAGGGATGTACCTGACACACAGACACACAGTCATGAGGAGCTGCACGAAGACTTAAGTTCAAATCCTAAGCACCCATGTAAAAGACAAGCACTTCAGGGCAGGCCAGTAACCCCAGTGCTGGGATCGAGAAGACAGGTGGATCTCTGAAGCAGATTGGTCAGCTGACCTAGTCAAACTGGTGAACCCAGCTCAGTGAGAGACTCAGTCTTAAAAATAAGGTAGAACACAACTGAAGAAGATAGGCAAAGTCAGCCTCTGTCCTCCATGCACGTAGGTATCCTGTGCACACAAACCCATTCACGCCCATGGACATACACACATACATGAAACACGTCCACATATGTATACCACACACATACATACACCCATACTAAATAAGAAAAAAAGAAAAAGAAAAAGAAAGCCCACAGTCAGTGGGAGAACTCTTAATGGGAGGTTAGCCTGCTTGATCAGCAAGTTCCATGACGTTCCTTCTAACCAAAGAGCTTTCACTCTGGTCACAAGTCAGCAGTGGAAAACTGCTTTCCAGGGCTTTCACGAAGCCATTCCAGCTCAATCCTGCACGTCCCGTGCCACAAAAGGATAACAAAGACCTTCCGGATTCAGCTTGATCCAATCCGTTCCTCATTGACAAAGCTGTGGCCTTACTGCAGAATGTGAAATGTCAGACTTTCTCACGGATTTCATTCCCGGGGCGGAGAGGTCAGGACTTGCCTTTGTTTTTTGTTTTGTTGTCTTGTTTTTCCTTCTCTTTTCCGGTGGGAACCATTGGCACGCGCGACTTAGCTGCACCATGGCGTCTCGGATGCCGTCACAGCATCGTGGCTTTAAGATCTCTTTCCTCGCCACGTTTAAATTGCCCAGCCTTTCCCTGGCATTACTCAGCATCTTCCCCAGCTGCCTGAACGGTATAGCAGAAGTTAACAGTTTGGAAATGTGGTTAGCGGTGCGGCATGACTGATTTCAATCGAAGTGTTAAAACTGCCAGTAAATCAGGAAAAGAAAAAAAGAAAGAGTACTTGCCCAGGGCTCAAAGTCAAATTTTTACCAACATGAATAATTTTGAGGGCTTAGGGGGCTGTTAAACCTTTTCTTTACAAGTATTTTTATGTTCCTGTGAGAGTGGTCACTGAATTCACAGATGCTTATAATATCTTGAGGATTCAAGCAATCTTAAATTTTAAAATCAAATCCTAAGTCCCCTCCAGCTCAAAATTTATTAATTTTATTATCTTCTCTCAAAAGGTCTGGCAGGCAGCTTTGACATTATAATTCGAAACAGAGCCACATGGATGGTTAAAGTGGAAGTTTATTACCTAGGTCTCAAAAATTCAAAAGTGTGCTAAAATTAATTACCCAAAATAGTACATTAACAATTTTTCAGTTGAGCTTCTATTCAAACAAATACCTGTTAACATCACCCTGTGTCAGTGCCTAAGTGGAGGACTTGCTTATAGATGTTCCCTGGATTCATCGTGCTCGGGGTTAAAAGCCAAAATCTTGAATGTTTGCTAAATACGATGCATATCATTAGGTTTAATATTTTTTACGTGAGAAAATTCCTTATGCCATCCTTATGGATAAAGCTGTTGTTCTCAAACTTTCTCCACCCCAAGTTCTACCAGCTGGTGCTGGATTTGGACCTTTTCAAAGCTGAGACTTTCTATGGTTTTAACTTTTAGTACCCCTGTTAAAGATGAAGAATTAGGATCTAAATGCCTCTGCCATCATCCAAGTGTACAGAGACCCTGGAGTCCCTTTGTAAGGGAGAGACTCGTTATTTGGATGGATTTAAAACAGTTTTGAAAAAGGTAATGGTGGATGGTCACTTGCCTTGTGTTGCCTACAGGCACTTATTTTTGTTACATTCTTGCCATTGAAAACGCCTCTTTGTATGTAGATCCAGTGTCCCTAGGAGCCAAATATATTTATTTCTAGTCTGTAGCCTATAAACTTTGCCAAGGAGCTAAAACCACTGAAGAATTAGTCATTGCCAAGTCTCTGTCCTCTTCTGCCTGCTGGGATGCACATTTTTCTTAGTTTGCCCATTAAACTCGCAAATAGGTTTTAGTCTCGTAGTGCTTTTAGTCTCCTTCCTATGTTTAATGCCAAAACACACATTTTCAATTCGCCAATCAATAACAACAAAAATGTATAGAAAAAGAGCTTAAGTGAACTGACATAAGGATTTTTTTTTTTTTTTTTGGTTTTTTCGAGACAAGGTTTCTCTGTATAGCTCTGGCTGTCCTGGAACTCACTCTGTAGACCCAGCTGGCCTCGAACTCAGAAATCCGCCTGCCTCTGCCTCCCAAGTGCTGGGATTACAGGTGTGCGCCACCACACCCGGCTACAAAAGAATTTTTTTAAGTGAGAGAATGGGTTTGCTTTTTCATTTTGCAACTGTATATATATATATATATATATATATATATATATATATACACATACACACATATAGGTATATATATGTATACATATATGTATATGTATGTATATAAACATTTTATATTAAAATAATGCATGCATATGTTTAGAAATTAGCACAGACCAGACTCTTGGAACCATAAAGACAACAGAGAGTAGCTTGCTGGGGGTGAAAAAAACAACCAAACACTGGTCAAAGAGATACTAAGAAGCAGAGAGCCAAAGTGTCCTTACAAGAGTTCTTTGTGCAAACGTGCTGGGAGGAGCGGAAGGACTCAGATGCTTCAGTCCACCTCTTAGAATTACTCAAGAAAGACCTCATCTGCCACAGAATTTGAAAGGGAGAATCCGAAGACCCGTTGAAGGTAGGCATAGCTCGAGATGAAAGAGAAATGAAAACCTACATCCCTCCAGAAGGTGAAACAAGAGCGAATCTCAAGAACCTGGGGCACTTGAGAGCCCCCTTCAGCCTTCTTTCGGAGTATTACCTCCACATCAAAGGAGGACTTCTCCGTGTCTTCATTGGTGGCAGTCAAAGAGACCAGGGCATGCAGAAACAACCTTGTTGCAAAAGACAAGTCGATGGATGAAAAGAGAGTGCTGGCAGCTCCCTGAGAAGGGAAACCACTGCCTACAGAGCACAAGGGAAGCCTGGGGGATTACAGGAGAGGAAGGGGGCAATTGAAGCTGAAACTGCAGAGAGGAACGGGAGGAAGGAGAGAGAGAAACAGGACAAGGAAGAGGAGGAAGACGTAGATGAAAACCACAACGATAAGAGCGTGTTGGTTCTAACGAAGTTTTTCCCCTTGTGTATAAAGTCTATTGGCCCCTGTGTACACGACTCCCTCATTTTAAAGAAAATGATGAACCCAGGTAAGGGTTCTTTTTAATCTTTGCAGTGTCTTATTGTGCAACGTTAACATCCTACCAAATATGCCTTTAGGTTCCCCTGGTCATTAGCCAGTAACCTTGCTTGGGGACGAATGGGGCTATGGGTTGACATGGGAACACGCAGATGTCTCTTGGTTTGCTGCACACATGGGGACAGTTGGTTTTCATCTTCAGCTATTTGTGACGTAGCTTATATAAAATAATTCTACTTCTATTAAGTGAATATCACTTTGTAATTGCAAAAAAGCTATAGATGTTTGCCTGGAGGTTCTGAATGTAAGCATGATTTTTTTTTAATTGGATATATTCTATATTTACAATTCATTTCCCCTTTTCTGGTTCCCCACCCCCAAAGGTCCCACATGCCCTTTTCCCTCCCCCTGCTCCCTCATCCACCCCCTCCCACCTCCCTGATTTTTAATACAAAACAAATATCATTGAAAAAGCTAAATTAGAAAGCTCTTCTACTCAGTTACCACCCCACATAATCTTACTTATTATGCTTAACTTTATGCCTCTAAATAATTATCCTTTGGACTATAACATAATTTAATCTGTTCTGACAAAGTCCAAAGGATAATGATGTAAGAGGTTAGCTGTTTTCTTCGTCTCTCGTGTATCCGTTGCAGCAGAAACTGGGGGCAATGTGACAATGCTGGGACCCAGATTTCTGCCTCTTGCTGCTCTGACCTTTCTAGATGTGACCCAGCTGAGTGGTTAAGATTCACGCATGCACCTTAGCTTCGACTCTGTCTGGAGAAGGTGGAGCCGGATAGGAAGGGAGCCTCACTGGCTTCATATGAAGGTCCTGATCTAATGGACCTTTGTTTCAGCTGGCTTCCATATTGGCTGTACTTAATAGCATGGGGTAGGGCCTTTAGCTGAGGAGGCGTGTTTACAGGTTCATTACTATTGCATTTTTTGAAGGCAGAGGGAAGGTTGAAGGATTATCATGGTGCCAAATACAGTTTCTTGGTTCCATCCATTTCTAGAAGACAGAAAGTCGTGGGAACGTAAAAGATCTGAGAAAAGGCATGACATAGACAAATTCCTTCGTGGTCCTAATCTTTGCAAGATCATTCCATATTTATTTGCTACGTTTTTATTCACAGATTTATCATATAAATATTTAATCTTTCTGTTTGTTTTTTTTATTTTTTTTCTCTCCCAGCTTCTTACTTTTTCTGTTGTTTGATTAGAACCCATTTCATTTGTTTCCGTGAAGCAACTTTTTGACTTCTTGTCTGCCTGGGATTAAACACTTGAGCGTGGAATTCTAGATTATTGGCATTTGTCCCTGGACTTTGAAGAAATGTCTATAACTTCTAGGACCCATTGTTCAACATTGCACCTAGAAACTAGCGATTCATGCCCAAATTCTCCGTATTTCTCCAGCTTGCTTTCTGGCAGGCTAGCCTGCTGGTTAGGAATCCTGTATCTCCTCAGTGTTCTTGTTCACAGCGCATAGCCTCTCGCCTCTGAGGAAGCCTCTCCATGGGAATTTCAACTTTATAACATTTGTCAGCATTCTGCCTTCTACTTTTAATATCTGCCATGCTTTCTACTGTCATGTGACTATATCCATTTTTAAATAGAATTTTAATGAGGTTTATTAATAGTATATACAGACGGACATCTTATCTTGGGACTATATATTTTGTATTTTACCTATTATTTTGTTAATGATTTAGTGCTTTCTAGACATTTTTTTCTAAAGCTTATTTCTGTCTGTCTAATTATTCTTCCTCTTCAATATCATTGGAATTCCTGTAGATTTTTCTTTTGTTTATTTCTATTGTTTTTTTAATTATACAAATGTGGGTATGTATAAGTATATATGAATGCAGGTTCCTGCACAGACCAGAGTAGCCATATTTCCCTGGAAGGGGAGATAAAGGCCATTGTGAGGCACTAGATATGGTTACTGAGAACCAATTTCAGGTCCTCCAGAAGAGCAGTATATTTTCTCAACCACTGAGCCATCTGTCCAGCCCCTCTGCAGCTTTTTCTGTATAAAGGATTACTAAATTTCTGTATATAACCTTGAGCTCTTTACCTTATCCTGAAACTGACTCTTGCTCAGACATGGATAATCTCTGGGTTCTGCTAACACATTAGACCACCCAGGGAATGTGACTAATCTAAAAGTATACATTAAAGAAGTCCATCCCAACTCTAACCCAGTTCTAGTACCGGGCACTAGGGAGGTTGCTGCTAGGGGGTGCCAAGTTATCTAATCACCATTTTGGAGATTTTCTCCTTTGTGATATGAAATGCACACTTTTCCCTCTGCCTTTCTGTAACAGCATTGTATATAACAGCGGTGTATGGTGCTTTTTATCTGTGACACTTGTGAAGTGGAAACTTCTGGTTTCTTTCGAAAGTCAGTTATGTTAAATGATATTTTTCTGGGGCACGCAGGTGAAAGGATGCCCTGCTAAAGCCGACATGTGAAAGAATGTTTTTTTTTCTCTAGCACACACGTGAAAGGATGAGTGATGAAGGAATATAAATACGACCCCGCAGACAGTGGGCACCAAGAGCATTGATTTGCTCTGCCTCGATAGTCTTTGTTAAAGATACACTTACATTGTGTTGCTTTCTTATGACTTCTTGATGTTTCCATGGACTCCGGCCAGTTGGCAAGCCTTGTGGTTTCTTCTGGTTTGAACTGACCTTGTTGTTTCCTGTGTGGTGACTACAGAGAAGACTGGACTGCAGTTGCTGATTCGTATTTGGTGTTTGCTGCCAGACTGAATTGCTGATATACTGACAGCGGAGATTGGACTTGCCCCCAAAGAATTATTTCTAAACAAGTCAATTTCCCCTGTATCCTAATAACTTAGTTATCCTAATAACATAGTGTTTTCAACTCTCTCTAGTGGGTGGTGGGCTAGAGGGGAGGTTGAACGCTTATTAAAGTAGGTTAAAAATTTATGCCTATATGCTTGTAAATAGAATGTACCATTAGCTTGCTTGACTGTTAGCATGCCTTTATGAGACAGGTACCCCAACCAATAGGCAGTCAAGGCACATAGCTAAAATGCTTGACCAATAATAACTAACATCCAGGAAGACACAGAAATAAACCAGGACTTAGCCATTGTTCTGTGCTGACTCAGTAGAGGGACCAGCAAAAGCTACTCTTGTGTGTTGTGTCAACGTTGCTTCTGCATGAAGATTGCAAAATGCCACCAAAGTCTGCACCCAGGTACCGAGTGGGCAAAGGCAGGTTAATTTTAGGAATACAGAGCAAAAGATTATGTAATAGTTAACGTGGAGTCATAACATCTCTTTACCACCTTTGTCAAAAATCAAAGACCACGCCTTCATCATTCTCACCCCTTCAATGTTTACTAGTGTTTAGGGACTCATAACTATCTATTAAATTGAATAATAATAATACAATAAATTTATCAAACAAGCTCTATGTGTCAACCAAAGAACTTAATCCTAATAAGTTGAAGGAAAGCCATTTAGAAATGGCGCAAGATGAATAATAGCAGTAAACATCATTTGCCTTCACTTTTCCTTTCATATCTCATATTAAAAATAATAGATAATATAAAGCTATGGCATCCTCATCCATAATCAACCACTAACTGTCAAGTTGTGAGAATACAAATTAGATCTGTTCCCTAGAATTCTCCAGCCTTGAACTCCAGCTCAAATAATGTAATTTCTACAGTCAGTAAAGATTAATAATTCATCTTAACAAAGTGAGATATGAAGAATTAGTTAACATTATGTTACCAACTTCCCTGATTATGTATTCTTCCAGGACTACCAGTAATTGTGATTTACTGACCGAGAGCATATGTTTTGTTTCCATGACATTCAGCAGGAATAGCTCATCAATCAGCCCTTGTTTTCCATAAATCTGAAGATTCGTTCCAAAGGAGTTTCACAGAAACTCTCAATTACTGGAAGCCATGGTTATACGGCTACAGAATATTCTGAATATAAATATAATAAATATTATGCTTATGGGGATTAATTATTAAATTCATCTAGGGATAATAGGCTTCATAGTGCAAGTAATAACAATTGCACAAAATAATGCTTTAGATCTAGGAGGGGCACGGAGGCCACATTAATATGGGTAAGAACAGTAAATAACATCGAGCCTACATCTCAGAGTAAAAACACTGTTTATAAAACTGCTGAGAGTGACAGATCGTGACTCTATGTTCTTTCTCATCTATTACAGGCTCTATGTGTAAAATATCTTCCAATCATAAAATCTATATTTCCAAATGGATAAAGCTAGGGCAGGAAAAGATAACACAGCAGTATTTTCGCTGTAACCGATGATAGTGTTGACTCTTCCACTGTGTGCCAGCTCCATTACAGACTCCGCCCTCCTTCTGATCCACTCCCACCCCTGCCCAGTTTGTTCTTGAATATAATTGAAGAAATGCTACCTGCAATAGGTAGGTGATCAAGAAAGCCTTCATAGGAAGTCGGACTTTTATTGTTCTTGTTGTGCATCTTGTGTGATATAAAGAGTTGGTATTTCTAAGATGTACCGAAAGTTTAAAAGATTCTAATTCCCCCCCTTTTTTTTAGAACTCAGCAAAATAAAACTCCAGTTTATTATTGGGCATTGTTTCACACATACATCAAACAGGACAAAATGAATGAATGAATGAATGAATGAATGAATGAAAGAAATAGCAACTTCATATGAAAAAAAGAAATCTTTTATCTTTAGCCATTTTAACCATCTCATACAAACCAACTACTTATGGCAAAGCTAGGTACATACACAAACTTACTGGGTGACTCCGAATAAGATTGTTTTTGCTGTTGTTGTTGTTGTTGTTTGTTGCAAGGGTTTTTTTTCTCCTTTGAGATTTAATGAATATGGTCATACCACAAGTAAAGTCTGAAGTATGACAGAAAACACTTTCAAGGCTGGTTTGGTCACCCGTTATCATTAAAAATGACTGACACCTAACAACATGTATAAAAATGCAACATGTAAATAAAAAATGCAAACCAAAAATCCTTTTAAAGTATTTTAAAGAAAAAAATAAAAAGCATGGAGGCCCGGGGAGCTCAGGTTCTTTGTTCCTCCCCTGTTGCTAATTCAATGTCACGGCTTTGGTGGGGTGGTGGGGAGCGCGTGGCACGTGTGGCTGGCACTGCCTGCTATGGGTGGCACTGCCTGCTATGGGTGGGCGGGGCCTGCCTCTCTACTCAAAAGTGACGTTTAAGTTCTGAGACAGGAAGTGGAGGGTCGATAGGTCATGGTAGCCCTGAGACTAGCCTTTCCTTTAGCTGTCTAGTCATCCGCGTCAGGCTTCTGCTTCTCAGTCATCCTCATCGTCCCTCCGCTACCCGCTCGCCCATAGGAGCCTCAGTTTCCTCAGTCCTTTTCCTCAGCTTCACCTTCTTGTTCCTCCTCCTCCGCTTCCTCCCCACCTTCTTCCTCCACTTCGTCTTCATCTTCCTCGTTGTCAGCCTTCTGATCCCCGTTTTCCTCATTAGCATCCCCATTGGCAGGTGCATCTCTTCCACTCCGCCTTCTCCACAGCTTCCTTCTTCTTCAAGGGGGTGATCTCGGAGCTGCGTATCCACTGCCGCAGCCGCCATGCTGGGGGCAGGCTTGTGGTCAAATGCAGCCAGGGAGGAAGAAGACAAGCTGGAGGACTGCAGAGAAAGCTGACAGTGCGCTTGGAGCGTGACCTGGGAACCATGCAAGATGGCTTTTCCGGAGCAGTCGGTCGGTCTAGTTTATTTCTATATACTGAAAACCCATAATTCATGGTGTTCAAGGGAAACGATAAACCCAGAGAGTTTCTATAACTGATAAGAACTCACATAAACCAATAAGAAAATAAATAACAAAAATAAAGAGAATAGTAAAATAAACAAAAAGAGTATTAATATGCAGCTTAGAAAAACGCAGCATCCATGATAAATCCTGAAGCCCCTCCAAAATTCATACATTAAAATCTTGACTCCACTATTTTTTATCACCAACTCTCTGTCTTCTTAAAATATGGGAAAGAAATGTCAGTTGTTAAGAAGATACTTAGTTGACAGCATTTTGTGACAGAAGTTGAATGGACTAGGTTTTCTATTGCTGTGAAAAAGACCACAGCTAAAGGTCCCTTGGGGAGGAAAGGGTTTATTTCCATCTTACAGTTCCAGGTAATAGTTTATCGCTGAGGGAAACCAAGACAGGGACCTGGAGGCAGGAACTGAAACAGAAAAGCGTGCTACGTACTGCTTGCTTTTGATGGCTTCCTCAGCCTGTTTCTTATACAACCTAGGACCACCCACCCAGGAGTGGCAAAATTCACAGTAAGCTAGACCCTTACATATCAAGTCATTGTTCAAAATCGTCCTCACAGACTCCACCGTGGTTCAACCTCTTAGAAGTATTTTCTCAATTGAAGTTCCTTCTTCCCAAATAACCCTGCCTGTGCCAAGTTGACAAACATCCTCCTCTTCCTCCTCCTCCTCCTCCTCCTCCTCTTCATCATCATCATCATCATCATCATCATCACCGTCATCATCATCATCATCATCATCATCATCCAACCAGAACAGATTATGACAGTGGATACATGCGATAAAAATGTATAATTTCATAATACAGAAACCCACAAGACTCCATTTTTCACATATCAGAAATGTGAAAGCAAAACCTGATACCTCCAAGGGAAACTGAGGAGTCCTCTCAGGGCTGTTTTCAATTTCATCAACACACAAATTGATGTGCTAGCTCAGCAGTCCCTCATCCAGAAATTTAGACTTTGGGTCTACTTTTGTCATTTTTCTGGGATCTGTAAGCATATTTACTGCAGAAAGTATTAGGAATATTTAAAAAACAGT
Source organism: Apodemus agrarius (assembly GCA_964023405.1). NCBI lineage: Eukaryota > Metazoa > Chordata > Mammalia > Rodentia > Muridae > Apodemus > Apodemus agrarius. The sequence continues at coordinate 56,052,588 of OZ030017.1, read as the reverse complement.
AGTAACAACCATTGCCTTCATAATTAGGAGCCTGGCTAACATATAGACTATGCATATAACAGAACAGAACAATCTCAGAGAGGAAGTCATCTTTAAAACAGTACAAAAATAATTAAGACAACATGGCATGTATAGAACGTAGAGCCCTCAGAGTCTTCCAGATCAAATCAGGATTTTGTTTATTTCTTTTCAAATAATTCACACTCACGAGCAGATCTTATGCATTACAGTTAACAAAGTTTATAATGTTTCATCATGTTTTTTGAGATGAATTCTATTTCTTCACCCATTGTCATTTCTCAATGATTTTTTTAAAGATTTATTTATTATATGTAAATACACTGTAGCTGTCTCCAGACACACCAGAAGAGGGAGTCAGATCTCATTACAGATGGTTGTGAGCCACCATGTGGTTGCTGGGATTTGAACTCAGGACCTTCAGAAGAGCAGTCAGTGTTCATAACTGCTAAGCCATCCATCTCTCCAACCCAAGTATCATATTTTTTAAAGATTTATTTATTTTATTTTATTTATATGAGTATACCTTCGCTCTCTTCAGACACACCAGAAGAGGGTATCAGGTCCCATTACAGATGGTGGTGAGCCACCATGTGGTTGCTGGGAATTGAACTCAGGACCTCTGCAAGAGTAATTGGTGCTCTTAACCATTGAATCATCTCTCTAGCCCAGTGATTCTTTTTTCTTTTCTTTCTTTCTTTTTTTTTCTTTCTTTTTTTTTTTTTTTTTTTTTTTTTGGTTTTTTGAGACAGGGTTTCTCTGTGTAGCCCTGGCTGTTCTGGAACTCACTCTGTAGACCAGGCTGGCCTCGAACTCAGAAATCCCGCCTGCCTCTGCCTCCCAAGTGCTGGAATTACAGGCGTGTGCCACCACACCCAGCTTCCAGTGATTCTTTTTTTTTTTTTAATTGTATATATTCTATATTTACAATTCATTTCCCTTTTTCTGGTTCCCCACCCCCAAAGGTCCCACATGTCCTTTTCCCTCCCCCTGCTCCCTCATCCACCCCCTCCCACCTTACTGTTCTTGTACTCTCCCACAATGATGTTTTGGTCCATTCTAGCACCAGTGTCCACTCCTTTCTTCTTGTGAGACATCACTTGATATGTGATTTGTGTCTTTGGTGTTCCAAGCTTCTAGGCTAATATCCACTTATCAGTGACTGTATACCATGGGTATTCTTTTGAGACTGGGTCACCTCACTTAGTATGACGTTCTCCAGCTCCATCCATTTCTCTAAGAATTTCATGAATTCATTGTTTCTAATGGCTGAATAGTACTCCATTGTGTATATATACCACATTTTTTGTATTCATTCCTCTGTTGAGGGACATCTGGGTTCTTTCCAGCTTCTGGCTATTATATATAAGGCTGCTATGAACATAGTGGAGCATGTATCCTTATTGCATGCTGGTGAATCTTCTGGGTATATTCCCAGGAGTGGTATGGCTGGGTCCTCCGGAAGTATCACGTCCAGTTTTCTGAGGAACTGCCATACTGATTTCCAGAGTGGTTGTACCAGCTTGCATTCCCACCAGCAGTGGAGGAGTGTTCCTCTTTCTCCACATCCTCGCCAACACCTGATGTCTTCTGAGTTTTTAATCTTAGCCATTCTGACTGGTGTGAGGTGAAATCTCAGGGTTGTTTTAATTTGCATTTCCCTAATGACTAGTGATGTTGAACATTTTTTAAGGTGTTTCTCAGCCATCCGAATTTCTTCAGGTGAAAAGTCTCTGGTTAGCTCTGTACCCTATTTTTGGATAGGGTTATTTGGTTTTCTGGGGTCTAACCTCTTGAGTTCTTTGTATACATTGGAGATTAGCCCTCTGTCGGATGTGGGGTTGGTGAAGATTTTTTCCCAATTTGTTGGTTGCCGATTTATCCTTTTGACAGTGTCTTTTGCCTTACAGAAACTTTGTAGTTTTATGAGGTCCCATTTGTCTATTCTTGTTCTTAGAGTATAAGCAATTGGTGTTCTGTTCAGGAATTTTTCCCCTGAGCCGATGTCTTCAAGGGTCTTCCCCAGTTTCTTTTCTATTAGTTTTAGTGTGTCTGGTTTTATGTGGAGGTCCTTGATCCACTTGGAGTTGAGTTTAGTGCAAGGAGATAAGAGTGGATCAATTCTCATTCTTCTGCATGTTGACCTCCAGTTGAGCCAGCACCATCTGTTGAAAAGGCTATCTTTTTTCCACTGGATGTTTTCAGCTCCTTTGTCGAAGATCAATTGGCCATAGATGTGTGGGTTCAATTCTGGGTCTTTGATCCGCTTCCCTGTCACTGAACCAATACCATGCAGTTTTTAATACCACTGCTCTGTAATATTGCTTGAGGTCCGGGATATTGATTCCCCCAGAAGTTCTTTTGCTGTTGATGATAGTTTTAGCTATCCTGGGTTTTTTGTTATTCCAGATGAATTTGAGAATTGCTCTTTCTAGCTCTATGAAGAACTGAGTTGGGATTTTGATGGGGATTGCATTGAATCTGTATATTGCTTTGGGCAAGATTGCCATTTTGACTATATTAGTCCTGCCAACCCACGAGCATGGAAGATTTTCCCATTTTCTGATGTCTTCTTCAATTTCCCTCTTCAGAGATCTGAAGTTTTTGTCGTATAAATCTTTCACATGTTTGGTTAGCGTCACTCCAAGATACTTTATATCATTTGTGGCTATTGTGAAGGGTGTCATTTCCCTAATTTCTTTCTCGGCCTGCTTATCCTTCGCTTATAGGAAGGCTACTAATTTACTTGAGTTGATTTTATAGCCAGCCACTTTGCTGAAGTTGTTTATCAGTTGCAGGAGTTCTCTGGTGGAGGTTTTTGGGTCACTTAAGTATACTATCATATCATCTGCAAATAGTGATAGTTTGACTTCTTCCTTTCCGATTTGTATCCCTTTGACTTCCCTCTGTTGTCGAATTGCTCTAGCTAGTACCTCAAGTACTATATTGAAGAGATATGGCGAGAGGGGACAGCCTTGTCTAGTCTTTGATTTTAGAGGGATTGCTTCAAGTTTTTCTCCATTTACCTTGATGTTGGCTACTGGTCTGCTGTATATTGCTTTTACTATGTTTAGATATGGGCCTTGAATTCCTGTTCTTTCTAAGACCTTTAGCATGAAAGAATGCTGAATTTTGTCAAATGCTTTTTCAGCATCCAATGAGATGACCATATGTTTTTTTTCTTTGAGTTTGTTTATGTAGTGGATTACGTTGATGGATTTCCGTATATTGAACCATCCCTGCATCCCTGGGATGAAGCCAACTTGATCATGGTGAATGATTGTTTTGATGTGTTCTTGGATTTGGTTGGCAAGTATTTTGTTTAGTATTTTTGCATCGATATTCATAAGAGAAATTGGCCTGTAGTTCTCTTAGTTGGATCTTTGTGTGGTTTTGGTATCAGGGTAATTGTGGCTTCATAGAATGAGTTGGGTAGTGTTCCTTCTGTTTCTATTTTGTGGAATAATTTGAAGAGTATCGGTATCAGGACTTCTTTGAAGGTCTGATAGAATTCTGCACTAAAACCATCTGGTCCTGTGCTCTTTTTGGTTGGAAGACTGTCTATGACCCCTTCTATTTCTTTGGGGGTTATGGGTCTGTTTAGATGATCTATTTGATCCTGGTTTAATTTTGGTATTTGGTAACTGTCTAGGAAATTGTCCATTTCCTCCAGATTCTCCAGTTGTGTTGAGTATAGGTTTTTGTAGTAGGATCTGATGATTTTTTGAATTTCCTCAGTTTCTGTTGTTATATCTCCCTTTTCATTTCTAATTTTGTTAATTTGAATACTGTCTCTGTGCCCTTTAGTAAGTCTGGCTATGGGTTTATCTATCTTGTTGATCTTCTCAAAGAACCAGCTCCTGGTTTTGTTGATTCTTTGTATGGTTCTCTTTGTTTCAACTTGATTGATTTCAGCCCTGAGTTTGATGATTTCCTGTCTTCTACTCCTCCTGGGTGAAATTGCTTCTTTTTGTTCCAGAGCTTTCAAGTGCGCCATTAAGTTGTTAGTATATGCTCTCTCCTGTTTCTTTTTGGAGACACTCAGGGATATGAGTTTTCCTCTAAGCACTGCTTTCATTGTGTCCCATAGATTTGGGTATGTTGTGCCTTCATTTTCATTAAGTTCTAAGAATTCTTTGATTTCTTTCTTTATTTCTTCCTGGACTAAGGTATCATTGAGTAGAATATTGTTCAGCCTCCACGCGTATGGGGATTTTCTGTTGTTTTTGTTGCTATTGAAGAACACTCTTACTCCATGGTGATCTGATAAGAGGCATGGGATTAGTTCGATCTTTTTATATTTGTTGAGATCTGTCTTGTGTCCAATTATATGGTCGATTTTGGAGAAGGTACCATGAGGGGCTGAGAAAAAGGTATAGTCTTTTGCTTTAGGGTGAAATGTTCTATATATATATCTGTTAAATCCAATTGCTCCAAAGTTTTGATGAGTTTCTCCGTGTCCCTGTTTAGTTTCTGTTTTCCTGGTCGGTCCACTGTGGATAGTGGAGTATTGAGGTCCCCCACAATCATTGTGTTAGGTGCAATGTGTGCTTTGAGCTTTAGTAAGGTTTCTTTTACAAATGAGGGTGCCCTTACATTTGGAGCGTAGATGTTTAGAATTGTGAGTTCTTCTTGGTGGATTCTTCCTTTGACTAGCAGGAAGTGACCTTCTGTGTCTCTTTTGATGACTTTGGGTTGAAAGTCAATTTTATCTGATATTAAAATGGCTACTCCAGCTTGCTTCCTGTGACCATTTGCTTGCAAAATTGTCTTCCATCCTTTTACTCTAAGGTAGTGTTTGTCTTTGACTCTGAGGTGTGTTTCCTGTAAGCAGCAAAATGTAGGGTCCTGTTTCCGTATCCAGTCTGTTAGTCTATGTCTTTTTATTGGGGAGTTGAGTCCATTGATGTTGAGATATTAAGGAATAGAGATTATTACTTCCTGACATTTTTGATGTTATTTTTGTTTTTGAGTAGTTATCTCCCTTTGAGTTTGATGGAAGAAGTTTACTGTCTTGCTTTTTCTTGGGTGCCATTCCCTTCCTTGTGTTGGAGTTTTCCTCCTATTATCCTTTGTAGAGCTGGGTTAGTGGAAAGATATTGTGTAAATTTGGTCCTCTCATGGAATATTTTGATTTCTCCATCTATGTTGATTGAGAGTTTTGCTGGGTATAGTAGTCTTGGCTGACATTTGTTTTCTCTTAGGGTCTGCATGAGGTCTGCCCAGGATCTTCTAGCTTTCATGGTTTCTGGAGAGAAGTCTGGTGTGATTCTGATAGGTCTTCCTTTATATGTTACTTGGCCCTTTTCTCTTACTGCCTTTAATATTCTTTCTTTGTTTAGTACATTTGGGGTTTGGATTATTATGTGATGGTAGGTGTTTCTGTTCTGGTCCAGTCTGTTTGGAGTTCTGTAGGCTTCTTGTATATTCATGGGCATCTCTCTAAGTTAGGAAAGTTTTCTTCCATAATTTTGTTAAAGATATTTGCTAGCCCTTTAAGTTGTAGATCTTCACTCTCATCTATCCCTATAATCCTTAGGTTTGGTCTTCTCAGTGTATCCTGGATTTCCTGGATGTTTTGGGTTACAAGCCTTTTGGATTTTGTGTTTTCTTTGACTGTGGAGTCAATGGTTACTATGTTATCTTCAGCATCTGAGATTCTTATTTCTATCTCTTGTATTCTGTTGTTTATGTTTGCATCTACGACCCCTGATTTCTTCCCAAGGTTTTCTATCTCCAAAGTTGCCTCCTTTTGTGATTTCTTAGTTGTTTCTACCTCTGTGTTCAGATCTTGGATGGTTTTGCTCAGTTCCATCATTTGTTTGTTTGTGTTTTCATGTAATTCTTTAATATATTTTTGTGCTCCCTCTTTCATTACTTCTGCCTGTTGTTTCAAGTTCTCCTGCATTTCTTTAACTGATTTTCTCATTTCCTCTTTATTGGTTTCTGTCTGATGGCCCATATTCTCCTGGAGTTCTTTAAGTGTTTTTTGTGTTTGGATTGTAAGAGCTTCTACCCTATTGATGTTCCCCTGCATTTCTTTAAGAGATTTGTTTATGTCTTTTTTGTGTTCCTCTAGGAGCATCATGACCTGTGCTTTTATATCTAACTCTTGTTTTTCTGGTGTGCTGGGGTATCCCGGACTTGCTGTGGTTGGCGAATTGGGTTCAGATGGTGCCATAATGCCTTGATTTCTGTTAATAACGTTCCTACGTTTGCCTTTTGCCATCTCTTTATCTCTGGCGTTAGTTGGTCTTATTGTAGATGGCGCCCCGCTGAAAGCACAGAACGCCTGTCCCCAGGAGACAGATCCCTTCTTGCAGCGTTGTCTGTGCTGGACTATGCTCGCTCTGAGTCCAGGCCCCTGACTCCAGCTGCTAGAGTTCCGAGCTGTGCCCCGAGGCGGCAAGGCCTCGCTGCTAGTCTGCTCAGAGAGCCGGTCCCGGCCGGGTAGTCTGCACCCACAGCTGAGCTTTCTGTGCCCGGATCTCCTGCAGAGCTAAGCTAAGCTATATCTCTGGCCACGCACCTGATTCCAGCCGCTCACTGCACCCAGTGTACCCGCTGTTTGCGCGAGGGGGTCTGAGGCCCCAGTGATTCTTAATATACACTATGACTCCACAAACTACCACACCACGTGCCGATTCTGATCCTTGGTTCAGAGAGGAAAGTCCTACTGGAATGCAGCAGTGTCCATCCATCTGTTTGCACACTGCCCGCAGTTGCTTTTCTGTACCGTAACAGCTCATTAGTTGTGACAGAAGCTACATAGTCAATACCAGCAATATTTATTACCTGGCCTTTTATAGGAAAAGTTTACCAGCCTAATTCATAGAAGGAAATTTATTGAACTAATGTATGAAGTGTATGCAATTCCCAGACTTAATCTTCATAGGGGTGCATATTTTGTATTTTCTTAGTCGTTCTCAATAATAGCCGGGCGTGGTGGCACATGCCTGTAATCCCAGCACTTGGGAGGCAGAGGCAGACAGATTTCTGAGTTCGAGGCCAGCCTGGTCTACAGAGTGAGTTCCAGGACAGCCAGGACTATACAGAGAAACCCTGTCTTGAAAAACCTAATAATAATAATAATAATAATAATAATAATAATATCCACTCTAAATAATGACAGTGCCATCTTTTTATTTGAAATTCTTAATTATTTATGTTTTCTGATTGCCTTGGGTAGATTTTCCAGGGAGGTATCAAATAACTGGTATGGCGGTTGATATCCTAACAGGATTGCTTCTGAAACGTCCCTGCAAACTGTGACCTTAACTTCATCCTTCGATGTGTATAGTTTTTAATCACGTTAAGGAAACTTTAGTCAACCGTTCTTTTACTCCACTTTGTCTCAGTCAAGAATGGCCACTAGACGCTCTTTAGAGAACACTGACCGCCATCTTTTCACATTACAACATGCTAATCCTGACCTACACAACATTTGTGAGCCCCTGAGTGGCCACTCCAGCCATTCAGTCCATATCCCTTTTGGGGAACACTCGTTGGTCGTGCTGGCGGGAGGAAACGCAGTCACACCCATCCTCTATGTAGTTCAGGCTCTGCCTCAGTTGAGCAGAGCTGCCTGACCCCCAGAGAGGAAGCCATGGAGCTGGTGACTCAAAGGGGCTTGTGCACACTTCTGAGCAGACTGACTAAAGCTTAGGAAAGCTTCTCTTTGTGCTCTCCACCTACCCAAGTCCACATCCTCCTTCCATTCCCACCCAGATAATTGACCCTTAATGAATAACTTCAAACACCTTCAAATATCACATCCTATAGTGCCAGAGAGCCCCATTCCCTACCTTTTTCCATATTATATTTGATATTTACTTAAATGTATATATAGATATACATTTATACATATGGTAATTTGTTTCTTAATAATATTAACTCATTTAATCCTGACAAAAACCATATGCAGTATGCATTATTTATTAAATCACATCACGACGAACAATAATATATTTTTATTTATGTCATTTATATTTTATATTATTATAAATAATAATTTTAATATAAGAATAATATTAACAGCAGAAAACTACATATCTCCTGTGATTATTTGATGAGTGAAAGAGCTTAAGTCAATTAGAATACTTGATGTGCTTAGCTTACAAAGTAAGTGCATCTAAAATGATAGCAATAATTATTAAGTAGCATATATTTTTAAATTTAAAGACTTATAATCACTAATGTGGTAGAATTTGAGGGGGCATCAAAACTGTATATTGAATTTCAAAGGTGAAAAATATTACTAATATTTGCATACTTATCTATACAACAGCAGTTCTTAAGCTTTTAGTAGTTCTATTGATTTTTTTTGTTTGTTTTATTTGAAAAGAAATTAACCTGATTTTGCTCTAGTCAAAGACAGCTTTGCTGGTTTCAACGCAAAAGATCCTTATCAAGCGCTGTGAAACATGAGCAAAATATCAGGAGTACAGATGTTACTCGGTTATCTTACAAAAGCAAATAATTATCTAATAATAGAGAATGTATAGACTCAGACGTGGCTTTTCCACCTAGGGAACTATCCTGTAGTCATCAGTATGAATCCACTAGAGTTGCAGTGATCGTAGGGGATGCTGATGAGGCACGGAACTTGAAGTAACACGGGTGACTCAGCATCGAGACGCACTCGCTCTTAAGAAGGGACGAATATGAGGCTGACTGAGCAGCAGCATCTGGAGAAACCTACTAGAATATGAAACTGAAAATAAAACATGGTTCCAACCCTGAAAAACATTATGAATAAGGATGAAAAAAATCAAACAATCCTGCATCTCATTAGTGACACTCTCCAAGTGACGAAGTTGAAGGCAATTTTAAGCCACTTGCCACATATTTGATTTAAATTTAAAAAGGCTATTGTAGGCCATTTAGATTAGTTTTCTATATATTGCTAATTCAGCCATGTGTCGTGTAATTTAAGAGTCTGAACTTTGCATCATGGAAGTCACATACACTTCAGAATAAATGCGTAGTTAGGTAGGTAATCACCGAGTTATTAAAACTGTATTCACACAGCGGAAGAGGTTTAACATTTGTGTTTGTATAGAAGCATTTACTTCCTACTCTGTACATAAAATTTATTCTAATCCAGCTTCATGCCCAAAGATATTTCATATTTCTGTCAATCCTTAAATTTTAAAATATAAGCCTGTAAGATAAACTATATGTACCAGTGGGTTTAAAAATATGTAAACACTTTTGCCATTAATTATATCTTATTCTTGAAGATCTCTGATAAAGTTTAATTAACATAATTCTAAAACCCATCAGTCACCCATCCATGAGTTAGTTTGCCTGGGTAATTAGCTGATTGAACATTTCCTTTCTGGGGCATTTCAATTTCCTAACACTTCTTGATATTTTTTTTTTCCTTCTATATGATGGTCAGGACGAGCGACCCTTATCCCTCAGTAGTGCTTATAATGGTAGAGGACAGAGGAGGGCTTTCACATTTAAATGCCCACAGGAAAAAGCAACCAGGCCTATGCATAGAGCAGCGCAGTCCTGCAGTGGAGTAGTGGAGTAGCTTCGGCTGGCAACTCAAGCGAGGGAGCCGAGTTCAAACCATTTTGTCAACCATCCTGACATCTGCAGTGGTTGGATGTGAGGTTAATTGAATTAATGAACATTTATTCTCTAACACGATTATGTGTTCTACCAAAGGAAGACACAGACAAAGGGGTAGGAGACAGAAAGGGAACGGGGTGGGACGAGGGAAGGGAAGAGAACAGGAGGGAAGGAAAATGGGGGTGGGCTTCAGAGGCGAGGGCTGCTCGCTAGGTGCAGTTATAAAGTCCGTCCTTATAAAATCCAGAAACCAATTCGCTCAGCATGACTATGAGGTAGACCCTACTCCTCACTGTTCATCTTCCCCTGTGCCATCTGCTTGTGGCAGTTAGACTGACGTTCAGAGGGGTGATGCGTTCAAGACAACACAGCAGAGAAAGAGAGCCTGGAACCTCAGACCTCCCTGGTTTCCAAGCCAATAAGCTCAACGCTGTATGGTGTTAACACGACTCTCGGCCTCCCACACGCATGCGCTGACATCAGCGTGCGCCTTGGCCCAGACAACATGGTTTGGTGACCTCTTTTTGTTCTAATTTTTTTTTTTAAACGTAGTAGTACCCTGTCTCCTCCATTTCCATCACAGTTCTAAGAAAATAAAATGTGTGTCTGAATGGTGCCTGCCATCAGAGTACTGCTTTTACCTCCGGTTTCAGTTTCACAAAAGAAAACACCTTGCTCGGGCTAGCGTGTTCTGTAGAAGTTGACTGAGGGTCTGCGTGAATGAACGGATGGGTGGAAGGGCAAACCTCACTGAAGCTAATGTTTGTATCCCCTCTGCGTCGAGTAAAAATCCGGGGCCCACACTTCTGATACTGACCTAATCCCGCTATGCCTGCCTTGATTTTTGACTGTATCTTTGAACCAGTGTTTGGCATCTGGGGGACCTGGTTCTATCCTGTCATACAGAAAAAAACGTATCTTAGCTGGAAGAAAGCAAGCTGTCTCCAGTGTCAAAGTAGGTGCTCCAAAATGGTGGGGAAGAACAGATCAGGAGGCCTCCTTCTCTAGGGCTGTACCTACACATAATTATCCTCCTATAAGGTACCCAGAATCCTATGAGAATACTATCTGCTTTATAAATCAAGAGAAATGTCATTAGAAGGAAGATGTCTCAAATAAGATATTTTAAATATATTTTTAATGAGTTAATAACCTGGCAGGTCATTTGATCTTAGTGAAGACACGGGCTGAGTATATTTAGAGAAAACATGCCACCCACTTCTTTCTGTGAAGAGAAAGGCCACAAGGCGAGCTTACCTCTTCCTCAGTCATACTTTCACATTATTTATAAATATATAAGGTGCTGGAAACAATGGAACTTATTAAATATAGCACGAAGTGCTAACTTTTGATCCTATCAGCGCACGCGCTGTTTGAAAACAGGAGATTTTCAACCTCCTCAGGCCCGCAGGAAAGAGGCTCCGCTTGCCACGTGCATTTTATTAACTTCCGCGTGGCTCGCTCGCGTCCTGTGATTCACGGCAGTGCATAAGGATAAGCTGTTTTATCAGTTCCGTGACCCAGAAAGAGTCTATGTGCACAGCATATACATGGGAATATTTATGATAGTGATTAATTATAGAGAATAGCACCTTCGAAGGATGCTAATGAAAACGTGGATAACGCACTCCATTATTAACATCCCCGTGTGAAGAGGCCGGTCTGGAATGGGTCCGACAAGGGATAAATCAGTTTCAGGAAAACAGGGACGGAATTATCATAAGCCCTAAGCTACCATTCTAACGGGAGGAAGGAGGAGCAGCCACACCGTATTTGTAATTGTAATGATATTCTTATAAACCAGGGATCAATTCAGAAAGCAGACTTTTATATTTTTAAATAAACGCAGACAGTATATTCTCAACAGTAACGAAAAGGTTCACATTACACCTCTGTAGAATCTTAAATCCTCAACCACGACTCCCTGCATGAGTCTGAGACGGGAGCATTTTCTACCTTTTGGTAACATAAGAACCATCGTGCTGAATTTCTCTGACCCCCACATGATTGCCCACCTGCCCCCTATCTCTGAATGTCACGGGGAGAGCCTGATAATGGACCCTCCCAGAATGAAGGAACCAGAACCCGCAGCCACACGTCAGGTTTCTGGTGAATGGAGTGGTGATGACTTTGCCCGTGGCGGTACCATTCCTGGGTTATCTTAAGCTCTTTCCAGATGGGGCCTTCTCTGTGTTCCCACTGCCCATGAGGCTCCTGGCTATCCCATCACACCGCAGCCACCTCATCATTCGTCTCAAAGACTGTCCTGTGCTTCAGAGAATGGAAGAGCTGGGAGAATCATACTGGAAAAAGAAAGGGGACGTTTAGAAGCCTGGACATGTGTCAATACCACCCCCAAGTTTTAAGCATATATGGATTCCTTGGCATGGTATCAGATCAATGATTCAAGTCTCATGGAGTACAGCCTAGGAACTGACTTGTAATGTGGATCCCAGGTGATTTCAATGTGCAGATGGGAATGGAAACACTTGGGCTGATACCTAATATTTCTTTATTTGCAAGACTTCTGTTCCGAAAGTTAGTGCAATAAATAACACCTTCTCGCTTCATATTTCTCAAAGTGTGCGTATATACACCATACATAAAATCCATTTCATGTGAGTAGTATGTATTTAACAAATTCTATTCATCAAAGATCCATTCAACACATTGCTGCCAGCTGAGGGTCGCTCTGGCCAGCGCCTTTCCCAGGCAGTTAACTTCCTCCTGAGGGTCTTTGCCCAGCTCCCATCCCTCTTGCTGTCCTTCTAGATATACACACCCCTGGCTTCTAAAGAAGACAAAAAATAGACTGACAATCGTAAAAATGGCCAGTGTTTGCAGCTTGTCCTCAGTGACACTCAAGAAAAGAGAAATATTTACCTCTGCTAAACCCTTTGCTAGTTAATTGGTTCAGAGAAATGGAGATGGGAGGGTGGAGAGAGTTTTCAAACTAAATAAAGCTTGCCTGGACGCTGATATGGTATCCCTAAGCAGTGTCCCATGGACACAGCTGCCAATGTGCCATACTGGCAACCATTTTTTTTTTCTTTTCAGTCCAGGAGTCTGATTCCAGGAGTAAACGGGGCTGGGTGGAGCTCAGCTACCAGTGCATGCTGGCCAAGCTCAGATTTCTCACGGGGCTGCACCACACCTGCCATGTCTAGAAGTTGAGTCTCAGGCTGTGCAGGGTGCTACATCCCTGAGTTTACCAGTCACACCCTAGACTCCTTTATTTCTATCTTGTTGAACCAAAGAGGCAACTTCCACATTTGTCATGACAATATTTTCGGTGAGTGACAGCCAGTCACTTTGTTTTAACAGGATTGGTGCTTCTCGTTCATTCCACTTTAACTCACAAAGTAAAATTAACTCAATATTTAAAATTCCTCATCAAGTTAATGTAAAACCATTAGTCTTTGTTTCTGAGCTGTTATTGTTTGAGGGATTGCTATATTGAATACCAAACATCTCAACACTTTAAAACTCTCTGGCTTGGATATGAATGCAGTAGGTGAATTAGATATTTCAAGTTGCACTGAATAGCCTCTGTAATTTTTCTCTGCTTTATTAGAATATTGTTCCTGAATTTCTGTTTAAATGCATGATTATATTAATAAGTTCAAATCTCTATGTACTAACCAACTGCTACAAAACAACCTAAAAAGTTACCTGAAGACAAACTTGTCATTATTATATCATATCTAATGATTATAGCATAGCAGGTATAATCTGTTTTAGACCTCATCAATGCAATATTTAAGTGCTACTAATATTTAAGATCTTACCATATGCACAATCATTTCAAAGTATTATAAAATATTAATCATTATACTGCTTTTCTCCAAATATCATGAAATATGTTTTAACTATTCTAATTATAAAACATATAAATATACTACAAAATAAAAAATTAAATATGTGGGATATTGCATATATAGGTAGTAAAAATACATGTATTTTGACAGTCAGGAGATACAGCCAGTATGATTGCTAATGTGGGGTAAATGCATCACAGACATATGCTGTTCAGGGAACACAGAAACTGCTGTTCTGCTGAGGAGTCAAAGGAAAGGGGAATTTTTTTTAATAGAAGAAATCAACTGTAACTTCGTTAACATGATTTTTAACAGAGATGCCAAAAATATACATTGGAAAAAGGGCACCATCTTCAACAAATGACTTGAGAAACCCACATACTAACACGCAGAATGAAGCTAGATCCTTCTCTGTCACCCTGCACAAAACTCACCTCAAACGGACCAGAGACCATGAACGTAAGCTCTGACATGAGCACGGCTAGAGGGATAGGTAGGGGTAGAACAAACGGATGTGAGATGTGAGTAATGATTTTCTGAATGAGAATCTGGTATCACAAGAAATAAAACCAATAATTGACAAATGGGATCTCATAAAATGAAAAGGCTTCTATACGGAAAAGGATTCTGGCAATTGAGCAGAGGCAGGCCACAGAATGAGGAAAAGAATCTTCACCAGCTCTACATCCAGTGGAGGGTTAGTAATGAGAATACAAAGACTCAGACAAACACCGAGCAGCCCAGTTAATGGTCTACAGAGAATCTCAGAAGACAAAAGATGGATCTCTAGGAAACATTTTTAAAAGTATTCAACATTCTTATCATCAGTGAAATGCTGTTTAAAACTACTGTCTCATCCCAGTCAGAATGACTGTTGTCAACAAAATCAGTAGCAACACATTCTGGTGTAGATGTGAGGAGTGGAGGAACATTTATCCACTGCCGGGGGGTGGGGGGTGCAGAAACAGGTATAGCCATGATGTAATCAGTCTGGCAGTTCCTCAAAAAGCTAAAAATCAAACTACTCTAGGACCCAGCCATACCAAGTCCTTGGCATATACCCAGTAATTAAGTTTATGAACAACAGTTATTGATATCAAACTTCCACAGCTTGAAATGGACGTCAACACAATTAACACTGAACAACACTTGTGGCAAATGGGAGGGTTGATCTTGATCACATGTTACCTAATCCCTATGTCTTTATCTTAAATTCCAAATTCCAAATCTTTGTATCAGACAGAAGCGTACCGCCATTAACAGAAAGGTGTTTAACATTGAGAAAAATCACAGCTCCTGAACTAGTACAACCAGGTAAGCAAATGAGCCCAGAAGCTCTGAATACTCAAGGCACAATTAGCAAGTCAAAAGATTCCCAAGAAGAAGAAAGGAGAGGACCCTGGTCCTGAAAAGACTGGATCCAGTTTTGTCAGAGAGTACCAGAACCGAGAAATGGTGCTGGTGCAGACGGGGGTGGGGGTGGGGGGTGATTGGAGAATGGGCAGGGGGAAGAGGACTTATGGGACATATGGTGAGGGGGGACTGGGAAAGGGGAAAGCCTTCGGAATGTAAACAAAGAATATAGAAAATTTAAAAAAACAAAAAACCCCAAAATAACAAAAACAAAAACAAAAAAACAACAACAACAAAAAAAAAAAAAAAACACATCCATGATCCAGAGTGACATTAAAAGGAGAATCTGAAGACCTTGACACAGAAAGAAAGAAGAGAAAATGTTTGGCAGACTGAATCACAACTAATATCACCGGTTTTCATTTTGTAGTACATTTCTGGGTTTGTGAAATCTCCAGTGTGGGTGGCAGGAGACAGCTGAGATCGGTATCGTATCATCCCTGGGCTGAAGAAGTGGCTTAGGCAGGAAAGTATCACATAAGCATGAAGACCTGAGTGTGCTCCCCGTGAGTCAATGAAAAACCAGGCATGATGGCGAGCCTGCCTATAACCCCAGAGAGATGGAGAACAGGAGGATTTCGCTTTTACCTATTCACTTTACGTCCCACTCACTGCCCCCTCCTGGTCACCCCCTCCCCCCAGTCCTTCTTCCACCCCTCATCCCCTTCTCCTCTGAGCCGGCGCCCTCCCACCCCTGGATCGCCCCTCCCTGGCACTTCAAGTCTTCCGGGCTTGGCTCATCCTCTCCCACTGAGGCCAGGCAAGGCTGTCCGGCCAGAAGAACAGATCCCACAGGCAGGCAACAGCTTCCGAGATAACCTCCTCATGACGATCAAGATGTGCATCTGCTATATGTGTGTGGGGAGGCCTAGGTCCAGCCAGGCCCTGTTCTTTGGTTGGTGGTTCAGTCTCTGAGAGCCCCAAGGGTCCAGGTTGGCTGAACCCTGTTGGTCTTCCTATGGAGTTCCTATTCCCTTAGAGATGGCGATCCTTCCAACAGGAGGGTTCTTAAAGCAGACTGGAGAGCTGGTCTAGCCGAATTGGTGAAGTCCAGATTGAGCAAGAAATCCAGTCTCAAAAAATAAGATGAGCCGGGCGTGGTGGTGCACGCCTGTAATCCCAGCACTCTGAGAGGCAGAGGCAGGCGGATTTCTGAGTTCGAGGCCAGCCTGGTCTACGGAGTGAGTTCCAGGACAGCTAGGACTACACAGAGAAACCCTGTCTCGAAAAACCAAAAAAAAAAAAAAAAAAAAAAAGATGGAAAGTGATTGTAGAAGACCTGACCTTGACCTCTAGTCTTCATTCACATGTACATACATATGCATACTCACGTGTGCATGTGCAAGCACACACACACACACACACACACACACACACACGATTTTATCACCCCTTAGAGAATGCTCTATATTGCTTCCTATTGCTATAATAAAATGCTTACCAAAATCAAGGGCTTATTTTTAACTCACAGGTTATAATTCATCATTGAAGGAAGCCAAGTTAGAAACTCAAGGCAGAATCTTGAAGTAAAATGCAACTGAAAAAAGCTGCTTGCAAGCTTGCCCATAGGTCCACAGAGATAAGCCCCGCCTCCTAAGAATGGCACTGCCCACAGTGGACTGGGCTCTCCTACATCAATGAACAACTAAGAAAATGCCTCACAGACATGGTCGCAGGCCAATCTGATCTGGGCAATTTCTTAGACAAGTTTCCCACTTCACAGAGAACTCTAGATTTGTATCCAATTGACAGCTACAGTTCAACCACTCTAAATGCATGCAAGTGGAGAGACTGCAAGTTTATGCTAGAACGTCACTGAGCTCATTATTATATATTGTTAGACATTTGCAGTCTCACATTTGATTCCACTGTGAGCATTTGAGCATTTATTCTTTTTAAAGATTTATCACAGATACGCTGTATATATAATAAATATAAATAAATGTATATAGTTTGTATATATGAATATATAGTGTATGTGTAATACAGGAATATATAAAACAGTGCATATAAAACAGGAATATATATATATATATAACAGGAATATATATATATATATAAAACAGGAATATATATATATATATATATATAAAACAGGAATATATATATATATATAAAACAGGAATATATATATATATATATATATATATATATATATATTCCTGTTCTATCTGTATTTATGTTATACTGCATGCACGAGGAGGCCAGAAGAGGGCACTGATCCCTTGGAACTGAACTTACAGATGGCTGTGAGCTTCCATGTTGGTACTGGGAACTGAGCATGGATCCGTTGGAAGAGCAGCAACTGCTTTTGACCGTGGGGCCGGCCGTCTCTTCAGCTCTGAAGAATGACCTTTGAACTGTGAAGCCTTGCTGAGTCACCACCTTCTCCACGTCACTAAAAAGAGTATTTTGTTATTTAAGAAAGGTTTATTCATGCCTCTTAGGTAGCAGGTATCAAACATGTAACATAAAAAGCTTTATGTAAGCCACTTACAATGGTGTTAATAACCTTCAGGGAATGATTGGTCTTTGTGTCTTACTGTAACTGTGAAATAAGTAGCCTACATAGGGGTTCTCGTTTCATGATCTCACATGCTTTGTGGGTGTCAAGATAAATGATCCACAGACAGAAGAATTCTTTGAAATCCTGACATCCTTCATCTTTCATAGGTTCTGAGGACTAGGGGACCTAACATCACAGTTTAGGGAGTCACTTCATTATCATTTCCTCAAAAGCCCTGACAAGACAATCTACGATGGGCAGAGTGGAGTCATGTGTATTGGTCAGGCTAAACAGTGGATATTCTAAATAGCATCAGTCAGAGGTTAGACCTCCCCATATTTACCTTATACGCTATCTAATATTCTTAGAATTTAGTTACCTAAAGCAGCGATCTCTTCATGAGTTTGCAATCTGAACTAATTTGAACTTATTCAAGCTACTGGTTTATAATCAGGCCAACTTCTTTTTCAGGAAATGTTCAATTTGGAAACCCTTTAAAAGAAAAAAAAAACAGATTACCAGTCCTTAAAATAAGGTAAACATAATTTTTTAAAATTTATATGCATTCTCTGAAATGGGAAGTGAAATTATCATTCACTGAAAGCAGCTCCTCCCTGTCAAATGGTAACAGAGGATAATGAGACTGACATTTACACAGCCCTGCAGTGTTTTCCTAAACACGATGTGCAATTAACACAACTAACACACAAATCACAGATGAGATGCAGCCAATGGTCAAGGTACATCACTTAATATGTCCTGCAAAGATTCCCGGCAACTTCTTTTGTGTTTCCTGGGCAATTTTAAAGCTACTCTGTTTTCATATGTATAGCAAAGACAAACTCATTCACATTCATGAAGCTGATCAGGTCGTTTCAACTTGGAAGAGAGAGAAAGAAGGACAAAGGGCAGAAAAGAGGAAAAACACCAGATTTTTAACAACTGCCATTGGAAATGTTCTCTACAGTTCAGAGCGTGTAGGTGAAGCCTGGCTTCTGTTTGCACCTATTTCCTGTTCTATTTATTCCAATTAACAATATTATTTATGTCTGGGCAGATGTATGTTTGCATCCTTGTGTACTATCAGCAGACAAAATAAGGCTAGAGAAACAAAACAATGTGTTGTGTGTGTGCGCGCGCAATAATAAAAGATCAAAACCTCAGCAGACTATGGAGTTATCAAAGCCAGGTGTGATTTATTCAGGAAAACAGAGAACTACTTATGCTTTATTTTGACAATATTGAACTTTTCTCATTTTTTTAATGTTAAACAGAACAGACGCAGATGAAGAACAACACTGAGAAGATCAAAGGCATCATGATTTACACGAAGCGAGACTGTTAGATGGGCTAGTTAGCCCATCCACACAAGCGTGGGGACCCGAGTGGATCTCAGGATCCACTTAAAACATTTGGCGTGGTAGGACATGCTTGCCTGAGGGGGTAGAGACGGGCAGCTACCTGGGCTCACTACAGTCCCGGGTCTCAAAAAGATACCCTGTCTCAAAAAGCAAGCGGAATGGCAGATGGCTCTTCAGGAATGGGACTGAGATGGACCCACAGGGTTCTGTGTGCATCCTTTTCTTCTCACCTCAGTGAATTCCCAGAAGCCTTTGAGTCCCAGTTTCTCTATACAGGATACTAAGACCTGGAATGTAACATCACCACCCTCACCCTTCACCCCCACTAAACGGCCTTTTATGGTGTCCTGCTCACCACTTAGAATGACAGTTCAGGATACCCATGTTCACAGTACAGGAAGTTCCTTCTGTCCCTTCCCATTACGCCACCACACCTGCTGCATGGAATCATTCCTAGGTCCATGAACTCATAATACCTCCAGCATACAAGACAGGTGAATGGCAGAGACAGGAGGGCCTTGAGTAGCTAATGACTGCAGAGGTAGATGAAACAGTCATAACTTGTATCTAAGTCACATACTTTAAGAGTCGAGAAATAATCTGACAAAATCTGAAAGAACTGATAAGTTACTGAAATAAATTAAGAAAAAGGTGGGTTAAATTTCCATACTACTTCACTGAACATGGAATTGGGCTACAATCTAAAAACCTGAAGAAACCTCTCAGTCATAGAAGCAATCACAGTTTGGTGGAAAGTTTCATTGAATTGTTCCTCGGATTCCCTTCTATAAAACCCAAGTACATTTCTAGGCTTGTCAAGTGTCTAGTCTAGAAATACAAAACTATTATTCTTTCTGAGCTCCAGGAAAAAGACATTTGGACTGTCTCTGGCATCAGTGACCAGATTAAGGGCGAAATGTTATAAAAACTAAAATAGTCTTCCAAGGAAATCACCCAGAATGCCTTATGCAAGTGTGGTTTGGTCGCTTGTGGCAGCAGACCCAGGGGTCAATATAGAAAGTTGAGGAAGAACTGCCAAAGGGTCTACTTTTTGGAAAAGGATCCCCCTCCCAAAGAAAATAGTCAAGAGATCATTAGAGGAGACCTTTAACCACCCTCTTAGATCCTGCTTGAAGACAAAGCAGATCTCTGTCTCTGTCTCTGTCTCTCTCTCTCTCTGTCTGTCTCTCTCTCTCTCCATTCATTCCTCCCCCCCTTTACTCTCTCCCTCTCTCAACAAAAATGTAAGACCCTGGCAAGATTATGTTTCTTGATCTAGTCACAAGGCAATTATTTGCTCCACAAAAATTCATTGAGCTGTATATTTATATTTGAACACTTTTATATGTCTGTGCTCTGTTTAAATTATTATTGGAAATCTTTAAGGTGTACTTGCTCCTTTATTCTATTTGAATGACTTCCTTCTAACACATGGGTACAGGTTCCAGGTTTAGGAGGGCAGGCTGGGGACATACAGTCACCTCTGCTCACTCAGAGGCTACAATGAAAGTCTGAAAATATTTTTTAAGTAATGAAGATAGAAGAGGCCTGGAAAAGAGGTAGGGGCCCAGAAAAGTTTGTGTATCCAGAAAAAAACAAGTCAAGAAAAAGTTTCTCCTAAAACCATAGCATTGTTCTTTCAGAGGGTTCCTAACGAACACTAGAGCTGAGGCAGCTTCCTCAAAAAGAAGGAATCGACTGTGATGATAGTGAATTCACTCTTGCTTTGGGCAGTGGCCATATCTGAACCCCTGTTGCTTTTGGTGTAGCTTAGATGGCTTTGCTTCCACCCATCCTCAGTGTTCAGAAAGCATAAGAAGTTGGAGATTTTAGTCTCAATGTGAAAACTGAAACTTACTTTTTTTTTTCTCCCTGCAGGATTCTTCAATATATTTCGGAACCTAGAGGAGAAGCAGAGAAGAGCCAAGGATAACAAACCATCGGTCAGTGAGGACATTAATTAAAAGAGAAAGCAGCTCCATCCAGTGGCAAGGCACACTAACGCATTCCATCTCACTGCTTCTTTTTATAACAACAATGAGGGCTTCAATGGGCCTGGAAAAACTCTATCTTCTGGAGCTAGCTCTCCTGTTTGAGGACGCAGTATGCCAAGAAAACAGAATGATACAGCTGCTGAAGGAATTAACAACAAATACATACCATCAGTCTTAATATATGTAACATATACTATATATGTATGCGTGTGTGTGTGTGTGTGTGTGTGTGTGTGTGTGTGTGACAAAACAGGGACTCAAATCACTTGATGAAAACTGTCAGTGTAAACATGAATATGGGAAGAAGTTGTATTCATAGAACACAAGGAAAAAAGTACAGGTATGTAATTAGAATTTTCACATTGGCAAACAATAATAACAACGAGCAAAAATAGCAATGTCACACTAAAACAATTAAAGGACATAAAGAAAATAATGGGCTTGGAAGAAAAAGAAAAGGAAAAATTCAAGGTGACGACAAAGCTAAGTGCAGAACTGAAAAAGCAGTCCAAAAACACAAACAGGGCTTTGGGGATTGGAGACAATCACATCAAGAAACACAATTTCACAATAATAGAGCTGGGTTCACATTCCATGCACAGACAGAGAAAGAAAGATTTTGTGCACATGTGCACAGCGATCAGAACCCAGGCACTATAAACAATAGCTTTTCAGAAAGGTATCTTGTCAGCGAACCACTTGAAAAATCTCCCTTACTCGCCTGTGTGTGTATGAAGGAAATTGGTTTTACCTACAATTCCATCTCAGAGGAATAACAGGTTAAAGGCACGGGACAAAATGAAATCAGAACTTTTGATATTGGTGACAGGCTCTTGGTGCCAAGAGATTATCTAAAAACTGTTCACACTCTGGTCTCACCACTTTGGGGCACCCATGCAGAAGCAAGTCTAAAATGATTTTATAGCAGTCCTTCTACAAACAGAAGCCGAGAACTGTTACAGCAAAGGCAGAATATTCTGAAGATGAGTTCACAACAATAACAGCAGCAGCAGCAACAACAACAACAACAGAAAACAGATTAAAATGATTGAGCATCAGAGCCAGAAGATAGAATAAAAAGTGTGGGAATCTGAAGAGCTTAAGATAAATCCATCATAAAATAATTTGGGGAATAGAGATGAGGGTTTAGAAAAGGTCATCAGTTGAAAGAGAAATGCTTCATTAGAATGGGAAGCATTTCAAGAATCTCAGGTGCTAGCTGAAGGGGTTCTTCTCAGGAGAAAGGAAGTTGAACCTAACTAAGGCTACGTGAGATTCTGCAAGTAGAGGTGGCTGGGGCAGGGGTGAATTCCCCAGACAAGGTCAGAGAAGGGGGAACCCTGCCAGTGAAGGGGGGTCCTCCATCCTGTGCTTAGTTTAGAATGCTATCGGGTCAACGGGAGACTTCAGCCTTAATTAGCAGGGCAACAGAAAGTTACCTATACTGGGAATCAATCATAATCACATTTTATACACACACAAAAAAATGAAGCACATAAATAAATAAATAAATAAATAAATAAATAAATAACAAAGAAAACTTGTCCAAAAGGAAAAAAAATATACATTTCAGAATCATGGAAGACTGGTGTAAAGAGACAAATATCTAGGAATAAGAATTTCCGAAGCAGTGGGACAGGTAATAAAAAACAAAGATTCTTGTTTTAACTTCAGCCTTTGCCTGACTGTTTCATGCCAATCATACCCACCATGTGGCTCAGTAGGCTGAGGTGTGAGGATAGGTTGAACGCAGGGGTTAGAGGTCATTCCGGGCAACGGCGTCACTCTGGCCTGAGAGAGGTAGGGACCTCCAATGCATTTTGTTTTTAAGTGTATCCTGTGGCATTAGAGTCCAGCTTCAGTTTAAGTATTATATAAGCAGGCTCTCATGTCATTGGGTTGTAAACACACACACACACACACACACACACACACACACAAAGTCACATATGATGCCACTTTTTATTGTGAGGCTCTCAGGGCATTTAACGCTTATGACATGCATTTATGAATTCTTCTCCTTTCATCATTAATGATTCCCCCAACAATCCTGAAATGGGCTTCACACATTTAATGGCGAAGGCACCAAAATATCCACTAAAAATTAGGCTAGAAACATCCTCCCTCTATCTTCTAACACGCACAACAGTGTTGTTGGGAGATTGCATTTTCCATGTTGAGAAGGTAAGCCAAATGAAATATTTCACAACCAACATTTTAAAAGCTCATTCCTCCATGCATTCGTTCGACAATGGTAGCACGTTCCACTTTCCTGAGATACGCTGGGGGAAAGGGGCTCCGGCTTCTTGGGCCGACGGGCACATTCGGGAGACCAGGAGTAAGTAATGCAGTGACCCTATGAAGCGTGCTGCTGAGCACCGCGTTGATGCCTTTGGTTTACAACAGCAGCCGATAATAATGATCGGGGTGAAGAAGGAGGGTCTCTCATGCTTCCTTTAATACCCGCTCACTGTAGGTCAGATATTGTTAACTCATTAAGAGCCACGAAATTATAAAATGAAAGCCAGGCACGGTAGTACAGGCTCATAAGAACAGTGGTAGAACGTCTGAGGGCATTCTGTCCTACACAGTGTGTTCCAAGCCAGCCAAGATTACACAGCAAGATCCATCTTAAAAGATCTGAAAAAGGGAAAGAAATCATAAAATAAAATTCTGTTCCACTCTTCTAAAGGACAGTAGATTTTATAGGTACATGTGCACGCATACACAGCACACACACACACACACACACACACACACACACACTTCCAAGAGGTAATAAAATTTGTAAATAAATGGGACTGAAATTTTAAATGTTTTAAATATTCTTTTTTATTATTATGTATACAGTCGAGTTGAATCCTCTGCATAATTGTGCACACCCCTGAGATACAGGGAGAAAAAAAGAAAACCATACTTCCTCAAAGATGTCACTGGGGCTAATGTGACAAGAGTCTCCCTCTGAAAGCGTTCACCTGCAGTTACAGTGACTGAGCCAATTAAGCAGCTAGCCCTGCAGCCCGGCACACCGCTCATGCCCCGCGCTGCAGCGCGCTGGAGAGGCAGGAAGAGCGGCCGTGGTGATTAAAACAGACAAAAGGAAGGCAGATAGATCTGGAGCACAGAAGTGCTCCAAGAAAGCTTTTAAGGCTCACTTTACCTCTGTTTTCAAAGTGCTCCCCAGAACTGTTGCAAACCCATATTCATTAATTTAGTACAAAAGATTCTTCTTTTACTCTCTGTAAGGTGATCCTAAATTAATTACTCTCACACTTTACCTTTTAATCGGACATAGCAAGGAAATGCCAGCTATGTCTTTAGGGCATGTTAATTATTTATAATTCTAGAACAAAATCATAGTGGTTAAGTTATTTTTCTGAAGTAAAAGCAAGTCAGCTTTGTAAGTTTATTTCCACAAATTAGTTAAAAGTTGAAGGTAAAACTGCTTTATATTTTACTTTTTGGTGAACAACAGTTTGATTAATATTTATTGTGAAACTAACTCTAAAAATCTAAATTACCCAGGTACTCTAAAATAACTCCTTGTTCTTTTTTTTTAATGTCTTTACATTTTTTTGACGTTATCTTCGCCTTGAGTGTGCCCCCCTCTGTGGGTATCTCACATGCCCTCTGCTCAAATCCAGTAACATTCTGAAGGGCGGGGCTTCCTCTCCAAAGCAAGTGAAAAAGAGCATGGGCTATTAAGCCTACTTTCCAGACAGCTGCTACGGATTGCTGCATTGTAGCTCTTTCTGGTCAACCTTTTAGTCATCCTCTTAGAGTGTGAAGAACAGGGACACCATGACCCATAGCCCAGACACGCTTTGTGGAACACTGACGTGCAAAGAAAAGATCTATGACCACCATGGACTTCACCCAAATGCTAGTCGGCCATCTTGCAAATAGTATTGCTTGTTTGCAAACCACTCACAGGGAGCTGTGAGCGACTCAAGCAGAACATTATCAGGATCATGCGACCAAGCCCTAGCTCAGCTGACGGTGAGTCCTGTAGCACTGCCACATTAGTAGGACTAGCCCCCATCACTGTAAACAGGATTCGTCTCCAGTAATTTGTACCATCTCCTTGGCTATCTTCCCTTGTGTTTAAATAAATGCATGCCCCCGTAATGATTATTTTATTTAAAATATTTAAACACGTGTATCTGTATCCTATGCTCTTTGGTCTCAAGACATCAAAAACATGTTTTTAAAATATTCATTGGTTTTGCTAATTTGAGGACCTTCAAACTCGTTTTTTTTTTTTAATTCCCTCTGCTGATCTTGACATTCAGTGTGCATATGATATTTAATTGGCAGATAATGTTTGATGAATGTCTGACACGGTGGTTGAGACCGTATAAAAGCCTGAAGAGCAAAAGATTTAGCAGTATAGCCAGCTTTTATTTTTTAGTATGTAAATTGCATATGCAGATGTTTATAGTTGCTGGTTTTTTTTCTTGTGTGTCTGTGCATAGTCATGTGTGTATGGTGTGTGAGGGGGGCAGGGGAGAGAAGAAGGGATTGAGAGGAAAGGACTAGGAAGGAGGGAAGAGGGAAGAAGGGAGGGAGAGAGAGAGAGAGAGAGGGAGAGAGAGAGAGAGAGAGAGAGAGAGAGGGAGAGAGAGAGAGAGAGAGAGAGAACCTGTGCACATGTGTGGGTGCCAGAGAACAACTTTGGGTGGGCCTGTTCAGGAGTAAGACACATTGCTATTTTGGGGATAGAATTTGTCACTGGCTTGGAATTTGCCAAACAGGCTGGCTAGCCAGCAAACCCCTGAACTCTGACTCTCTTAGCCTCCCTAGTTTCAAGATTACAGCCATGACACCAAATATGCATTGATTTAAGGTTGATGACTTTTAACTGACACATAAAACTGTGCACATTTATGAGGCAAGAAGTAATGTTTTACTCCACATATATAGTATAATAGTCTATGGTTTGGTTTTAGCTCATTAACACATTTGGTTTAAACTCAATGTCCCATTGAGAAGCAGATATTAAGACGACATTAACAACACAAGAGACTTATTCAGGACAGTTGGGGCTGGAGAGACTGCTCAGCACGTGCTGTTCTTGCAGAGGACTTGGGTTCAGTTCCCAGCACCCACGTAGTGCTTACTACCATCTCTAACTTCAGTCCTTAGAGACAGAACACCTTCTGACCTCTGTGGGCACCAGGCATGCACGTATGTGGTGCACCTACGCACATGAAGGCAAAACCACACACAGAAATCTTTTAGGATTAAAATTGGGAGACGCTAAAAGACATAACCCTCTGAGATGCACATTGCAAAGCCTGCGGCTGCATGCCCTGCACCACAGATGGCGTGGCATCATGTGGGCACCGACAGACTGACGCGCCCTCGCCTACTGTCCTGCCACCAGTGTCACAGTTCTCCCTTGGCCTGGTTCCATGGGGGACCTGAAGCTTTCTTTGATGGACACCATATACTTCTCGTATTTCTATTTTTTAAAAAAGATTTATTTATTTATTTTATGTATATGAGTACACTGTAATTGTCTTCAGACACACCAGAAGAGGGTGTCAGATCACATTACAGATGGCTGGGAGCTACCATGTGGTTGCTGGGAATTGACCTCAGGATCTTTGGAAGAGCAGTCAGTGCTCTTAACCGCTGAGCCATCTCTCCAGCCCACTTCTGGTATTTCTAACACCATATCTTGTCTCAAAAAAAAAAAAATTAGTGAAGGACCTGTGATTAATGGTACTCAAGGTTACTGTACTAGCTGGTTTTGTGTGTCAACTTGACCCAAGCTAGAGTCATCAGAGAAGAAGGAACCTCAGTTGATGAAAATGCCTCCAGGAGATCCAGGAGATCCATTTTCTCAATTAGTGATCAATGGGGGAAAGGCCCAGTCCATTGTGAGTAGTGCCATTCCTGGGCTGGTGGGCCCTGTGTTTTATAGGAAAGCAAGCTGAGCAAACCATAAGAAGCAAGTCAGTAAGCAGCACCCCTCTGTGGCCACTGCATCAGCTCCTGCCTCCAGGTTCCTGCCCTGCTTGAGTTTCTGACCTGACTTCCTTCAGTGATGAGCAGTAATATGGAAGTGTAAGCTGAATAAACCCTTTCTTCCCCAACTTGCTTTTTGGTCATGGTGGGGTTGTCTGAAGTAATAGCAACCTGAAGACAGTTGTCCTTTGGCCTCTATATGCACATGCATATATATACATGCACATATCTCTTCTATTTGATGAAGACATTCTATGAAGGTGTTTCAGTTTAGAAACTTTGTTTTGAGCAATTCACTCACCTGGTTACCTCACTGAACTCTGGCTCTAACCCAGTAGAAAGAGAAAACCAAATACCTGTATGTTGTCCTCTAACCTCCACATAACACATGAAACACATACATCATACATACATACATGTCTTTAAAAGGAAAAAGAAAGTAAAGAATCAACCTATAGCATAGGATAAATTTGCCATCTATTCAGCTGACTTACGATTGATATCCACAGTGTATAAGAAATTCATTATTTAAAAAAACAGCAGCAATAAAAAAAACATTCCAATTTAAAAAGGAAAAGTGATGCAGATAGACACTTGTGATGGTCGGTATTGATTGTCAATTTCATGGGATTTAGACTTAGCACGGAAACAAGACTCTGACCCATGCTGGATGTGAACAGCACCATTCCATGGTCTGGGGGCGGGGACTAAACACAAAGTAGAAAGTGACTGGTATATAAGCACTCATCCCACTCTGGCTTCCCATTGTGGATAAATCCAGCTGCTTCACCCTTCCATGACCGTTTCTTCTCTGCAGTGGTGCATACACTCAAACTATGAGCCAGAATAGAGATTCTCTCCTCCTTCCACCCTCCCTGGCTCCTGACTTTCCTTCTTACTAAGTTGATTTGGTCAGACCGGTGATTAAGGTAGTACTGAGGAGTACTCAGTGTACTGAGGAGTAAGCCCTTCACTGTGATAAGCCTGGCTATGTTCTATGTAGACCTTTAGAACTATATATGAGGGGGACATGTAAGGGTTTAGAGCAGCAGGCTGGAGAAACTCTGGATTCCTGCAAGCAGAACATAAAAGACCATAGAGGCAGGAGTTCAGAAGACGATAATGCTACTAGAGATGTATCAGGTAGAGTCCTTCCTCGTGAAGTTTCAGAGAAGAATTATGACTTTATGAGGAACTGGGCTGGAATATCATTTGTATCATATTGGTGCAAAGACAGGATGACATCCACACTGTGGCGTGGTTGTAGTTTGTGGCTCTAATCTAGGCCTACAGTGGGAGAACAGCCAGCAGTGGGAGTAGGAGGGTTTCAGTTCAAGGAAACCTGTGTGAATGAGTTTACATTTTCAGGGGATCAAGTAAAAGCAGTGTTAATTATTCTAGAGATGAGAAAAATTTAAGGAGAAATCGGGTAGTGTGCAGGAACCCCCGAGAGCTAAAGCACACCAGGCAAAGGTTGCAGTTTGTGAAGACATAAGTCAACTCGAAAGGGCAATGTCCAAGCTAAAATGCTGCCAGATGGTTTCCTAAACGATGGCTTAAAGGGGTGCCCCTCTCCCCCAAAAAAGAGAAAAAAAAAGTGTCTCCCCAGGTTCAAGGCTCAGCCTGCCCTTGGCTTACTCTTCGCTCCTTCCTCCCTGCTGAAATGAGAACATTTCCTCAGCACCATTGTGCATTGGAAGTATGTAACTTGCTTTTTTTTTTCTTTTACTGTGGTTCATAGTTAAAAGCTCACAGGAGTCTCAGAAGTGATTCTTTTGAACAATTTTAAACTGTCGAGACTTTGGGAACTTTGTTATGTAGGCTAAATGCATCCTGCATTATGAGATGAACACAAAACTTGAGGGGCCCGGAGTAGAATATTATGATTTGAAGGTGATGTGCTTGAGCCAAGCATGGTGGTGCTAGTGTTTAACCCACTAAGGAGTAGGCACAGGTGGCTCTCTGTGAGTTTAAGGCCAGCCTGATCTACATAGTGAGTTTCTGGATATGAGTTGTAGCGTTCTATTACCTGAGGTTCTGAGCTGAACAGAAAAGAGAAAGTGGGAGAGCAGGGGGCAGGGGTATTGAAATCTACCTCTCTTGACCTCCAGACTATGGATGCAGTGGGAACGGATGCCTCATGTGTCCGCTGTTCTATTCCCTGCCATGGTGGAAACAATGCCACACCTTGGAACCAAGAGCCACACTAGGATAGATTTGCTATCATATCGAGCAGAAATAACAGTGCTTCAGACTAGTGTGGTTGTAGTAGGGGTGATACACAGGGCTGGATTCAGGATATATTTACAAAGGAATGCTAACATAACCTGTTGACTTTCATGGTTAAGATATGAAGGGATCATCGCCGAAAGGACCATGTGTTGAAAACTAGTAGAATCAATTGTTGAGAGGTAATCAGATCCTGAGGATTACATCTTATCCCAGATCCCTGCCTCTAATCACCAGCAAACACAAGGTGAGCAGTTCTGCTTCACTAGCCCCCTTCTCCCTGATAATCTACCTCATCACAGAGAAGGTCCCCAGGGCTGAGCCACTATGAATGAAAGTTCAGAGACCATGAACCAAATCTATCTTCTCTCAAGTATCTAACGTAAGCCTGATGCTTCAGTATTCCACACTTGGATAAACACAATCTGCCAACTTTATGAAAAAAATAATAGGTTTATATCTTGCCATATTTGACTCAAGATCAATCAAGGTCTCTCAAAACTTAATCTCAATTTATTAAATCAGAATCTACTTTTAATTAAGAGGATCTAATTAAACCCACTCAACATGTGAACCCAGAGCTACATACTTGCATACAACCCAAGCTCTTGGCTTTGTCACATGTGTTAGATGATTCCTGAACTCCCTCATGCTTGGAGTAAAGCCACCTCTGTTCTCATTCCATTGTCTGAACATCCGCCTAAACCTCATCTGTCTTACACCTGTTAGTCCTAAAGTCATTGTACCTTATAGAGGAAAATACGGAAGTCATCCTAATCACAGGTCAAATGGAGATGACTCTGAGATGATGCAGGTAAAACAAGACCTTTGAGCGGAAATGGAGATATGCTTACCTCCGTCCATGTGATCTCCTCCATGTGATTCAGGCAACCTGCACGTTTCAGCCAAGGTTCCTCTCTCACGTCAATCTATATGTCCACGATTATGCTAGCATCTTCCCTCAAGTCCCAATTCATAAAACCCTTCCCTTGTACCTTATGGGTCAAACAGTGCATCTGTATTAAAAATCTCTTTTGCCTACCTTTTTTCTGAGTGTTTTCTCATTTTTTTTTTCATGCCCTTCTGAGGACAGAGCTTCCTGTGCAGTCCTCTTATGCTATGATGGTTTCCTCCCATAGTCTCTGGACTATCCTGGGTCCAGCCAATGGCTAAGAGTCCTTCTTGTCCCTCATTGTGACTTCCAAAGCTTTCACCTATGTCTTGCATAAGAAGCAACCTTATTTTGAATCTCATGTCACCAGACCCTCCCATCTACTTCTATACGTTTATCACTCTCAGTCCTTTATCACTATACCAAAAGTCCTTAAGACTTGACAGAGCAGAACATCATACTAAGTGAGGTAACCCAGTCTCAAAAGGATACCCATGATATGCACTCACTGATAAGTGGATATTAGCCTAGAATCTTGGGACACCAAAGACACAATCCACATACCAAATGATGTCCAACAAGAAGGAAGGAGTGGACCCTGGTTCTGGAAAGGCTCAAAGCATCAGTGTAAGGGAATACCAGAACAGGGAAGTGGGAAAGGGTAGATGGGGAAACAGGGGGAGGGAAAAGGGCATGTGGGACCTTTGGGGGGTAGGGAACCAGAAAAAGGGAAATGAAATGTAAATATAGAATATATCCAATTAAAAAAAAGTAGAAAAAAAAAAAAGACTTGACAGAGCATTTCTTAAAAAAAAAAAAAAAAAGCCAGGTATAGTGGGAACATTCCTATAATCCCAGCACTTAGAATGTAGAGGTGGAAGGATCAGGAATTCAAGCATAGCTTCAGCTACATAGCAAGTTCAATAGTGACCTCTGTGACATATGACCCTGTCTCAAGAGTCTTTTTTTAAAGATTTTAAGGACTGAAAAATCCATGATCATGTGACCTTATGGTTAGGACATCATTTGAAAGCCTGATCTAGACCAATTATTGGGTAAGACAGGAATCCAGAATATAAGTAAAGACTAAACTTGATCTTTTATAACTGCCATTTCTCTGTGAACTATCCCAGAGTCTTACTAATGGGCAGGGCCCCCTAGTGGCCTGATAACAGTAAGCCCTACTTCCCCAAGTTATTGCACTGAAGACAAAGATTCTGACACATGAAGATTGTGGGGGAGATCATAGCCAAATCAATGCAATCCTCTAGAGTCTGGTTAGTCTATGTAATTTCATGATAGCTTTAAATGCTACCTCAGTGTAAAACTTGCTAACATTCCCTTATTTTAATAGTGATTTCAATCCACATAGATGTTTCTGGAGTTTTTGTTCTATGCTCCACATTGTCACACTCACTCTTGCCGTATCTGTCACACCTGCTTCCATAGCATCAGGATATAATTGCTCATTCACAACCTTCTGATCTGAATTCACTCTTTGATGTTCCCACTTCTATTTTATGTAGTGTAAATTTGCTATTCACTATTGTAGTTTCTTTATATTTACTCTCAGGTCCATGGCATTAATTTACATAACTGACTGATATAAACTGCACCCCTGGAGTCTATCCTGTGCTCCCATCTCTGAAGCTGGCTGGCAGACCATTTCAGAGACACACCAGCTTGCCTGATTCCAAATTCTAGACCATGAGCCCCCATGTCAGCACACAGTTCTGCTGGCTGATATGTACTCTCCATTTCTTGGACATCGATATCTGGCCTCAAACTACAACACTGGATCTCCTACACTTTCAGAGGGTGACCTATTTCCTATTTCAAAGAGGCAGTGCCAGCACTGAGAAGAGAACTTAAGTACACTCCCAGCTCTGCCAACTTTCACCTTCCCTGTTTGCTGGAGTTGCTAGAGAACTGCCCCCTGCCAGTGGATAGGTGGGGACAACCTTATATGCGTCTGCACGTGAACTATGTTACCTGGTGTAGATTATTTTTTTATGCCTTTTAAAACACTTCAGAGAATCTCACTGTTGGTTTCAACCATCTTCCTCTGTCATCTCTCCTCTTTACAGATAAATAGCAAAAATCGTGTCCAAAGTCTCCCATGCTCTAGGTCCAATCTCTCACTCTCTTTTACAAATGGTCCATTCAGACATTTGTTTTATGTCACCTTCAGGAAGCACTCATGACGTCTGTTTTGAAGCCATCTGCTCACATCTCTGCCTGACAACGCCCCTCCTCATGTTCCCCACCTCCTCATGTTCCCCACCTCCCAGCAGGGGCTCCTTCACAGTCTTGTGAGCATGCTCTTCACTTCTCAAGCAGGGACGCACAGGGCTTTGTCTTCACACCACATTTTTTTGCTATCTGCTCTCACAAGTTCCAGAAAGCCATTAGTTTTCAAGTCTATGACACTAGGTACACACTGACTCACACATAACATCATGGCTTTGTCTTCCCTCCAAAGTTTTCTCTCGGGATTCTAATGAGTTTCTCATATTTAACATATATAAACAGAAGCCCCTGGTTACTCCAAAACAGCTCCTTCGCAGCCTTTTCCATTTCTGTTAATAGCTATCCAGAAAGTTTAAAATAAAAATAAAAAAATTAGACAGCCATCCATTCTTCTGTCCAACTATTGCTGTTTTTAGTTGTACATTTTTTTCTGGCGCACAGTGCAACATTTCAGCGGGATGAGAACAGAACAAATTCAGGTAGAAAGCACTTCTATCTCCATTTATTATATCTTGAATTTCTTGAAGTGAAAATTTCTGGTTTCTTTGGAGATTCAGTTGCATCGCGTGATATTTTTCAGGGAACTGTCTTATGAGAGGGTGCTTTGCTAAAGCAGACACGTGAGAGGACATGTGAAGTTTGGAAATAGTAAATGGTATTTTTGCATTGGTACACCTTGCAACACTGTGCTGATCTTCACTGGGCTTCTCTTGTCATGGCTTCTTAGAGGGAAAAGCGCCAAAGAACTCCTTGTGGTATTCACGCTGCTTCTTGATTCTTTTAAGGACTCATGCCGACTTGGCAAAGCCTCACGGTTTCTTCTGGGTGGAGTTGGTGATACGGATTTGCGTTTGGTATTTGCTGATTGGGCTAGACTGCTGTTACTGATTTGTGTGTGAAGTTTTAGACTGAACTGACAATGAAGACTGCTGTCTCCCCCCAAACAACTTCTAAACAGATCTACCTCATCCTTGTCCTATTAACCATTTTTCTATCCTACCTTTGGTCGGTGGATCAGAAGGGAGATTGAAGCATCTGAAAACCCTTATTAAAGAAGGTTTTGAAAAATCTAGGCCTACAGTTTCTTAGCATTTTTTTTTGTATTGAGTAATTTTGAGTGCCTCTTTTAGTTCAATGTAGTAATAATAATAATACAGCATTCTTTAGTAAAAGGTGAAAGATATATATGTATATATATACATATATATATGCATATATATATATATATAGGACTACATCAGCTGACATGCCAATGTGTAGGGGAGAAATTTCACAAGGCCCCATTTCTAAACAAAAAGCTACAGAAAATTAACAGCTGCTAGAGGAGGGAGACTATGTCTTTTCCAGAGATGCCCCACCATAGATTATTCGATCTCAAATATCAGACATAAACACATATACATAAGTCACCTAAAGAGACTCATCAGGTTATAAATATATATACAAGTCATAATAATAATTAAAGAATAATGGGTCATTAATTTGAGAATGGGGACACAGAGTTAGAAGAGAAGGAGGGGAACTTGATATAAATATATTCCTCAGTAAGAATTCTCAAAAATTAAAATAAAAATAGCTTGCATATATTTTCATACTATGTAATAATCATAAATAGCAGTAAATTGTTGTGAGTTAGGGTTACCTTCCTATTTTGTGGAACACTAGAATTTATTCTTTTCATCTGTGCTTTACTCCCCATTATAGGACCATCTTCCATTTCTCACACTCTTTCCAGTCATCAGGGCCTAGTCTTCTGTTCTGCTAAGAAACTGGCTCATTACAATTCCTACCATAAAGAGAAATTATGACATCTGCCTTTCTGTGCTTGGCTTTTTCACTTACAAGAGTGTGTTCTAGCTCCACTTATGTTGTGTTATCTGTTCACCCACTGATAGATATTTAGCACTCATACCTCATCTAAGATCTATCAACAAATCCTATCATTTCTATTCTCAAGTCTATCTAGAATCCAGCCTCTTTCATCAGCCTCACTCAAGTTATCCTAGTTTCTGCCCAAACACAAGCCCTGTATCATGTAATTTCTCTGTTCAAACTATCCCATGTGTCCCTGTTTCAATTTTGGAAAGGGATCAGGTTCTGATCTCGGTCTACACAACTTTATAATATCTTACTTCTGTTGGCTTTTGGTCTTATCTCATTGTATCTCCTTCTTGTTTATTGTTCTGTCCATATTGGCCTTCCTAGTGCTCCTCAAATATATCAAGTACATACTCATTGTAGCACACTATAAACTGGCCTAAGACATGCTAGCCGCGATCTGTGGAATCTATACATGTGATCCTGTTTGTTCCTGTTTTTGCTTGGCTGAGCCTCCCCAGGCTATCTATGCAAGTGACCCACCTTTGAGCTACAGCTGAATCCCTGCCAATGTGACCTTTTCTAGGAAAGCCATTGTAGACATAAGTTAGACTGTAGACGTGGACAGGTTATCTGGGATGACTTGGATGGCCCTTGGATATGATTACACAGGCACAATAACACAGAGGCAGGAGGCTATGCTATACAAACAAAGGAGAGGTAATGAAAAGATAGAGCAGAAAGGTATTTGAAGGTACTAAGCTAGACTGGGAGGCTGTGGCCATAAGCCAAGGGATAGGAAGGCCACCAGGAACTGACAGAAGCTGGAACTCCTTGACACTGAACCCCAGACCCGGCTGAGCCAGTGCACTGCTTTTGGAGAGACACTGATTTTGGTAGAACCCACTGTGTTATGAAAATGTCCTACCACTAAGCCATGCATCTAGCCCTGACTTTCTGGCTTCAGGAATTTGAGAGCAGCCATAGGAAACTCATGTAAATTCCTCTTGCCGTTTCCTCTTAAAGGGATTTTCCTATATTTGACAGCAGTGAAGCTAGTATTCCCTTTGAGTCTTTGATTAAATATAACTTCAGAGGCATCCTCTTATGAGTCTGTGCAAAACCCCGCATGTGCATTCATGTACATGTGCACACATTCCTGCAATCACCATCTCCATTAACTTTTGTATCATTATTATTTTCTAATTCAGTGTGTTTTTGCAGCTTGCTACTACTAAAATGTCACCTTCAGGAGAATAGATATATTTTTCTATTGTAGTTACTCTCTATTAAAAGCATATAAAACAATATCTCTTAAAGGGCAAAAGTCTGATAACTGCTTGTTGAACAAATCTGATTAACTTGGGCTATTTACAGCAAATCCACAGTGGCAACAATTGTTGTCTGGCTTTGAAACCCCATTTGTCATCTCTTTTAATAATGCACATAAATGTTCGGTCACAAATATGTTGGTCTAATATCACATAAGGGAAGTCAGAACTGGGGCTGAAGAGGGAGTTTGGAGGCTAAAACACAAACTGCTCTCACAGAGGAGCCGAATTCAGTTCCCACAGCCCATATCACATGGCTCACAATTATCTATAACTCCAGTTCCAGAGAATCCAACACCCTCCCCAAGCACCTGTAGTCTTGTGCACAAACATAGACACACACACACACACACACACACACACACACACACATTGCAAATAAGTAATTGTTTTCAAGGTCAAATAAAGATACAAGGTCTAAAAGCCAACAGTACCATACAATAACATTAAAGTCCAAGGACCAATCCCCTTAGGAGTTTTAAAAAGAAAATTCTAGGCTTCCTCACAAGTAATGTCTTTGGGCCAGTGCCCAGGTATCAGGATTATTTTAGAAAAAATGAAAAAACCTAAGTAGTTGGAATTAGAAGCTGCCTCAAGACTATTTTTTTTACCCGTATGTTTAAAAAACCCTTAAGAAAGAAGGTTATTCTATCTTGTTATATTTTTTGTGATCAAACATAAACATGTCTCCACATTGTGTGTCATACACTAATTACTTTTCCATGACCTAAACCAGTCCCAGCTGTTGTATGTCACACATGTCACTGGGTAGGATCATTTTGGAAGCTGTCAGGTTTTATGCTGTCCATCAAATGTGTTGACATTCAACATCAGCGAAGGCCATGAGTCTCCTGACTGCCGAGAGGACCTCTCCAGGTTCCTCTAAATCTTACTGCTCCCATACATCAAGAAAAAGCGCTAATTTTTTTTATTTGTTTCTTTGTTCTGTTTGATTCCAAAAAAGAAAAAAGCAGTAGTTGAGTTTGTGGTTTACTTTTATTTTTGTATTTAAATGAAAGCAAACTGGGAACTATATAGTGATTCGTTTTACTTGAACTGTGACCTGTGACACCTGTTGGCACACTTTCTGCTTGAACCCCATCCTTCTGATTTATAGGGATGGTTTGGAAGTGTTTGGTTTGTTTGTTTTGGTTTGTTTTTAATTATGTGTATGTGTTTGTATGCGTGTGAATGTTGGTGCCTGTGGAGAACAGAGGCATTGGATCCCATCGAAGCTGGACTTGTAGGCAGGTGGGAACTACCCATCCTGGGGACTAGTAACTGAATTCAGGTCCTCTGCAAAAACAGTTTACCTTTTATCGACTGAGACATCTCTCCACGCTCAGGTGGGAGTTTGTTTATTACTTATCTTTCCTCTGTCTTTGAAAACCATTTTCTTGGAGGAAAATAGGTCAGACTTGTCATGGATTGAGCTGAGAAACTGGCTTCTGACATGAGAAGAGACCCACCTTGTCATTTGACCATGGTGACCTCGCTGGTGCCCAGTTTCCACACTGGCATCTTTACATCTAACGTACAACTGCATTCTGTTTTGAAGCCAATACCAAATAAAGGACAGCATCATCAATACATCGATACAAAAAAGACTCTTCTGTTACCTATCACCATCTTGGGAGCTTTTGTCTGTGGAACCCAATGAAGAGAAAAAAGGCAATAAAGCAAATTTCAAACAAAACAACCAATACAGATTGTGTGTACTGGGAACTGTGGTCAATATTTGATGGACAGTATCTCATTTAGCACTGTGAAGTCAGTGTTCTTATCTGCATTGTACCATGGGAGAAACTGAGGAATAGTCACTTGACTGGCCACAGAGCAGTTAAGTCACTTGGCTTGTTCAAGCGACCAGTAAGCATTTGCTCAAATATTCCACTCTAAGCCTGTCTGAGGCCGGTTTATTATTTAGCCAGTGATTTGCTCAATTTCCTTGCTACAGTGTAAATTGAATCAAAAAAAAAAAAAAATCCGAGGCCTCACAATGTTTCCCCTGAAAGGGATAAACTGTCCTGTAAATTGAGAAGAAGATGCATTCTTCTTTACTCAAGTTGGGTTCCAAGTCTAGAGAAAAAACGGCGGGTCTGGGAACTCTGAGGAGGAAATGGGGCTTTAAAGAAAAAGCAGACCACGGCTATAAAGAGTCAGCCGGCTAACATCTGGACAGCTTGCGGTCGAGCTGAGAATGCTGCTGTGTGAATTACAAAGGTATGACAAATTTTTGACTCTGTTCTAATTTGGCTCTGCCCGCCTGCCTTTAGCTTTTTCGTTTGGGCTGAACTACCCTTTCATGACGCGGTGCGCTGCTGAGGATTATCGAGCAGGCTCTCTGTTTTGATTTCCACCTCACTTTGTTTATTTGCTGCAGCGGAGGGATCTCGTCATATTTGATGGTTCCTTACATCATATTCTCTACCCTGGGCACTGAGCGCCCGAGTATAAGCATTGGCAGTTACACGGGGATTGTTACTGGGTTGTCTGGTTCTCAGGGATACCCAGAGGAGTGCAGACATCTCGGAGAACCTCATGGGCTCTGGCTCTTCATAAGGATCTTGGTCTCTGCTGCCTCTTGACCAGAAGCTTCCCCAATGCTCATACATTGGCATCTGCACTAATTCCCATTAACAATCTGAGGTGCTATGTCTGATGTGTTTTAACCTTGATCAAACCTTAAACATACCTTGTTTCAGTTCCTATTTAGGAAAGGATTTCATGTTACAATGTTTCATGAAACTAACTGCAAAGCAAGAAGGTACAGGATCACAAATTCAGGGGCAGAAAGCACCTGAGTTCTGTGCTTTCAATACAGGACAGTGGGAGTTTTAGATAACCTGTGGGTTACAACCCCTTTTGGGAGTTGAAGGACCCTTTCACAGGAGTTAGCTAAAACTATTAGAAAACACAGATATTTACATTACATTTCGCAAGAGATGCAAAATTACAGTTACGAGGTAGCAATGAAAATACTTTTATGGTTGAGAGTCACCACAACATGCAGAACTGTATTAAAGGGTCACAGCATTAGGAGGGTTGAGAACCACTGCTCTCAGGAGTCGCCCTCACTAGGTGCGTCACACAGATGGACTAAAGGACCACAGAGAAGCAATGCTAACTCACATGGTTACGTTCCCATCGGATAGTATAGAAAGAATTAAAACGTTGGTCTGTCTTATTTGGAAGTTATTGCTTTTAGTTGATTTGATGATATATTAAAAAGATTTTAACAAGGCAAGCTTAATACTGGATCAGTCCTTTGAGTTTTGGAATAAATATAATAAGGTAGAATAGAATTCAAAGATGAAGGGAAGACTCTTCCCTGTGTCTAAACATGTTAAGGAAGGTAGACAGTAGACACGGGTCTGAATCCCAACCTAACAACACCAAGTTACCATGTCAACGAGTTAGGAAAATGTACTCAGTTTTCACAGGCACTGAACTCCTCAGGAAATGGGCTTCAGCTGTCCTTCAAACCTAAGCTTATATTTAACATAACGATAGTGTTCCCTTAACAAGAAGATAAGACAACATTCCTCTTGTGCAAAAAAATTAAAATTAGACTTTGTTCTTCTGTCCTCTAAAGAACCTACTTCCCGGAGTTAACATTTATTTGCATTTAATTGTTCATTTCTGGCTATAAAAATTTTACGAATAAAACTTTGATGTCGGCGGGGCATGGTAGTGCACACCTGTAGCCATAGCTCTCAGCTGCTAAGGGACAGAAGGTTATGAGTTCAAGGCCACCTTGGACAACACAGCTATCCCCCTGCCTTAAAAACAAAAACAAAACAAGCATATACCTTTATAGCACCTTACTTTGAACATACAGGCTTTATAATATTAATAATTACTAACATATGGATAGATTTTTCTGTTGTTTTTGATATGACGCCTTATTGATTCCATAACAAAATGGAAAGCTGTCTTTTAGTTGAGAATTTGACTTCTAATTATGATAGAGAAAATTCAACCTGAGTTTCATTCTTTAGATTTAGATTAACATCTACCTAAAAAGAAGTCTGCTCAATCCCTACAAATGCCTATTAATAATTAAAGATGCTCATGTATCAACTTTAAAAAAATAAAAGTATTTTAATGTGACCTAATTACACAAAAATACTGAAAAGATAGATATGTCTCTCTATGTCTAGAATTCATCTCAGTCTACCTGAATACATACATATCAAGTTACTAAAGATTTACTTTCAGAGAGCAGCAGACTTGAAAATATAGTTTCTTCTTTGTGATTCTGAAAATTATATTAATTTCCTAAAATGAACAAATGTTACTTTTATAATAAAAAGTTTACTTCTACAAAATTATCAGAAAATGTTTCATTCGTCAACTCTAAGCTATATTGAGATTTGTTATATTTTATTTACTTTAATAATTGTAAATGCTGGTGAAGGTGAATGACATATGTGTCAGAATTTCTAAATATCAGACACACTTACTAAACAGAGAAAATGCATCCTGAAGATTAACAGTATGAAAGCATCCGAAGGCGGTGACAATGAAGGGCCATCTGAAATCTGTCACAGCCATCTTGACGGCAGCTTACTATTAATAGTGAGGCTGGCTAAGATAATTGTAAACAATGAGGCTTAAGAATAAATGGAAAAAGTAATATGCTAGAATCCTAAAATTAGTTTTTTCCTATAAAAGAGGCTCACACAACGACTATTCATGATTTCAATGCCAACACTCCGAATCTATGAATTCACTTGCATTAATACATGTATTTTACAGGCTGAAGATCCTTGCATAAAAAACAAGTTCTGGACATGTGTGCGTGAATATCATTATTTATTTTGGTTATTTATAGCTATAATCCATTTTCTAAAATGTATTTTTAAAAAGATTTATTTGGTAAAGAGTATGTCAAAATTAATTAAAGGGAAATATAAAGGAATCCCACCCTTTTGCTTAAAAAAAAAAAAGAAAGAAAAAGTCATGAAAATAGTCTGGTGGAAGAAGTAAAATGACTGGAGGGAGTCAGTAGCCTCTCACAGAGATATGAGTTTAAAATTGTAGTTTCTCAGTATAAGATAATTTATGCAGAACCCAATGAATGAGAAGAAAATATCAACTATTTGGAAAAGTTTGAATATAGCAAAAGAAATAAAGGAAAATATTACTTTGTCTGGCAAGAATCAAAAATTCAGTTTGATATTCAAAAGTTTATATGTGTGAGAAATGTAAGCACTGTTAGGTCGTACCTTAAATAAAATTCACTGAACATGAAAATTGTATCAGTTACAACTTGGAACTATTGTCCTATTAAAAGTCAAGAGGGAACAGCTATTTTTCCCCGAAATTCTAGCAATTCAAAGTTACCAGTTTTCCAAGTGTGAGGTTTTGTATATCACTGCATCATAATGAAGGGTTTTTACCAATTTAAGTGCATATATAAAGTCATGTAAAAACCTGCTCATGATGTTATAAAGAAGAGTGGTTTAAGGATTTTTCTTTTGAACTATGGATTTGGCTTTCTTGGAGGGCTGTTGGGCTCTACCGGGATATTCCCCTGGCTCTGCCTTATTAAGGAAGCAGCTGACTGAACCAGTGTGGTGTTTCAGATTTTTACTGTCTATTTTTGAAGCTAATTCTCAGCTCTATTATTTCCAAGAAAGACAGGCCTTAAAGAGTGCAGACAAAGATGCCCACAATAAGCAGATTATCTTCCCTCGGTTAATTTTACAGCTAACAATGCATCATCCTCACGGGCACTCAAAATGAAAGCGCTGCTCTTCCCCCTTCAGACCCACACGGAAGACTCTCACAATCCACATCGGTTAGGGGGTGGGGGTGGGGTGGGGGTGGGTGGGGGGGTGACTGCAGGAAGACACAGCTATTAACTTTCCTAAAATGTCAAAACTGTAAATATTTCCAAATATACTCTGTGCCAGGCACCATGGAGGCTTCATTATTTTAAATTTCTCAGCAGCCCCACGAGAGATAAGTTGATGTTACTTCCCTTTGACAGAAACCCGAGCCTCAAAGTGATTAAGTCCACGCTGCTGGAAAGTGGCGACCCTGAATTTTACTGTCTCTATAAGTTGGGAGA
This sequence comes from Apodemus agrarius, assembly GCA_964023405.1. NCBI lineage: Eukaryota > Metazoa > Chordata > Mammalia > Rodentia > Muridae > Apodemus > Apodemus agrarius. Next base: position 56,011,324 of record OZ030017.1, on the reverse strand, counting down.
ATTTCTTAAAATTCACTCTTTTATGTTCTTGGGATAAGACCATCATGATATTGAGATATATATATATATATATATATATATATATATATATATATGAACCTTTTCTCTTTGCTGGGTAACAGAGATCCAAATCCAGGAAGCCTGGGGTAAGACTTGATGAGCCAGGGTGGGGAAATACGAGGAGGGGGGCTCTACCCTCTCAGAGGAGAAAGGAAAGGGGAGGGGGAGTAGAGATTGTGGGAGGGGGCGAGTGGGAGGGGGCAAAGAGCTGTAAAGTGAATTTAAAAAATAAAAAGACCCAGGCATCCCCTGTTTCTTAGGTCTCAGAAATTATTCTTTTGCTCTGTAAGTCAGAGGGTCACAGCTTCCTATCACATGTTCTTAGGTGACCCCTAGCTGGTTAGACTAGTGCCTTTTGGCCTTTTCTCCCTGCCTGCCCCTCTTGAGTACCCATAAACACAACAAAAGTTCCTTTATTTAGCAGTCATGAATGAGCCCCCCCCCCACATGTAACACCAAGCAAATGATGGCGGCTGTCCTTCCAAATAACACGGCATCCACAGAACACTAACACGGCGGATTATATTCTTAAAGGGGGGACATGGGTAAGAGCCCCGTCAGTGAAGTGTTCACTGTGCCACGTGAGGGCCTGGCATGCTGATAACAAACCCCCTCAGCTCTGGGAAGCAGAGACAGGGGGATCCCTGCAGCTTCCTGGCCAGTCTCCATGCCCTAACTGCCAAGCCTCAGCATCTAGTTAGAGACCACCAATAACAACACCACCCTACAAAACCATGTAGATATTACCTAAGAAGGAAAACACACAAGGTTATCTGCTGGTATTCACACATTCGCATATACACATCACACACACACACACACACACACACACACACACACCACACACAATGAGGTAAAATAATTTTGTCAATGCTTCTTCAGAACGTGCAAAAGAAACTGCTCTGAAACCTTTCCCATTCACCTTGCCTCAAGCTCTCTCCTGCCAGGAGGTTTGCGGGAGTATAACTCCCGCCAACGTGATAGTCTCTGCCGATGCTCTGTTAATGTCAGAGTGGTTCCTGTTGGACATAAAGGAGCTAAGAATGTAAAAACCATAGCTGTTTAAACGCTAACCCCACGTTGTTATAATATCCATTCTCACTGCTGTCAGGAAGAAAATGCATAGCAGCAATGGCGGCAGCGACAGACCCTGAGCTGGTCATGTGGTACCTGGCAAGCGTGGCTCTGAGGAAGGCAGACACGGGGAAACCTGGCAGGAGGAAGGTGATCTCTGGTGAAAACCAGTAGTTTTCTACCAACGGATACCACAGTGGGAGGCAGGTGCAGTGAGATGCTGCCTTAGACAAAAAGAAAGAAGAGAAGGAAGAAAGGCAGGAAGGAAGATAAAATAAGGTGCAATAGTATAAGGTGTGGCACGGCATGCTTATAATCTCAGAAGTTGGGAGACAGAGACAGCAAGACTTGGAGAAATTCAAGGGCATCCTAAAGTGCATGACAAGACCCTGTCTGAAACAAAAACAGGAAGGAAGGAAGGAAGGAAGGAAGGAAGGAAGGAAGGAAGGAAGGAAGGAAGGAAGGAGGGAGGGAGGGAGGGAGGGAAGGAGGGAGGGAGGAAGGAAAGGAGGAAGGAAGGAAGGAAGGAAGGAAGGAAGGGAGGGAGGGAGGGAGGGAGGGAGGGAGGGAGGGAGGGAGGAAGGGAGGGAGGGAGGAAGAACAATGTGTTACAAAGGGTTACTTATTACCAAATCAATTTTCCTCTCTGGTAGGATTCTTATAATTCTTGATAGTCCAACAGAAGCAGATGAGAAACCAGTTCTTCAAAGGCCCTGTTCTTAACCTTGGATCATGATATTCTGCTGGGCAACCACTCCTAAACAACACTGCACAGGATTCTAAACTAACTAACTATACATTATTTTTCTGGGCCTGCTAATATGTTCAACTATTGAACTCTTGTGGTGTGTATCAGGTGATCTTATGCACATGCACAGGTGTGGGCACATATGTAGGCCAGATAGCAAAATCTACTGCTGCCCCTCAGATGTTATCTACCTTGTTTGCTGTGGTCATTTTCAGAGTCTCTCGTTGGCCTGGAAGCCACTAAGGAGGCTATGCTGGTTGGCCAGTGAGCCTCAGGGAGCTCTGTGTCTATCTCCTGAGCACCAGGATCACCAGTATGCACCATCACATCTGGAACTTTTTTAATGCCAATTCTGAGGACTGGCCTCAAGCTCCTGACAAGCACTTTACCACCTTTTCTATTCCCTCAGCCCACCCTGACATCCTTAAGGGAAGGTCTTTCCAAGGGTTCTTCTCATCTAGCTTCCTTATATGTGCACAATAAAATGTCAGGTGCTCTTCAGTGTGACCTAGATCATTTCCTGTGCACCGTAAGGATAGTTTTGTCGAATTGTGTTATTACTACCACAAAATTAGCCCTGTACCTGAAGGAAAATGGGACAAGTTTAGAGAAACAACAAGAATAGCACAATTTCCAGCATTTTGGCAAAAACAAAAAACAAACAACAGGGGCTGGAGAGATGGCTCAACGGTTAAGAGCACCGACTGCTCTTCCGAAGGTCCTGAGTTCAAATCCCAGCAACCACATGGTGGCTCACAACCATCTGTTACAAGATCTGACTCCTTCTTCTGGGGTGTCTGAAGCCAGCTACAGTGTACCTACATATAATAAATAAATAAATCTTTATAAAAAACAAACAACAACAGAAAAAAAACCAAAAACCAAAAAATACACAAAAAACAAGACATAAAAATATTGACTTTTAAACAGAATATGCTTTTAATGAAAATCCAGTCTTATTTCTAGTCAATGAGGTTGGAGTGCTTCACTGGATATGATCTGATGTAAAGCTCTGACAGTCGAATTCACCCAGAATGCACTTTGCTCAGTCCTGCAGAGCATGTCCCTAAACCATTCATCATCCTCTTTACAGACTTCCTCACATGTCCATTGTCAGAAGATTTCATCCTCACCTGACTCCTAACCAATAGGATAATGTAGGGTTTGTGATTTTTTTTAAGCCCTCGAAACAGGCTCCTTTGTCTTTCTCCCAAGTCACATACTCAGCATAAAATGTAAAAGAAATGTGCTTGCTCAAAGATCATGGCATGGTTGAAGTCACAGAACAGGTCTTTGGAGGAAGAGAACCTTGGAATGGAAGGTTGGACATTGGATTAACATCCATAGGATACCTAGGACCAAGAATGAGCAAGCTTCCAAATCTCTGTGCCCTATGCAAGCCCCAACTGCTCCTTTTTATAGGTGTGGGGGTCTACTAGAGTGCATGATGCTAATGAGGGACTCAAGGACTGAGAGCAGTGCCCCTTCCTGCCCTCAAGTTTCTGCACAGTATTTTTTTTTCAAGCAGAGACGTCTCCTTTGTTTCAGATTGTTATTGGAAGGCTGTTTCTTCTCTCTAGAGCAGAGGGCAGGCACAAAATGTCCAAAGTAAAATGTCCAGGTTGCATAGCTTCGGAGCCTACACTGTGAGCATGATGCTCTCTTCTTGCTTCGTGCCACCCTGACAGTGTTGGGGCTCAGAGCTGGAGAACGACCGGTCCTCGACTCTTGTCGCTACTGCTGCTGTGATTAGCAAAGGCCTCTGTCCCTGACTAGTCATCAAATGTCTTCACCAGCATCCATGCAAATGGCACGTTAACTTGTCTGTTCATAAGCAGTGTTGAAATCTCGGTCTCTTTACAGCTCTTCATTAGAGTGCCTCTTCAAGGTTTAGGTGAAAAACCCTTTCTGTAAGTATTTTCTCAGTTGAAGGAAAGACAGGCGGTACTCTTACCCATTTGGGGATGCTGTTTGTTTGCTTATTCTTGAAAAGACAGGGTAGGCTTTCTTGCTTTGGGTGCTGTGAGACTTACAGTTTGGCTGGGAATCTATATTCCTGCATGGCAAGCATATTCTATAATGAATCCCATTTATTACAGCATCTGTCAATAAAAGCTAGGAAAAGACCAATGAGATACAAACATGCTTAGAAAGGAACTCAATACAGTGACAACATAGATGTTACTGCCACAAAGATACCTTGTACAATGCATATTTATTTCTAATACTTAAAATCAGATAGAGGCACTGGGGGGATGGTTTGGTTGGTAAGGTACTTGCTGTGCAAGCCCAAGAACCTGAGTTCAAATCCCCGGCACTCATGTACAAGGCTGTGGAGGCACACCTGCAATTGCAGCTTTAGGGAAGCAGAGGCAAAAGGGCCCAGGGCTTTCTCGACATCCCATAATAACAGTGAGATGGAGAGCTATAGAGGAAGATCTCTGTCTCTGTCTCTGTCTCTGTCTCTGTCTCTCTCTCTCTCTCTCTCTCTCTCTCTCTCTCTCTCTGTGTGTCTCTATCTTCTCTCTCTCTCTCTCTCTCTCTCTCTCTCTCTCTCTCTCTCACACACACACACACACACACACACACACACACACACACACACACACGTACACCAAAAAAGAATTGAAGCACAATATAAATGAAAAGCAACCTGGGTGTCTTTGACAGTGGGAGAGGATGTGCCTAGCCCTGGAGTGACCGGATATGCCCCGGTGGGTCGGTATCCAGGAGGGACTTCCTCTTCGCAGGGGAGAAGGGTGTGTGGATAGAGGAGGGGCTATTTGAGGTGGGGACTAGGAGGAAGAGGGGCTTTGATCTGGATTAACATGAAAAAATAAATTAATGGGATAAAAGCAAAGATTGTCTTTGAACTGGATGTGGCTCTGTGGACCAGCACTCCTGGCATTATGTAGAAGAAAGCTAAGCAAGATGAGTTAGTATTTTAGGACAATCTGAGAACAGTGTGAGTTACAGTATAAGTCTGAGGGAAGCCTAGACTCCATGGTAAGTTTGAAGCCAGTTTGAGCTACACCTCAGGATAGCCTATACCTCTACATCTATAAGAGAGAGAAAGGGAGGGAAGGAGGGAGGGAAGGAGAGAAGGAAGGAAGGAAGAGAGAGAGAGAGAGAGAGAAAGAGAGAGAGAGAGAGAGAGAGAGAGAGAGAGAGAGAGAGAGCAGCAAATTTAAACTTTAAGGGGTGAGAGTTAACTTTATGGTTCAATTAGGCTGAGTTATTATAAGATATCTGACCCCAGATACCTGGTTATATATTGCTGAACGTATCTGAGGATATTTCTGATATTTGTAGCATTTTTATCATTATTATTGGTGTGTGTGCATGCCTGTCTGTGCCAGGGTGTGTGGCTGGAGGTTAAAGGTCAGCTCTGTGAAATCAGTGCCCTCCCACCTCTCCATGGATTCCAGACACTTGGGCTGTGCTTCCAAGCGTGTGTGCCGAGAAGCTGTCCCTGACGAGCCAGCTCGTGGACACTTGAGCTGGAGAACTGAATAAAGCCGATGGCACTCACGGTCGGACAGTGACACCCTCCAGCCCTGCAAGGACCCAAGTCCAGCACAGAAGCTGATACATTCACAGGCTCCAAACTGAGGGCACATCTACACGAGGAATCAATACCAAAGCAGGATCCCGCGGCTCGCCCGCCTTCAAACGACACCGCTGGCTTTGCTAATCCCACCAGACTGCGCCCCTCTCGGCCCCCATTGTCATGTGGGCCAAGGCCTTAAAAGTCCTTCTCTTCCTAGATTTTTATGTAGATAATATATAAATGGCATGTGGCATGAACTGGGACCAGGGCACACACACCGATGCACTGTGATGCGTCATGTGTCTCCGTGATGGCTCTGTGTCCCCAGAGAACTCGGACTAGTCCATACCAATATCCAATATTTTTGTGGTACATGACACATATTTTTACATATTATTACGTTATTTGGCTTTTATAACTATCTTATAGGAATGAGCAACGTGGCATTTTATTATTTGCAAGTTGAAGAACATTCTATTTTAAATCCAGTTGTGAGATTATATATAATTGAAATGATAAGTCTTGGCCAGGTAGAGTGGTATAAACCTACGATTCCAGGACTCTGGAGGCCACAGCCAGCGATTGAGAACTTGAGGCCTACCTGGAAGGCACCGTGAGATACTGTTTCAAAAACCTAAAATAAGGACTGAGGCTTTAGCTCAATGGGTAGAATGATTGCCTAGCATGCAAAAAGCCTGAGTTTGACACCCAGCACCTTAAAACTGGGCATGGGGGCACATGCCTGGTAATAGAGACAGGAGGTTTCTAAGTTCAAAGTCATCCCCAACCATATAGCAAGTTCAAAGTTAACCTGGGCTACAGGAGATCCTGTCTCAAAAAAAGAAAAATAATTAAAACCATAGCAGTAATTATAACGATGCAGTCTCTGCTCTTCAGCTCATTTTGCTTTGCCGATAGTGACTGTGTGTGAAATCTTTGCAATCTTAAATTTATAGCCCACCCTCACTCAGAGAAGTCTGAGGACAGAAAATTAACTATGTTCAAACACCAGCCAACATAGAAGACTCTGACGCGCTTTCGCCCACCGACAGGCAGAGAGTTGCACGGTTTGTTTACACTGAATGCTGTTAGCTTGAAAAATGGCAGTTTGAGCTCCTTGGTGCTTAGTAACCCTTATACTTTATGAGAAGAGGTCAGAAGAAGAGGGGAGGTTCAAAACATTATTCTTTGGACCCAGCACAGTACCAGGAGCACGAGTGAGCCTCGTCTTGTTATTTCACTGGCAATAAATTTAAGTGCTGGGCGGTTCCCAGGAGCAGGCATTGGGCGGCACGCGTGCCATCTGAAATCACCCGCTGGCGACGGCTTTCCCCCTGACCATCGCAGATATTAATTATAAAGGCAAACATTCGTTTGAACAGTTATGTCTTCTTTTACCATTTTTTTTCCTTAGTCAAACTCCATCAATTTTGACAGGCAAACTTTTATAAAAACATAGCAATCTCACATGTCTGCTAAATTAGCTTGTTGCTACGTATCAACTTAAAATATTACTTTAACTGTTACACCAACAGTCAAAAAACAGATGGGACTGCCACAAGATGGTGCCTGCCGCGAGGAACTCTGGGGACATAGACTGATTTTGTTGTCTTAATGAGAGCTATTTGGGAATAATTCTTTTTTCAAGTTCTTGCCACAAAGGAGAACTCTTTTTTTTTTTTTCTGTTTACAGAAAACGCAGAAATCCCAAAGCCAAAACAATATTCTCCAGCTGATAGATACTGCATAAACTAAAAGAATAATTGTTATTATTTAAGTACATATCATACCACCTGAAGCCTATGTTCATGCTGGGGGGAAAGATGCTCCCCTTAAGCTCTACTTCCCATTCTGAATTAAAGGATGCAGAAGAGCAAGAGAACGGAAGGATAGCAGACAGGAGGAACACCGGACAAAGGCTGAGAACAGAATGATTTGTCACCAATGGTCAGCCCCTGCGGGTTCCTTTCTGACAGCATCAAGGCTGGGCAGTAGGAGATGAAGCTTCTCATAGTCACTAACACTTACTTTCACAAGGCAGTCTTCCTTACACATACTGAGTGTGGACCACTGCTGTAGACATCGGGTTTAAAATGTGAGGCCACAGGAGCCCTGTCCTTAATCTCCGTGAATCAACACTCAAGAAATTAACATTTCTTTCTATCCAATGGGAAATAGGCCTACTGTGTCATACATTGCTATAAAGGTCTATCAAGATTTTTTTTTTAACCATTTTTCTTCTAGGGACCATGTTGTCTACCACCTGCAGTGCTTGATGGGCAGCTGTTCCTTTGGTTTTGCCCATTGACAAAGTTTCCTATTTCTTTTGGCCTGGAAGTGGTGGTTCCTAAATAATTGAACCTAATTAGGACTTTCACAGGACAGTTATCCTTTTGAGAAGTATTCATCCTTTAATCTTCCAACCATCAGATCTTAATGACCATTTCCAAATTAACAGCTTATTTATTTCTATTTAAGAGTCCATATTTCTTGGTTTTGTTTCTTTGCCCTGTGATTTACTTTCTATTAAATGTTTGAGTGAAAGGCCAGCTATGGGCACTATGTTGATATTCCTCTATCTTGACCAGAAAATTAACATTTTTGCATTCATAAGAAAATAACCAATGATTACGAGGAAAGAAGAATACCACTGCATACTGACATGTTCCTTCTGCTTCCCACAGGCACATGACTTTAGATATGATAAATGGTCATATTTTTCCTTCAAAATATTCAACCCATTGTAGGCATATATACTGTTTAGTGCCTCCTAGTAAGTTCTCATCCTTAAGGATGATGGCTTTTGGTGTGAGAGTTACATATGTATAAAACTACAGCAAAATGGAAAGCAATGTGCAGTATCTGGAGACGCATTGCTTCATAAAGTACATACATGATGCTGTTAGGTCAGCCCCCATTCCGGGCACTTTGGCGCACAGAGTCAGGAAGGCTGAGGTCTATGGGAATTCAGTTACATGAGCTCCTCTGTGGTGTGAGCTGAGTAACTCAAGCTTCCTTTGACAATTCCAAGTGGCTCTTATCTCATGACTTTATCAATACATGACTTTTTTTTTTTAAACTGGGACTATCATGAAGATTTTCTATGGGATCCACTCCAGCTGAATAGATTTTATTGAACGGAATTCTATACCTCAGGAGTCACTCATAGGCATGAAGGTGGAAGGCAGAGGGAGAGGGCAGAGGGAGTAGAGATGGAAGGGAATCCCCTGTTTATCACTTTGAAAGGATTCCCTTCATGGGGAACCCTAACTGTAACTTGCTGGTATAAGCACTCAGTATTTCCTCAGTGCTAAGAACCAAAGGTGTTTAGCAAGTACCTTAACTCTAGCAGATTTCCTCTGGATTTTCTGCTCACTCACTAACCAGATGAGAGACGACAGCCCTGGAAATCCAACCAGCACTTCACACAACACTGATGCGTTGCTCGTGGGGGAGCTAATTAGGATTCCACTTTCCTGGCTTAAGTGTCTTGAATTCTTCTGCTTGCTTGTGCCTCAGGCATCAAGCGTAACAAAACCAAACACGGGGTTTTCTAGGAGCTACATTAATGAAACAACCCAGCCATGTTTTAGCGAAACTGTTTGTCATCAAATATACATGAAGGACCTGGTGCCCTACCTGACTAGACATGACAATTTAACTTGGTGTTTTCCATTGTGGCAACATGATCATAAACATATTAACAAGTCCTGCAGTGTGATCAACAACAGATGTAGAATTCAAAGTGTTGACAAGTCTCATCAGGTATTTGGGCTTTGCATGTTTTCCACCACATCTAAATCCCATTGCTCCGAAAACTGCCTAAGCAACTGTTCTCAGAAAATCTGTTTGCTGTGAAAACATTCCCCTTTGTTCCATTCTTCAACTGGATAAGCATAGATTCTCTCGATTTGGCTTTGGGGAAGGGAGGGGAGACTGTTTTGCAATGCCAACAACTTATTGCAGACTAGAACCTAAACAATTCTTCAAAGTTTAGAGTAAGTGTGGAGTGAAAGATCTCTCCAAATACGATCACTGTGCATTCCTGAACTGTAAGAGCTTCTAGAAGGAAGGGCACTAGCACCCTATAATGTATGCATGGAGCAAATCACCACGGGATACCCATCTCGTTCTTAAGGCATTGTGTTTGTTGTTTGCCGTTTTAAAATATATTCAATATGCACTTAAAAAACAAATGAACACAGTACAGGTAAGTCTATTTAAATAGATGAGTTGAACATCTATTAGAAGGAGGGATGAGCTTTCAAAAATGTAAAGCTGGGTTTTCTGGAAACATCTGATACAATCTGGCATCTTCCTTTTGGGAATTCGCTGCTTCCCACCGGAGGGGCTGTCAGTCCTCTGACCTTAGGATTCCGGGAGAGAACTTCACTAACCTGGCTAATCAGAATCCTTCCCTCTTTAGGCACAGTAATTTATTCCATCAATGAGCTATAGATCCAGGGCACAGGCACCGAGCATTTTTCCTCTGGGCTTTGCAAAATGCTCCTGGGAAATGCGTGTTTTCTGGGTTCACTAACTGTAGGAACAGGCTGAGCCCAGCACTGTGAGTTACCGATTGCTGCCACCTGGGAGGAGCATTTCTGACAAGACTGACACAGAGGAGTGGGGGTGGGTGGAGGAGGTAGGGGAGTGGGGGGGTGGGATTTGGGCAGGGATGGGACAGAGCTGTGTCAGTGAAAGGGAGGGGAGAGGAAGAGCATCCCTTTGTGGACACTGTCAAGGCCTTGGCATAGCTTCCTGATCTGAGCCTTCAGATAAGCTGGTCTAAGTGGTGTAGTCCTGGAGTTGGTAAGCTTTGCCGAGGCTAGACAGTACTATAGTTTGCTTCCTCTTGGCACTGTCCCAGGCTAGCACACTTAGTTCTGTCCATGTGCTACCGAGGGAACCACAGGCAATATGGACAACCGAGCATGCTAGTGCTCCAAGAGAACTTTTGTAACGTATGCTAAAATTGGGGTTTCATATACATTTGGGGGGCCCACAAAGCATTCCTTTTCCTTTGACTTGTCTTCCGCTGGTTGTTCTGAAAAGTAAAGCTTAATTCGGAGTATAAGGCTTGTGGTAGAATGCTTACCTAACCTGCACAAGCTTGGGGTTCAAGTCCTCACACTGGGAGTGGGAACTAAATCGCTTCTTGAGGGCCACCCAAGACAGCTCATAGGCAGGCATTAGCGCACGGTCTGTATTTCGTCCAACCCTGACCTAATGCTCACTTTATTCCCTAAGCACCGACTCTACCTCGCTCTTCTTCTGCCAAAGGCATTTTCCTAAGGAAAAATTTCCACATTCTGTGCCATCCAGTGTAAATAGAGTTACCTATCTTCTTTGCCCCAGGAGTGCCCATTGGCTTAAGCCAGTGAGAAATTTCCATCTGACAGCCCATGGAACGGATTCAGAACTCACCAAGAACTGAACTGCACACAATAAGCCAGGGATTCTAGGAAAAATGCACCCTCTCTTTCAGACTCACCCCACCCCACCCCACACCCGTGTTAAGCAGCCACTCTAGTGATAACTAAGCAGGGACTCACGTTTGCTATCCAGGAGCCCACGTTGTGGGGCTGGGGCATGGAGTCAACTCAATGGCCGGAATCAGTGAAACTCCATAGTATGCACCCATAATCAGGCAGCAGGATCTGCAAATGGCCCCTTCACTCTGCTTATTTAACTGCATTCCTAACAGGTTCTCAAGGCTTCTAGGAGAAAGAACCTTGGCACTTGAGGAAGAACCAGAGAGGACAACTATAAGCTGTTTCCAGAAGGATCGAAGGGTTCAGCATCGCCATTTCATAGTCCAGCGCAGGGGCCCGTCTTCAGCTTTTGAGGATAAGACGCTTTCTTTTGCCTGTTAACCAAGAGTTCTCTGGACTCTGTGGGAATAATTTCATACAGCGCGAGGTAATTATTTATATACAAACGTATCCCTGTACTAGTGCTACCAAGTTCTCCTTTGTGCCTGTCCCCTCTGGCCAGAATGACTTGTCTTCCTCAAGCATAGCAAGCGAGAAAAACTTTATAATTTGTTTTCCCTCTATGTCCAGCCCTCCTTATTCAGATCTTAGTGCTGTTCATCCCGTATCATTACCGTTTCCATCTTCAGTGGGATTTCACCCTCAGAGAGGGCTTCCCTATCCGCTGTGCCTTCCCATCCATTGTTCTCTCCTAACTCTGCTTGGTTAAGTAATATAACTGCCATCTAGCTGAAATTATCTTTTCACTCTTTTTTAATTGTCTATTTCCCTGGTAGAATATAAGTTTCATGAAGACAGGAACCTTGTCAATCTTTCTCGCAACCTTTTTCCCGGTGAAGTGCCTAAGAGAATGTCTCACACTCCATAAATAAGTGCCGATAAAACAAGAAAGGGAGTTGGAAGGGAGGAAGGAAGGGAGACAAGAAAGTGTAGAAGAATGAGGTGGGGAGGGGAGGCGGGGGTGGGGAGGGGAGGCGGGGGTGGGGAGGGGAGGGGCGGGGGCCCTGTCTTGGGACTTCATATATCTTTCTTAGCATCACACAACTTAACCTTTCAACCTCCATAAATGTCTGGCTTTCCTGTTTTAATTGTTTCACTGAGTGATCGTCTGTTGGACCATTTGATGGGAGAGTATGTGTACAGCAGCGTGTAGGACCCCAGAGATCACTGCAGCAGAAACAAACACTAAGAGGAAGATTACACTTGGAGTATATAGTTCCCTTGTCAGCCAGGAGATAAGAAGGACAAATGGGGAGGAAAGAGACCCTAGTCCAGAGAGCACACAGAATCGGGCGGTATTAACCGAGTGACCTAATTTCTGATTTCTCCCTTGTTTACCAGGTCTTTTCAGTAATATCTAACTACAGCAATATTAGTACTCCATTTTCTTAAAGTAGCATGTTCCCCCTTGGGTGGTCAGTGTTATATCCAGAGTGATTCTGGCTAGAACTACATGTAAGTGTTTCTAGCTTACCACGTGCACAACCCTCCCAAGAGAAGAAATATTGTCTGCTTTACCTGCTGTTTCCATGAGAACTAATGTCTAGCTCTCTTTCCTACTCCATGGGCCCCTTCTAAGAGTAGGAAATAAAGAAGAAGACCAAGAAATAAAAAGCCACCCAGCATCCCCTTGAAAGGTTGGGGTTCTCAGAGTCTAGCTTTTACCTTAGAATCCTGCTTCTGATAGTGATTATCTTAAAGGAGAGAGAGAAGTCCAAGAGAGCCTGGGTGCTATCAGACTCACTACAAGAAAGCGCTCCTGTGCAGTGAGAGCCACGTTCTCTTTTCATGCATGGAGGGGGGCTGATTCCTAGATTTTTTTTTAATAATCCAAATATTCACCTAGACATAACAACTTTAATGCATCAGTCAAAAAACAAAATTTGTATATATTTAAAACTAAATTAATAATAACTAATAAATGTATCTTTAAAGTCAGCTTCTATTTGAATTTATTTAACCAGGACATCAACTGATTATTACTATTTTTTCATATTTTTTATTCGATATATTCTTTATTTACATTTCAAATAATTTCCCCTTTCCTGGATTCCTCCCCTCCCTGAAAGTCCCATTAGCCCTCTTCCCTCCCCCTGTTCCCCAATCCACCTCTTCCTATTCCCCTGTCCTGATATTCCCCTACACTGCTGCACTGAGCCTTTCCAGGACCAGGAGCCTCTTCTTCCTTCTTCTTGGGCATCATTTGATATGTGAATTGTTTCTTGGGTATTCTGAGCTTCTGGGCTAATATCCGCTTATCAGTGAGTGCATACCATGTGTGTTCTTTTGTGATTGGGCTACCTCATTCAGGATGACATTCTCCAGTTCTACCCACTTGCCTACGAATTTAATGAATTCATTGTTTATAATAGCTAAGTAGTATTCCATAGTGTAAATATACCACATTTCCTGTGTCCATTCCTCCATTGAGGGACATCTGGGTTCTTTCCAGCTTCTGGCTTTTATAAATAGGGCTGCTATGAACATAGTGGAGGATGTGTCCTTATTACACATGGGAGAATCCTCTGGGTATATGCCCAGGAGTGGTATAGCGGGGTCCTCCGGGAGTATCATGCCCAGTTTTCTGAGGAACCGCCAGACTGATTTCCAGAGTGGTTGTACCAGCTTGCAACCCTACCAACAGTGGAGGAGTGTTCCTCTTTCTCCACATCCTCACCAGCACCTGTTTTCTCCTGAGTTTTTGATCTTAGCCATTCTGACTGGTGTGAGGTGAAATCTTAGGGTTGCTTTGATTTGCATTTCCCTGATGACTAAGGATGTTGAACATTTCTCTAGGTGCTTATCCGCCATTCGATATTCCTCAGGTGAAACTGATTGTTACTATTACAGCCATAAGGAAGTACCACGTCCTCAAGCCACAATGTGCACCAACCCAACAGTCACAGGCTAGATACTTATTCAGTTCACTGGCCAATTTTATCCAGGCCTTGGTCTCATATTAAGGAGTCATCAGGAATGCAGGAAGCAGCATTAAAAGCAGGATCCTACAGTTAGCACAGATGTAAGTGTTACCTGCGTTAGCCAAGAGGGAACAAGGCAGCTGCTTTCAACCAGACCTGTATCCATGAGTCCCCCAGGTTCTGGCCAGGGCCGGCTGAATACATTCTCTGAAAGTTTCATTGAACCTGTCTAAAGATGTAGACCTTAGGCCTCCTGGGGCATTTCTACCATGACCAGTCATGGCATTTTGAATGTGTTCATTTCTATGATAGCTTTCTGCCTGATCGCCTACTAATGCATTGTCATCCCTTCCAGGAGCAGCCTAACATCCTAACACCAGACTTCTTCCTGCACTTTCCTATTAGGGCTTCCTAATTAGATCAGCAATCCGTTTTATTTCCGCCGCATTACAACAAAATCATGTTCCCAAAAGATGTCTGTATATTTATTAACCCTTTAACCTCTAGATAATGACAAAATCTGGTGTGGAAAATAAGTTCTGCCATCTGGGCAGATCTTGCCACTTGGCAAGAAGCCATATCCTCAGGAGTGAAATGAGATTTGCGATGGCAAATCCTCCCTGAAATTTCCTTGTTTCCCTCCCAAGACATGATGCACCAGGAGTAAAAAGTATGCTTAGATTCTTTAATGTCATCTTAAATGAATGCACTTGGAGCATAAATAGTTCAGGGCCAGGCGGTCATGAAGTTCCCCCTTCTTTGGGTTATGAGAAAAGAATGGCAGAAGTCCGAGTATTCCAATGACAAAATGTGACCAAAAGTAAATTCCATAGGAAGTGGTAGGCCAGCTAACCAAGAAGCAGCACATTTCATAAAGGATCAGGAGACTCCAATGTCCCGTTAACATGTGCTTCTGATACTTTAGTGGTTCCTGGTATTGCGTATAGGTGAGAAGGCTTCTGCCACTTGGTCAAGAATTATTGATCTTTGATACTCACCATGAAATTGAATAGAAGTCCAAAGGACTGTGTGGTAAGTGCATCCCATGTTCCAGGCCAGGGATCTGGCAAGGATCAAGGAGGTGCCTACTGACTCAGGTGTGTGTACCCGAGTTTCCAGTGTCTTAGACCAACCTTACCAGGTTTCCTGGCATGGTCCGTTGTCCCACAGGACTGTCCTTGTTTTTCATAAACAAATTGATAGTCACAGAATGACCAGGTCATGTCCGGAGCAACTAGCAGAAAGAGCACTAATTTAAGTCACTAAAGCCCTTAACAATGTTTAGGATCTGAGTGAAAGTGTGTTGCATCCTCAAGGATTAAAGTCATAAGTGATTTCAGAAAAACTGAGCAAGGCTGTAAAGCACTTGATTTTTATCAGATGGAAAGACGTTATCTTCCTAGGGAAATTCTGCTCTAGACAAAACAAAACAAAACAAAAAAACAAAACAAAAAAACCAAACAAACAAACCCATGTTCCTTTTCAGAAAATCTTACCCTCTGGTCAGAAGCCTTACACTTCTCAACTGAGAGTTGAGCATCTCTCAATGGACTCCTTCTTAGAGCTTCCTTCATCTTCAGAGCAGGATACTGGACATGCAAATAGTGGGTAAGACTAGAATCAAAAAAAAAAAAATAACTGAATACCTTTGGGGTTCTGGTTGATAGACTGAAAAAGACTATGGTGCCTCATTAAATTTTAGAGGTATGATAGTCTAGAAATATTTACAACTTTACCCAGAAGATTAAAAAAAAAAAAGTTAACTGTTTTCATTTAAATCTAAAAAGACACTAAAGACATTTTCCTAAAACACAATTGCCGTCAAAATACAATGACACAACTATAGAACACATTGCTACTGAAGTCGTTCGTGTCAGAGCAGGGCCTTGGCAGACTTTCACATGCTAGGCTCAGCCGCACATTCCCAAGAAATCAGCTAATGACACAGGAAATAGTGATTATCAGAAAAAGATATTTACTCAATGTGGCCATGTTGAGAAGAGGAACAAGAGAAGAGACAGAGTGCCTCCTTCCGCTGTTCCCCCAACCCTGTCCATCTCTTGAGTAGTGACGTGAGGCTTGGGTTTAAAGAGAGGGCATGAGGTAGGCATAGCTAAGCAGTCCTGATCAAGATGAGAGTCTGGCCATCACGGATCATCCTGTCTCAGCTCAAGACTCTTCTGAAAGGTAATCTTAGTTACCAGCCTATGTGTGGTCAGCCTATGTGAAGTCTCTTTCCTGGAGATAAGTTTTCCTTCTGACTGCCATCAGAAGGCTTCGATCTTCATAAGACACTATGAGAAATTCCAATTTCTCGGGATTCATTGCTCCAATAGCCTAATAGCCAAAGGTAGGGGAGCACAAATGCCTGCCTAGAATATTCTTCCTTCCTGCCCAGAAGGGTATAATACTCTAAGGGGCACCAGAAATGAAATGATACATGGATTAAACCACCCAGGGATGTAGAGAGTAGGTGTTCTATTTATGATTCTAAAGTCATTTTTTTTAAAAAAATCCACCTACATCTACATTCATTGTCTGTTTGCTTGTTCCCTCCTGGAAAAACAAATGAGTAACAAGGACTGTGTAAGATCTGATGACTCCTTTATCGATCGGGATTCCAGCTATTAGTATTCAATTGCTTTTAATCTTCCTTTGGTCTGATGTAAATGGAAGCAGAGATTTCAATGACTCTCTTCTAGCTTTAATGTGTTCTGCCCCACAATAATCCTGCCTGTGTCAGTAGAATGGTTTGTCCTGCCCAGAAGTCTGCACCTCATTGAGCTCTTTAGTGTGTGCTTGCTGGAAAAAATGGGTGTTGGGAAATCAATCAGCCCAATTAACTCTGATTTCAGGAGCTGCATGGAAGAGGAAATATGAGGAAAAGATTTAACACATAACCTGGCAATTCTTTCTGCACAGTAAGGTGACAGCTGGGACACAGAAAAGTCTGAGGACTCTTAGATCTACCTACTTCTTTGTCAGTTTCTAGGGAAACAGTGGGCAACACTTGTAGGTTTTAAGTGTGGCAAATGTCCCATAGTACATATGTCAATAAACAAATTTCCAAGTTTTCCTTATCACATGTTGACAGGTTTTAGGTTTTTTTTTTTTTTTTTTATGAATTCAAGGTCAAACTGGGAAACTGAGGGTTTGATTTTTCTCTGTTGGAGTACCGCTATTGATTATTTGCTTCTCTGCTTCCTTTAGATTCTTTGCTGTTAACTATAAAAGCTAATTCTTTTCCTAGGTTCTATCTGCTTGCAATAGCTAAAGGATCTCTATCAAGAGGCTCTTTCTCAAAACGTTCAACATCCTCAGCCACCTGGGGATGCAATTTACAATTACATTGAGATTCCATCTCATCCCAATCAGAATGACTAGGAAACAAAAGACAACAAAAGACACCGTCAAAAGGACAAATCTGCAACCAACAAATTGGGAAAAGATCTTCACCAACCCTACATCTGACAGAGGGCTAATATCCAATGCATACAAAGAACTCAAGAGGTTAGACACCAGAAAACCAAATAACCCTATCCAAAAATGGGGTACAGAGCTAAACAAAGACTTTTCACCTGAAGAAATTGGGATGGCTGAGAAACGCCTTAAAAAATGTTCAACATCATTAGTCATTAGAGAAATGCAAATAAAAACAACCCTGAGATTTCACCTCACACCAGTCAGAATGGCTAAGATTAAAAACTCAGGAAACAGCAGGTGTTGGTGAGGATGTGGAGAAAGAGGAACACTCCTCCACTGCTAGCGGGACTGCAAGCTGGTACAACCACTCTGGAAATCAGTCTGGCGGTTCTTCAGAAAACTGGACATGATACTTCCGGAGGACCCAGCCTTACCACTCCTGGGCATATACCCAGAAGATTTACCAGCATGCAATAAGGATACATGCTCCACTATGTTTATAGCAGCCCTATTTATAATAGCCAGAAGCTGGAAAGAACCCAGATGTCCCTCAATGGAAGAATGGATACAAAAAATGTGCTATATATACACAATGGAGTACTATTCAGCCATTAGAAACAATGAATTCATGAAATTCTTAGAGAAATGGATGGAGCTGGAGAACATTATACTAAATGAGGTAACCCAGTCTCAAAAGAATACCCATGGTATGCTCTCACTGATAAGTGCATATTAGCCTAGAATCTTGGGACACCAAAGACACAATCCACATAACAACAAGAAGGAAGGAGTGGCCTCTGGTTCTGGAAAGGCTCAAAGCATCAGCGTAAGGGAATACCAGAACAGGGAAGTGGGAAAGGGTGGATGGGGGAACACGGGCATGTGGGACCTTGGGGGGAGCAGGGAACCAGAAAAAGGGAAATGAAATGTAAATATAGAATATATCCAATTTAAAAAAGTAGAAAAAAAAAGAATACAGAGATGGATGCTAGCAGCCAACCAATGGACTGAGTTGGGGGGGGGGCAGTCCCCAATGGAGGAGTTAGAGAAAGGACTGAAGGAGCTGTCAGGGTTTGCAACCTCATAAAAAGAAAAATATCAACCAACCAGACCTCCCAGAACTCCCAGAGACTAAGCCATTAACCAAGGAGTACATGGCTCCAGCTGCATATGTGCCTGGAGACAGCCACAGCAGAGGTGCTTCTTTCTTCTTGGTTCTTCTTGAGGCAGTGGAGGAGGGAAGAGCGTTTGGGGGGGGGAGGGGGAGGATAAGACTTTGTCTTATAAACTTCTGGGGAAGTTTCTTCTTATAAACTTTGTCTTATGGTAAATTTAGGGTTGCTGTATAATAAAAGGTTTACTTAATCTAAAAAAAAAACAAAACACAGTGATGGGGGGGTAAGTAAATTGCCACTAGGGTATGTAAATTAATATAGCCACTATGAAAATAAATATGGAAGTTCCTCAAAAACTACCATGTAGTCTAGATTTACCACTCCAGAGTTATCCCATAGGAATGTAAGTTAGGGAACCACTAAGATACTTGCACTGTGTTTAGTATAGTACTACTGACAACCAGCACAAATACCCATAAATGGATGAATGATCAAAGAGAATACAATACATAAATGGAGCTTCATTTGGCTATAAATAATGAAATGATGTAAGGTGTAAGAGCATAGATGAGACTGGAGATCATGATGTTAAGTAAGTCAGAATCGGAGGAGCACTCGTTAATCACATTTTTCCCATATGCAGAGGTGTGTGTGTGTGTGTGTGTGTGTGTGTGTGTGTGTGTTGCTCATACACATACATGTGCTCTGTGGAAAGAACAGGAAGTAGCAAAGGTGGGGAGAGAGAGAACAGGAGTGGCAATGGAAAAAAAAAGAATGACAAAGATGTTCTCTGTCTTCTGTTAAAAAAACAAAACAAAACAAACACATGCGGAAGCAGAAGGAGGGTATTTTGAGAGGAAGACTAGAACCATCCATCTGCAGAGGTTACAAGGAAGTGTGATGTATGTGGTAAGAATGACATTTGCCCATGAACATGATAGAAAGATCTTACATTAAAAATTAATTTTAAGGGGCTGGAGAGGTGGCTCCGTGGTTAAGAGCCCTGACGGCTCTTCTCAAGGTCCCGAGTTCAAATCCCAGCAACCACATGGTGGCTCACAACAAAATCTGATGGCCTCTTCTGGAGTGTCTGAAGAAAGCTACAGTGTACCTACATATAATAATAAACTTTACAAAAAATTAATTTTAAGACAGTATTCCTTCAGCGTTTAATGAGTAGAGGAGAAAGATACTGCATCTGTATGAAGAGGTGGTTTTGTGGTTTGGTTTCTGCTGCAGATAGACAGCATCAACCAAAGCAAATTTTGGGAGCAAAGGGCTTGTTCAGCGTTTGGGCTATAGTCCATCACTGATATATAACAGTATGATAATTTTTGTTTTGCCTCTCTTTGTATTAGTTTGGCTAGGAGCTTATAGATCTTGTTACTCTTTTCAAATAACAAACCCTTTGCTTGATGGAGTCTATGAATTGTTGCTTTAATCTGTATTTCATCATTTCAGTCCTAATCTTTATTAGAATGGCTTCTTGTTTTTCATGGTTTATTTCTCTTAAATCCCTGATTGCTTCTAGAACTGCCCTGTGTATCCCAGAAGACCTGAGGTTGCGTTCTTGCTTTCATGTGCTTCTAGGCCACTTCTAATTCCCTCCATGATTTCTTCAATGACTCCACGACAATTCTGAAGTGGAGTGCTCATTCTCCAAATATCTGTGTAATTTCTAAAGTTTCTCCTGCTATTGATTTCCACTTTTATTTTGCTATGATCAGATGGGATATAAGACTGAACTGTCTCTGATTTTTGTATTTGGTATGGCTTTATTCATAGTCTACGATCAGTTTCAGAGAATGTTCTGTTTGTTATGGAGAGGAATATGTAGACCCTGTCTGTTGGATAAAATGTTTCATAGATATCTGTTGAAAGCCATCTAAATATGAACATAGGGTATTAACATCTCTCGCTATTATGTGGCAAAACTGATGTGACCTTTTATGCCTTTCAGTGTTTGTTTTATAAAGTAAGAAATGCTTGATTTGGTACATAAATGTTTACAATCATTATATCCTCTTCACAAGTCATTCCCTTTGCCGATATCTAATTGTCCTCTTGATCTTTTCTAATTTTTGTTTTAAATCTACCCTGTCATGGTAAAGTATCTTGATAGGTACAAGACTTGCTATGTAGGCCGGACAACCTGAGTTTGATCCTCAGGCCCATATGTAAAAATCTAGATGCATCTAGTGGTATGTGTCAGCAATCCCAGCATTCTTCTGGCAAAATGGGTGAGGAGATAGAATAATTCTCTGGAAGCTCACAAAGCCAGCTAGCTTGGGATATTCACAACAGAAGGAACAAGAGTAATCCTGCTTTGATAAGGTAGAAGGGGAAAAATGACTGAAACTTGTCCTCTGACCTTTACATATATTCCATGATGCATGTATATACTCATACATGTGTACACACACACTCACACTCACATGCGTGCATGCCCACACTCACATACACATACATACATATATGAATGCACACAAAACCCAAATAATTAGATTACCGATGCCAGATATACTTTTAGTCCTACCTATCAGTTTATGCTTTCTGTTCACTTGATAGGTTTGTTTCCATCTTATTTCTCTCTGACATTGAGCATTTGAGTGTCTTTGATTTCTAAATGTGCTGACAAAACAGTTTTGTCTTATTTTTTAAGCAAGCGTCTCTTAGTTTATATGTTTTCATTGGTGAGTTGAGCATATTTACATTTGTGGCTATCACTGAAAGAGGCTTACTATTTTGTACAAATGTGTGACTCAGTTCATTAGATTATTGCTATTTCTTTTCCTCCTCCTTTGTTATTTTTGGGAGTTTACTGGTTTCCTGGGTTGGACATGGGTGGCTCTTTCCCATCTCTTCTTTGCTTGTTCATTTCGTGGAGCACATTCTGTCTTGAGTTCCTTGGATGGGACCGTCTTCATTCTCAATATGTAGTAATGATTCCCAAGAAGGAAGGAAGGAGAGGGTCCTGGTCCTGGAAAGGCTTGATGCAGCATTGTAGGGGATTACCAGGACAGAGAAACGGGAGGGGGATGATTGGGGAATGGGTGGAGGGAAGAGGTCTTTTGGAACTTATGGGGAGGAGGAAACCAGGAAAGGGGAAGGCATTTGGAATGTAAACAAAGACTATAGAAAAGAAAAAAAAAAGAAGTTTCTGTGGTGCTATGCTGCTTGTTAAGAATTTCTTTTATTTGTGTTTGTCTTCAAATAACCCTATTTAGCCATCAGTTTTGAAGGGTAACATCACTGGGTAATGTATTCTTGTTTAGCAGTTATTCATTTTCAGGATCTGAAATATAGAGGACCGTGCCTTCCTCAATTTGGGGGAGTCTTCGTGAAAATCTTAAAGTTAATTGACATTCTTGCCTTTTTCTGAGAGCTCTCCATTTATAACTGTTTGTCTTGTGCTTTTTTACACCTTAAGTCTGGGGTGTCACAGAGGGGCTCTTCTTGGGTAATAACTATTTGAGGGCTTGAATCACCTCCTGTGTTTGGATGTCAGCTTCTTTCTTTGGGTTTTTTTGGACTATATTCCTTTTGCTATCCTATCAGTTTTTCTACTTCATAGGTTACTAAATTCCAAGTGTTTGCAGGTACCCCAAGCACTTGGAAGTATTGGATATTTTCACTTTTTTTAAATACATAACTGAGTGTGTAATTGCCTTGAGTTTGTGCCCCATCCCTATAATAGATTTTTCTCATGGTCTTGTCAATTTGTAATGTTTTCTGATGTTTTTGGACTGATTGCTTCTTTCACTTCCAGAATTTCTATTTGATTCTTTCTTCATTGTTTCAGCTTCATTACTGAATTTTTCCTCAATAGATTTTATTTTCTTCTCCAATTCGCTGTATCATTCACTTTGAAGACTATCCTGTCGAGATCATGAATTGATTTCTTCAGTTCATTCATCTGTCTGAGTCTTCTGTATGATAGTGATCCTTTTTACAACAGGACTCTGAATTCTTTTTTGAGACAGTTCAGCTACTTACGAGCCGGGAATATATGCTGGTGGATTGTTATTGCAGATTCTTGCTGTGTCTTTATTGTGTTTGGTGAATGTGTTGGGATAAATGTATATTATAATGTTAACACTCCCTTTCTCCCAACTCTGTTATTTAGTTGTTTGTTTTGTTTTATGTGGGCTTCCCTAGAGGGTTGTCTTCATGAGGAATTACATTTATTGCTGTTATCTGGGAGGTGAGGACATTCCTGGTTTTGTCTAGCTAAGGAGACTTTTCTTCATCACATTTGTGTCCCTACTAACGTTCGAAGACAATGGAATGGGTGCATTGGCTGGATACAATGTGGTGTATGGAATTGTTGAAGCAAAGGTGTTAGCATTGAACTCATGAATGGGAGAGGAATGAGAAGGAGGAAAGGGTAAAATATTAATGAGAAGGGAAGTGTGTGGGCTGAAGGTATAAAGGGGTAAACTGCAACCAATGATTTAAAAAAAATTAACAAACTAGAGAAAGAAAACACGGAAGCAAGACCAGCACCCTGAGATGGAAGGTATCTTTGTTAGGATTTGGATTGCTATGATAGAACTCCATGGCCAAAAGCAATCTGGGGATGGAATGATTTGTCTCCTAGTAAATTTCCACAGCACAGTTCATTCTCAAAGGAAGTCAGGGCAGGAACTGGAGGCGGGAAGCAGGGATTGAGGCAGAAGCCATGGAGAAGTGCTGCTTACTGACTTGCTTTTCACTGCTTGCTCAGCCTTTCTTAAAGGACCACCTGGCCAGTGGTGGCACCACCCAGAAGGAGATAGACCCTCCCACACCCATCATCGACCAAGACAATATTCCACACATTTGCTACTGGACAGTTTCATAGGCATTTGCTCCACTGAGACTCTCTCTTCCCAGGTATGTCTAGATTGTTGTCAAGTTGACAAAAACAATCAACACAGGTCTAATTCTTTTTGTAGTTGGATATAGGATTTCTCTCTCTACTAGAACTGCCATTTGCTCCAGTCTCCATGTAGGCAGAGAGGATGGTTAAAATGAACAGTTCAAATAAATCAGTCTGTGTGCCCTTTCAGATGAGAGAATTCTGTAAGCCTAAACATACTCCTGCCAGAGTTTCCTGGCCTGGGTCACCTAACCTCTCAGCCAGATACAACCCAGGCCCCTATAAATGAGGGATCAAACTTTCCACAGTCAGTGCTCTGTGATTCATGCTCTGGAGGGATATGGCAGACCCATCCCACCAGAGTATCGTCTACTGGCAAAGCCTGGTTTCTACAGCACAATGCTCCCTTGTAACTTGACCTAGGAATGACTGAGAAGAGGTTTGTGTATCTGGCTGGCAGTCTGTGTTTAGTTTGTGTGCTGTCTCTTTATGCTGCCACGGTCTCGTGCTAACCTGCTCTGCTCTGCCCTCCACGTTTACCATTCAGGTCTTTCTCTCCCAGACACACTATAAGAGGTTCACACAAAAACATAGTTGATGCTGGTCCATTAAACCGTCATGGTGGGGGTAGCTGCAGTGACGGGGGGGGGGGGGTGATGACTCATCCCAGGAGCAGTGGTCACTGGGGATGCCTTTGTTATACAAGATCAAAGACAGTGCGATTTCTACAGGCAGTTCATTAGAAGTAGCATTTAGGCTACAGGTACTGAGTCAAATTATGGGAGGAGAGCACTGGTATACAGAGCAAGCACTAGCCAGTCAGGGAGTTGTGAAGCTGGAAGGAACAGTGCGGGGTCCGAGGCACAGCAATTTGGTTTTTCTCTTTTCCTATATTCATCTACTTGCTCAGACATGGTTTCTAAACCACCAGCCTACTCAGAAGTTCAGATGATTGGTTTTGTTTTGTTTTGTTTTTTCCATTTTTTTTACCGGATATATTCTATATTTACATTTCATTTCCCTTTTTCTGGTTCCCCGCCCCCCAAAGGTCCCACATGCCCTTTTCCCTCCCTATGATCCCCCATCCACCCTTTCCCACTTCCCTGTTCTGGTATTCCCTTACACTGATGCTTTGATCCTTACCAGCACCAGGGGCCACTCCTTTCTTCTTATCGGACATCATTTGGTATGTGAATTGTGTCTTTGGTGTCCCAAGAGTCTAGGCTAATATCCACTTATCAGTGAGTGCATACCATGGGTGTTCTTTTGAGACTGGGTTACCTCACCTAGTATGATGTTCTCTAGCTCCATCCATTTCTCTAAGAATTTCATGAATTCATTGTTTCTAATGGCTGAATAGTACTCCATTATATATATATATATATATATATATATATATATATATATATATATGCTCTACTATGTTCATAGCAGCCTTATTTATAATAGCCAGAAGCTGGAAAGAACCCAGATGTTCCTCAACGGAGGAATGGATACAAAAAATGTGGTATATATACACAATGGAGATGATTGGTTTTATATATGTGCCATCTTGACTGGCCCGGAGATGCCTAGCGTAAAGATATTTCATTGTTGAGTTAGAAGTTGAACCGAGATTCACTTAATATATCTTCAAAGACTTGAGTAGAAGAGAAGGTGGAGGGAAGGCTTAAATCCTTTATGCTTTCTGTGTTTGGCCTAGACATGTCATCTTATCCCAGTAATCTGCTCTCCTGGGTCTCTAGGTGACAGACCCTGGGAATCCTTAGCCACCATGGTCAAATGGACCTTTCCCCCATCCTAAGTCAGTGTAGCTACTGGTTTTATCTATCTGGTGAATTCTAACTAAAATCAATGATTAAGTTCATTGACCTGTCCTGAACTGTGCGGCAGAATTCCGACACTGAGCTCCTTCCCATCAGTTTACATTTATTATCTGATCTTCTGTTTGGGATTCACGTCACTTAGAATAAGGAAGGAGAAAGTTGCAACTACCTCTGCTTTGCAATAATCTCATAACTGCTCTCTAAACGTGTTCAGGTGTCTGAAAACTCCCATGGGCTCATCTTTTCTATGTTCTCAGGATAAACTAGATCAGGTCTAACTTCATAAAAAAAGACTTTGGGGACAGCGTCTAAAAGACTGGCCCTAATCTAATCTTTTCTACCTGTCTGTCCCCTGTCCCTAGTATTCCTTACAACTCATTCAGGTTTTTCCATTCCATTCTGCCTTCTGTAATTTGTCACATCCGAGATGCATACTAACATACAAACCAGCTGGTGAAGCTTTGGAACTCCTGGCTGAAAAGGTCTAAAAAGCCACATTCTCCTGAAACTGTTCTCTGCCTGGTCTGAGCGTAGTAAGCCTTATAAAATGGCTCTGAGCTCTGAGCTCTCAGAAAGCTAGGGCTTCAGTCAACTCTAAAAGAGGTTGGTTCTTGGTTTGGAAGAGTGTTCATCTTTGAGGTGGTGGAAGAGGGATGAGGAGCTGATCCCATGAGAAGACTGAGGCAGAGGACAACCGTAGTGTACAGAGGAGGAAGAGGAAAAACACAGTCATTGTATGTTATAAACTATTGAGTCTGAGTAGAGAAAAAAAGAAATGTGAAAAGGATAGCTTTGGAATATATTAAGAATGCAATTTGAACTCTGAATTTCATTTTCATCCCAGTATAGGAGGGGAGAGAAATTACTGGCTATTTGAAATTGTTTTTCTATTTCATTCCAAGGCACATTTCAAATAAACAAGTTTAGTTACATCAAAAGCCCCCAATAGCAGCTATTACAACTTTTAAACTGCTTAAGGAAAATGATGCCATTTAAAGATGTTACCAAGGTGCAAGAGCAGAAGCACTTGTAAGTAGAAGATTCCAGAATGTGGAGGGCTGGAGCTACAGTTTAGAGTGAGATAACTTACAGGAGCACCAAAAACATGGCCCTGGCTCTCACAAAAACCACATCTCAGAGCTCTGCAACATTTTAAAACTCCAAAAATCAGAAACAGGCATATCTCCCATAAATAGACTCAACAGCTGAGGAAAACTCAAATAAGATTTAACAAGTGACCTAGGACAAAAGCTGAAAATAAAAGCCATCTGAGAAGGTACTTGGCTCAGACTTGGGTAGCCTGGGGAGAGAGCTTACAATAACTACATCAAACAACACCTAGCATCTCCATTGTAGCTTTTCTCACACTAACAGACCAAAAATAAGGGAAGGGAGATGTCTTAGTTAGGCGTTTAGTGCTGTGAACAGACATCATGATCAAGGAAACTCTTATAAGGACATTTAACTGGGGCTAGCTTAAAGGTTCAGAGGTTCAGTCTCTTATCATCAATGTGGGAACATGACAGCATCCAGGCAGGGATGGCACAGGAGGAGCTGAGAGTTCTACATCTTGTTCTAAAGGCAAACAGGAGAAGACTGGATTCCAGGAGGCTAAGAAGATGGTCTCAAAACACACACCTACAGTGACACACTTCCTCCAACAAGGCCACCTACTCCAACAAGTCAACACCTCCAAACAGTGCCACTTCCTGGGCCAAGTATGTCCAAACCATCAGAGACAAGTAACAATGATGTCAAGAATAAAGCAGATTTCCACCATGGTAAGTACTTTCATAAGTATCATCAGAAACTAAAAGAGACCCCCTCAACTATTCCCTATGACCTGGAATATATTGACTTGGTATTTATGAAAATGAAAGGGATGTGAGTTGACTTCCCAATCCCACCCTTTTCAGACAAGTCCCATAAAGGTCTGAGTGCAATCTTCAATGGTCACATAGTTGATTCTCAGTGAGGATCTAGAGCAGCAGTTCTCAACTGGTTGGTCCTGACCCCTTTGGGGGTTGCATGTCAGGTATTCTGCATATTAGCTATTTACATTATGATTCGTAACAGTAGCAAAATTACAGTTATGAAGTAGCAACAAAAATAATTTTATGGCTGCGGGTCACCACAACTGAGGAACTGTATTAAAGGGACACAGCCTTAAGAAGGTTGAGAACCACTGGTCTAGATGACCATCTGACCTCAAGTAGATCCAGATACCTGTAGGACTATAGAGCTAAGCACCTAAACATCAGTCTCACTCAGAATCCCCATGGCCCACATCTTTTAAAACTTTCTCATCACTTAAAGGCTTTTTTTCTTACCAGAGTACAGAAACTAATTTCATATATCTAACATGGATGTTAATGAGTTACTTTAAACATGATAAACATTACACAAGGTCTTCATTAAACTGGTTAAAAAAATAATTTGATTTCGCTGAGCAAGACCTAGAATTTGATGGCTTTAAGTGGGCAAAGCATTTCAGGTATCTAATTCAGTTTTTATACTTATGAACCGTGAATAAAACTTCATGAAAGTACAGCATAACAGGAAAGACTAAATAAATTCCACTACGAACTGTTAAGCAATCCCAGCTAACAGTAAAGGAGTTAAGGATAGAATGTCTAGGCTCTTGGAAAGTATAATGAGGAACTTTCGAGTAAGATGGCTGACTAGGCGCTATACCTAAAAATGTATAGATGAAAATACAATAGATGATTTTCATATGTCAGAAAAGGAGCCAGAGGGGGAAAAAAACAGAAATGAGGGAAGAAACTTCTCCTCAAAGAAGGAGCCAAGATGCAGGCAGCGCCCAGCCCCGCCATGCTGCTCCTGCCAACTGTTGCCAGCTGTAGCTGCCAACAATATGTTCCCTTGTGAATGTTCCGCGAAAGGCAGGGAGAGGATTCTGGCTGTAAGATTCAGCCTGAGTCTGGTTAATGCTTGCTCAAAGAGCAACGGGGCAGAGAAGGCATTAGAGAGAGAAGCAGGTGTGTAGTGAAAGAGCCTGATGCTGAGACCAGAAAGAAATTCAACAGAAAAACACCCTCTTTCCCTCTGTCTGCTGAGTGACTTAGACAGTCTCGCTGAAAATGCTATGGGGCCCAGAGCAGTCTCCTGACAGTGCGCCAAGGTATCTCAGGGGAGTGGTCCTTCAACCCAACCCCCACAGCCTTGGCCCTGGAAGCCCTGCAAGTGGAAATATCTAGCATAATAATAACCTCAAATGCAAGAAAAAAATATTTCAAATGTCCTTAGCTCACCAATTAAAGATGGATGTTAAATGACTGAATTTAAAAACAAGATCCAGCTACCGGATGTCCCCAAGAGATACAATTCACTGTCAAAGACTTCAAAAAGCTCAGCGTCTAAGGACAGAAATCAACCACCCAAACCAATTGAAGCCATAAAGAAGCTGATATAGCAGTTTCTATATCTGACAAAGGAGAACGCAAAACACGTCAGAAAAGGTAAGGCAGGTCACAACATATGAATAAAGGGAACAATTTGTCATGATGGTGGGGGTGGGGAAATAGTTCCATTGGTCATGCATTTGCTTTATAAGCACAAGGGCCTGAGGATGAAGCTCAGAACCACCAATTCCACTAACCATGTAATCTGGGACATAGAGTCAGGTGAGTGAGACAGTGTACAAAATAAAATGTTGAACATTATGTGAAGAAAAGAACATAGGGTTGGCCTCTGGACTCTCATACATATGCATACACATATATATGCATACACATACACACATGTACATGTATGCATGCATGCACACATACATGCATGTACATATTCACATACACAAAAATGATATAATTTTAAATATTTATTCACCAGATCTGTGAATTCTGGGTAGTTTTGATTTTTACAAATCAAGCATTAACAGATATGAGGCTAGATCCTGATACTACAGCAGTGAAAGACTTCAAGCCTCACTGCCACCTTTATCTAGGGCTTCCAAAATAAAAGTAGTAACTGCATAGCTAATGTATTCATTGTATTGATTGGGGTTAACAGACATGTGGAATATTTCCCCCTACCAATAGGAGACACATATTCTTCTCAGTGACTGAAAAATATACTTTTAAGTGAACGGTGGATGATTGAAAAGATCCGAGAGAACATTAAAAATCCTCAAAAAAAATCAAATGAAAAATGAAAGTATAATCTACAAGAACAGGTAGGATATATATGAGACAGTTTTACAGGACATAGGTGCTCACTTAAAATATCAGTGACATCAAAAAAAAAAAAAAAAAAAAAAGCCGGGCGTTGGTGGCGCACGCCTTTAATCCCAGCACTTGGGAGGCAGAGGCAGGCGGATTTCTGAGTTCAAGGCCAGCCTGGTCTTCAGAGTGAGCTCCAGGACAGCCAGGACTACACAGAGAAACCCTGTCTCGAAAAAAAAAAATATCAGTGACATCAGACACTGGGGAAACACTGTAATCTCAGTGCACATGTGCACGCGCGTGTGCACGCACACAAACACACACACACACACACACACACACACAAACACAAAACAAATAAATAAACAAAAAAAAAAAACCTTGAAGCAGAAGGATTGCCTTAAGTTCTTTTTGATCTTTATAGTGGGTCTGAGGCAAGTCTGCTATATAAAAAGTCTCTCTCAAAAAATACCTGCTGATATACCTTGAGTGAAAAAACAAAACAGGAAGCCAGGCTCTAATGTCTAAGCACAACAGATAATACAGTAGGGCAGAAATTAATGACCGACACTAGGGACCATTGCATAGAATCAATCGCAGGGTGAGTGTTTTAAAATATAAGCAAAACTGGCAAATCCCAGGCAAACTACCCAAAAGAAAAGAGAAGACTCAAACTGAGAAAATCAGAAATGAAATGGTAGTTGTTATAACAGATTTCCAGGGAATCACTAAGGAGTATTTTGAAATATATCCCCCAAAGCTGAAAAGCCTAAAAGAAATAAATTCCTAAACACATACAGCTTACCAAAATTAAATAACAAACACAGAAACACTCAAACAGATGGAACCTAAGCAACAGACTGAGGCAGAGCTAAAAGCTTCCCACAGAGGAAAGCACAAGACTGGATGAAGGCACTGGTGGTCCCTACCGTTCTTTAAGGAAGACCTAATGCCAGCACTTCAGGGGAGGAAACAGCAGAAGATCCGGGTACAGTGGTAAGAGTGATCTGACTGGAGAACTGGGAAGAGGGGGAGGGGCTGGATAAGGGAGGGAGAGGGAGATACAGAAGAAGAAGGGAAGAGAGTAGATGAAGTAAGGGAGACTGAAAAAGTCAGGATCATACTATTAACTCGCTTAAAAAACTGTAGAATATACATACATACAGACAGACAGACATATACATATATACACATACATGTATATATATGTATGTGTGTGTATTAATACACTTATATAGCTTAAATGACATTTTCTCATGTGTGGTGACAATCCTTCCTCCAAAAGACTCTCTAACCCCCCAATGCAAGCAGGAGAAGCTCTCTTTTGAGTTGATGGTTGTCCAAGAGACTCCCAAAATAGTACAAGCTATTGCACCTGCCCTTTGTTGCCCCCTAGAGGTGCAAGGTAAATCCCTATTATTGAAAACACCATGCACTTCAAACGCTAGATGCTTGGATATCTCTCCCCAAGGACTAGCTTGCATGGACCAGGAAGCCCCATGCAAGCTTCCAAAGAAGGGAAGCATCCACTAATCTTATATAGCTGTGACCACAACAATGACCAGCAAGGCACAATAACCCTATATAGTAACACACTATCTCCCACCAGACTCAATTTAACAGGTTAATTAATTTAACCTAATTAACAGTAAGGAAACCATGCCTGGCACTAGAAACCTAGCCAACTTTGCAGGGCTAGTGTCAAGAATCTTGGAGAATAAATAGTCACCATTTTCCTAAACCAATAGAGTCCCTAAATACATTCTAAATACTCTTTATATCCACAGATAGCTCTAGTGCTCATCCCTCCTCAAGCAAACATTTCTTTGCAACAAGCAAGAAACCCAAATGGAAAACCACAACCAGTCAAAATGCAGAGTTGTGGAGTCCAGTCCTAGGGGATACTCTACAGAAACTTCCTGCACCTAACACTCTGGGAACATCACAGAAGCCTGAACAGAAGAAAGAAAAAAAAAAAAAAAAACGTAAAAGCCACAAGATCAATGTTTCTCTTCATAATGTCAAAAGCTACACTCAAGTCTCACTAACTTGCCTGCCTAAACATAAGGCGAACGAGAACCACCACCATAGGCAGGTACATGGAGAAGCCCACAGGCCTACACAGAGAACCACAGGCAGCTAATAAATGCCAAGAGCGGGAGAGACAGTCTTCCCTAGAAACAAGCACACCAAATGGTTATCCGATACCAATGGGTCAGCCATCCCTATGTTACACACACACAAGTAACATTCTACAGACTGAGCACATTATATTTCTGAGTGTGTGTGAGTGTGTGTATGGGTGTGTGTGTGTGTGTGTGTGTGTGTGTAGTGTGTGTGAATGTATCAGCAATTAATGAAGAAATAAGCCATGAATTTGAAAGCAAGCATAGGAGGAAAGAAAGGTGAAGGGGAGATGATATCATTCCAGCCACCATGAGCCTTGCAAAAAGTGTGCTACTGAAAATATCGTAATACAGACTCTCAGATTATGCTGCAGGCCATTAGTGACAAGAACAGCGAGGGGATGGCAGAAAAGAGACATACAGACCAAGGGAACAGACTGGAAGACCCAGAAACAAACCCAGTTACACTCACCTAATTTTTGGCAAAATAAACAAAAAACAAACCAAAAAATGGGCACTAGAAACTATGACAAACACTACCAGGAAACCAGGATGTCTGCCTGCCAATTAGATCCCTATCTCTCACCCTTCACAAAATGTGATTCACAGTGGATCCAAGACGTTAGTTTAAAACCAAAAAATGCTGGAACTGTTATAGTCTCACGTACAGTTAGAGGCAGGGACTTTCTGAACAGAACTCCAAAGTCACAGGACATGAAATGGAAAGGCTTCTCCACACAGGAAAGAAAAGTTGTGTGAAGAACAACTAAAGATTGAAGGAAGAGCACACAGAGCAGGAGGAAACCCTTGCCAGTTGTATTTCAGACAAGCAGAGAGTTGATATTTAAAATGTTTTTGTTTTTTTGTTTGTTTGTTTGCTTTTGGGGGTTTTTTTTGTTCTTTTGTTTTGGTTTGTTTTGGTTTGTTTTGGTTTGGTTTGGTTTTGGTTTTTCAAGACAGGGTTTCTCTGTATAGCCCTGACTGTCCCGGAACTCACTCTGTAGACCAGGCTGGCCTCGAACTCAGAAATCTGCCTGTCTCTGCCTCCCAGAGTGCTGGGATTAAAGACGCGCACCACCACTGCATGGCTAAAATGTATTTTTTTTAAAACTGTACAAAACAAATGCTAAAAAACAAATCTTCCAATTGATATTTGGACCTATGGATTGGACAGGTAATTCTCAAAAGAAGAAATATAAATGGTCTGGATAATAATTTGTTTTAAAGTTTTCACAATCCTAAACCATCTGGGAAATGCAAATTAAAACTGTCTTGAATTCTGTCTCACAATTATCAGAATGGCCCAGGGCAATAATACAACAAACAAAAACAAACACTGGTGCAGATGCCACACACACAAAATAATAATAATCAGGATGATTCAGTGCTAGCATGAGTGTAACCAGGTCCGGCATTGTGGGAGCCAGCGTGGAGGTTCCCAGAGCGTGAACGGAACCACGGGTGGGCCCAGCTCTGGCACCCTGAGGCCTCGAAGCCCTACAGAGAGACTTGCACATCTGTATTTGTTGTTCCCTTCTTTGTAGCCAGAAAATAGAAGGAACCGAATTGTTGATAGACTAACAGAGAAAGAAGCAAACCAGGAACCAGCATGCCGGGATTAAATGCACCAGTCTGTATGCTAATTTTTTAAAAATAAAATAATTACTTTAAGTGTAACGAGGTTATTTTAAATGTTGCATTTGAGTCAAACAAAAGTGCTTATACGTGCCAGACAAGTAGTTTACCACTGAACTAGCGTAGCCTAAAAAAAATATCCTAGATAAATGACTGCCATCTAACCATGTATTTGATTTATATCGGTAGAACATGATTCATTTTCATCCCCAGTTAAAGACCTGATGCCCACAGGGTCTGAAATGGTCTTTGGCAAATGTCACTGATGCTATGCCCTTGGCCCACAGGATGGCAGCTATTCCTGGGCCCTCTTCCCTTATGGGTGCTATGAGAGTTGGCATATCAGCCAGTGTTTTCATCAAGGCAAAACTTTGTATTTTGCATTAGCGGTCTTTAATGTATATTAAATATGGAAAAGTCACAACAAGATATAAAAATACCTATCTGGGGTTAAAAGCATGATACTGGCTCTTCCTTCAGAAGACCCAGGTTCAGTTCCTGGTACCCACACGGCAGCTCAAAACTGCCTTTAACTCCAGGAGATCAGATACCCTCTTTTGTCCTTAGTGCTCACATGTATGCATGCATGTGCATGCGCGCGCGCGCGCGCACACACACACACACACACACACACACACATACACACACAGACATACTTTCTTTCACAGACTTTCATCCAGACAAAAGACTATCTGGAATTAAAA
Source organism: Apodemus agrarius (assembly GCA_964023405.1). Lineage (NCBI taxonomy): Eukaryota > Metazoa > Chordata > Mammalia > Rodentia > Muridae > Apodemus > Apodemus agrarius. The sequence goes on along the minus strand of OZ030017.1, from coordinate 55,977,605 downwards.
TAAAATAGTTTCTCTCTCTCTCTCTCTCTCTCTCTCTCTCTCTCTCTCTCACACACACACACACACACACACACACACAGAGAGAGAGAGAGAGAGAGAGAGAGAGAGAGAGAGAGAGGTGTGTGTGTGTGTGTGTGTGTGTGTGTATGCATTTGCACCTGATAACCACGAAGCAATTTTGCATTCTTTTGCCTTAACTCCTTCCAACCCCCACCCTGGGTGTGTCTTTCTTGTCTCTTTCCCTGAGAGATGTCAGAAAGTACTTGGAAGACAACCCTCTTAGAAGTCTAGCTCGTGCTTCGCCTCCTGCTAGTTAAGTCCTCGTGTTTCCTGGGTGACCAGTTCTTGCTCTCCACTGCTCCAGTTTCTTCCCTGTGGCTCTGCGCTTGGAGCAGTGTCGGGCTCTTAATGAGCAGCCGGCTCTGCCGCTTCTCCTCACAGCACTTTATTCTCCCAAACAAGAACTGACCCAAGCTCCTCCAGTACTCCAGACCTGGATTCTGGATGCTGGCGCCGCCGCTAACCTCCAGTCACTGAACACCAGTGATCTCTGCTCCTCCAGTGCCGCCACAGTGCCTTCCTGCAGTCCCACGGCTTTCCTGGGCCCCATCTTGCAATCTCTAGCTCCCTGGCTGTTGATCACCATGCAGATATCTGCTAACTCCCTGAGCCCCTGCTTCAGTGGCTACTGCCGCGCTACCTCCAAATGTCCCCATACGCTTCTCAAGACTTCCCACTGCACCTTCTCTAACTTCTGATAATTCATGTTTGCCTCCTGTTTTCTTTCTGTGATGTCACCCTCCATGTGCAATTCTTCTTATTGGATGCTTAGAACAGCACCTAGCACACAGTAAATGATCAATACGTATAGGATCAAAGCATCAGTGTAGGGGAATACCAGAACAGGGAAGTGGGAAGGGGTGGATGAGGGAGCAGGGGGAAGGAAAAGGGCATGTGGGACCTTAGGGGGGTGGGGAAACAAAAAAAGGGAAATGAAATGTAAATATAGAATATATCCAGTAAAAAAATTTTTTTGAAAAAAAAAAAGGAGGAACATGAATACATCCTACATACATAAAATTCCCAAGGCGGGCCCCCTCCCCCACCCCCCCACCCCAACCCTCCAACCCCCCCCCAAGGCATAATGCCAAACCAACCCTAGAATGTAATAAGTGGTCTTTTGGGTCAACTGCTCGAAGCCACAGGGTGACCAGGTAGTTCAGTGGATCTCAACCTTCCTAATGCTCCGACCCATTATATACAGTTCCTCGTGTTGTGGTGCCCCCCAACCATAAAACTATTTTCTTTGCTACCTCATAATTGCAATTTTGCTACTGTTATGGGTCATAATGTAATGTCTGTGTGCTCCCAGGGTCTTAGGTGACTATGGGAAAGGGTTTTTTCTGTCCTTCCAAAGGGGTCCTGACCCAAAGGTTGAGAACCTCTGATGTGCTTACCTAAACATTTTTTCTTTTTTTCTTTTTTTTTATTCAATATATTCTTTATTTACATTTCAAATGATTTCCCCTTTCCTGTCTCCCTACTCCCCAAAAGTCCCATAAGCCCTCTTCCCTCCCCCTGTTCCCCCATCCACCCTTTCCCACTTCCCTGTTCTGGTATTCCCCTACACTGATGCACTGAGCCTTTCCAGAACCAGGGGCCACTCCTTCCTTCTTCTTGGACATCATTAGGTATGTGGATTGTATCTTGGGTATTCCAGTCTTCTAGGCTAATATCCGCTTATCAGTGAGTGCATACCATGAGTGTTCTTTTGAGACTGTGTTACCTCACTTAGTATGATGTTCTTCAGCTCCATCCATTTCTCTAAGAATTTCATGAATTCATTGTTTCTAATGGCTGAATAGTACTCCACTGTGTATATGTTCCACATTTTTTTTGTATCCATTCCTCTGTTGAAGGACATCTGGGTTCTTTCCAGCTTCTGGCTATTATAAATAGGGCTGCTATGAACATAGTGGAGCATGTATCCTTATTACATGCTGGGGAATCCTCTGGGTATATGACCAGGAGTGGTATGGCGGGGTCCTCCAGAAGTGTCATGTCCAGTTTTCTGAGGAACCGCCAGACTGAGCTGCTCTGGAACCCTGTCCCTGGAAGTGCTTTGCATTCTGGCTCATAAACGAAGTAAAGCACTTACCAACACCCCCCCAAAAAAAATTACGGGGGTGCACAGTACAGCAGGAATCTGCACTGTCAGCCTTCCTAGGCTTCTAGCTTGCAGATGTGGTAAGTCCTCAGCCCAGAATAATCATCTTCTAATAAACAGGCACATATGCATGTGCAATGTGCATGTGCTGTCATGTATGTTCATATGTGTGGGTACATGTGCATACTTGCTGTGTGAGTACATGTGTGATAGCTTCTATCTTTCTGTAGAACTTTGAATGATATATCCAGTGGCATGTCATATCGATACTAAAAAGGCTGAACGGCAACAGCAACTGCAGATGAAAAATACTAAAAAGCATTTTTAAAATTCTGCTTGCAATAGATGATCGCAGCCCATTTTGTTTCCTGTGTAGCCAATAAAGAGTCTTTGAAACACACACAAAAAAATTAAGCAATAAGGTGTGACAGGGAGTGTGTTGACTGTATGGTAATGAAGTCCAGAGGCATCGAAAGTTTGATATATTGCTAAGCACAACCATTTCCCTTGGGTATAATTAAAGTCTGCAAAGCTTGCCCTGGAGTCACAGATAGAAACAACCCTCCCTGTAGATAAATACGGTTCCAAATACTGCCCCGGTGCCACGGGGGCGATCAATTCCCCCTCCCCAGGAAAACGAAATGGAAATGGAGTCAGAACTTGGGTTCTGGAACAATCAGAGCAGCTCACAAGATTAACCCTAATTCCTGCAGTGCAAGTGCACCAAATTAATGAGAACAACCACAATTAGTGCGGTTGCAGACGGTACCGAAACAACAAAGGCTTCTAAACACCTGTCAGCCCAGATCATCTCCTGGGCTGCGAAGGTCTAGAAATAAGCCTATTAAATATTTAACATTTAAATATTTCAACCAGAATGGATTAAATGAGCGGGAATTAGGTATGAACAGTCAAACCTGTTTAGCATCTTATAGAACCAAAATTTGAACACACTGTAGTGGTGGGTTTTTTTTCCCCTTAAAAATAAAAAATATGCCATCACAAGGATTTTTCAAAACAGACTGCTTCAAAAATAGTCTCTGCATGCCAGCATCCTGCGTTGTCACCTAGTATGTGCAACTGGGCAAAACAGTTCACTGTGAAATAAATTTGCATAGACATACATACTCATAAGGATAGCATAGTTTGTAACAAATAAAATCCCATTTCTTAATGGAACAGTAGTTACCAGTGGCATGAAGGACAGGGGAAGGAGTGGTGGGCAGGGGATGGTGATGGGAACAGGCAGCAGGCAGGCAGGAGGATGACCACATTTGCTGGAATATCTCTAAAGAGCTAGTGGGGTGATTTTCAAGCTTTGCAACACAAGAGGTAACAAAGATGCCTGCTGCCTCAGTCTGTTGTCTCTCTCTCTCTCTCTCTCTCTCTCTCTCTCTCTCTCTCTCTCTCTCTCTCTCTATCTCTCCTTATATACACACATATATAATAAAATGAATAGATATAGATAGATCTGTTCACTCCGCCTTCTGTGTGTGTGTATGTGTGTGTGTGTGCAAACATCACACCATGCCCCGTAACTATGCAGAACCATTGTGCGTCAATTAAAGCTATAGATATAATTACAAAAATTGCTATTTCTTTCATGTAAGTAGCAGCAGCCATTAGAACCACAAAATTAAAATAGCAACGACTAGATGATTACTGGATGAAGGCACACTCAGTGTAGAGCGTTGGGTGTGACTCGTGTTTAAAACTGAGGCCGTGGGCTGGAGAAGTGACTCAGTGGTTAAAAGCACTTATTGTTTTTACAGAGGGCTCTAGTTCAGTTCCCTCACCAGGCAGTTCCCAACTGCCTGGAGGCCCAGCTTCGGGGAGTCGATACATCTCTCGCCACCATGGACACATTCACAGACATATAGACATACACATACATAAATAATAAGAATTAAAATAAAGGTGAATGGATAGATAAAAACTATAGTCCTGAGATCCAGTTTGATATGAAAGAGGACTTTCATTGCTTTTATCGAAAGTAGATTCTTTTCTCATACAATACATCCTGATTGTAATTTCCCTCCCCTCTATTCCTCCCAGTTCCTTCCCACATTCCTTCCCCTCTGGATCCACTCCCTTTCTGTATCTTATTAGAAAAGAACGGACTTCTAAGAGATAATAAACAAACATGACAACATAAAATAAAATTAAAACTGTCATAGCAAAGTTGGTCATGCCAACCCAACAAGAGGAAATGAGTCCCAAGAGCAGAGACAGGAGCCAGAGGTCCAGTCGTTCTCGGTCATGATTCCTATTAAAATACTAAGCTGATAGCTGTAATATAGTCAGAGAGGACCTGGCGCAGGCCTATGTCACTGCTGCAGTCTCTGTGAGCTCACATGTGCCATGCTTGGTTAATTCAGAGAGCCCTGTCCTCCCGGTGTCCTCCATCCTGACTCCTCTTCTGTGGGATTCCCTGAACTCTGCGGGGAGGGACTTAAGGGAGACATCCCATTTAAAACTCTCTCTCCATGTAATGTCTAGCTGTGGGTCTCTGCATCTGTTCCCAGGCGCTGTGAGAGGAAGTTTCTCTGATGACGAATAGTTAAGGCACCGATGTCTAAATATAGCAGAGTATCAACAGAACTCGTTTTATCCATACTTTTATTTTAGACCAATAGTATCTGGTTTTACCCTATGTCTCTAAGCTATCTGCTCCCTAGTTCTTGGTCACCTTAGCAGTATCAAGTATGGGGTTCCATCTCATAGAGTGGGCCTTAGGGCAACTCGGACATTGACTGGTTACTCCCACAAGTTCTGAGCCACCATTGCCCTAGTATATTTTGCATGAAAGACAGGTTGTAGATGAAAGGTTTTGTGGCTGGATTGGTGTTCACATGTCTCTTTCAGTTGCCTGCAGAGGACCTACGCACACCACCAAAGAGACTAGACCACAGAGGTGAGGCTCCCCGCAGGCACCAGCTTGGCTTCTCTGTGTTGAGTGAGCTGTGGGGATGTTGTCCTCAGCAAATGGGGCCTGGCTCTCAGTTTGCAGAGAGCAACTTATCACCCTAGCCACAGCTAGTTTGTTGGGGGAATTTCCATGAAATCCTTTTGGCCAACAATTCGATGAAATGCAACCCAGTCCTGCTCCAGAGAGCCTCCTTTGGTGACAAGAGGTGGACAGTTGAGACTCTCTCTCTCTCTCTCCCATTACTAGTAAACTCATTAGGATTATCTTCATCTACTGTACTAGTTTCTGTATCAACCCTCAAATGCCCATCCATTCCAGCTGTCTCTCCCCATAGTCTCACCCTCTATGTCTCCAGGTCCCCCAACCTGATCTTCCCTCTCCTGTCTTCCACCCCCAGGCCACACATAAACTCTATTTCCCCATCCCAGATAGATCCGTGTGTTCCCACTTTACCTCTTCTCTATACCTAACCTCTCTATGTCTACAAATTGTCTGGTTATCATTTACTTAGCACCTAATATCCACTTCTAAGTGACTATATACCTTTTTGGGGGGGGCCTAGGTTACCTCACTCAGGCTGATTTTTTTTTCCAGTTCCATCCATTTGCCTACAAATTTCATGATGTCATTTCTAAAAATTTTATGATTCCTTCTTCCATCAATTTAGTCATTTTGCATCCCAATCACAGCCTGCTCTCTCCTCCCAGTACACCACACCCCTCACTGGCCTCTCTCCCATCCTCTCCTCCCCTTCACCTCTGAGAAGGGGGCTCCCTCTGGGGAACCAACCCACCCTGGCACCTTAAATCACTGAAGGACTAGGAACATCCTATCCCACTGAGGCCAGACAAGGCAGTCCAGTTTGAGGAGGATCTGCAGGCAGGCAACAGAGTCAGGGTAAGACCCTGCTCTTGTTACTGGAGGACCTGCATGAAGATGAAGCTGGAGAAATTATGGCTCATCTCACTGGCTGCTCTTCCAGAGGTCCTGAGTTTAATTCCCAGCAATGACATGGCGGCTCCTATATGATGTCGCAGCTAAGTAATGCTCCATTGTGTAAACGTATCACATTTTATTTACCTATTCTATGAGTAGTTGTGTCCAGTTTTTGCTATTCTAAATAAATAGAGCTGCAATGACCACGACTGGGCAAGTGTCCTTGTGATGGGATGGAGCATCCTTTGGGTACACACTCAGGAATGGCATAGCTTCATCTTGAGGTAGATTGACTCCGTTTTCTAAGGAACAGCCATACTAATTTCCGTAGTGGCTATACAAGTTTGCAGTCCCAGAAGCAGTGGAGCAGTGTCCCCCTTGGCAACATATCCTCACCAGCACCTGTGTTAATGATCCTAGTCACTCCAACAGGTATAAGATGGAATCTCAAAGTTGTTTTGATTTGTATTTCTCTGATGGTTATGGATGTTGACTATTTTCTTTCAGTGTTTCACAGCCATTTGAATTTCCTCTATTGGAAATTCTGTTTAGATCTGTGCCCCATTTTTTAACTGGATTATTTGTTTTCTCATATCTAGGGTTTTTTAGTTATTTATATAATTGGAATATTAGTTTTCCATTGGCTGTGGAGTTGGTAAAACTTCCCATTCTGTAGGCTGACGCTTTGTCAGACTGATAGTGTGCTTTGCCTTACAGAAGCTTCTCAGTTTCCTATTTACTAATTGCCTTAGTGTCTGAGCTGTTGGTGTTCTGTTCAGAAAGTTGTCTCCTGTTTCAGTGCATTCAAGGATAGTCCTCACTTTCTCTTCTATCAGGTTCAGTGTATCTATTTTTTTGTTGAGGTCTTGGATCCACTTGGACTTGAGTTTTGTGCAGGGTGATAAATAGGATTGCATTTGCATTCTTCTACATGCAGACATCCAGCTTGACCAGCACCATTAAATACCTTAAACCAGTGGTGTTGAACCTACAATCTCAACATTCGGGGGTTTACGCAGGGAGCCAATGGAGCTGTAGAAGTTGGAGGCCAGCCTGGGCTACATTACATTCCTGAGTCTGGAAAAAAATGAATAAAGTTGTCTAGAGAAGCCAAAGTACAGGAGTCACAGCAATTAGTTACCAATGGATTGCAAAGAAGCCTATTAATGATATGACATAAAAGGTCAAGATGAGAAATGAGGAAAACCATTAGTTTCCAAAGGCACTTTGAAAATTTCAAGTCCCAACATGTCTGTCCTTCACATCTTATTTCAGGGTCTGTGCAAACTGAATAAGTATTGATAAAGTAAGTTTGGTGAAACTAGGCACATAAAAGACCACATCAGTGTCACCTGGGGCTTGGCTTCATCTGCTTAGTCTAGCCTGTCCTAGTCAAGAAATACACATTGCTTTTCCCCATCAGGTTTAACACTGTGCTAGAAACCATTAGCTGTGAACAAAACCCTACAATTCAGGAATTAGGTTTGCAAGACCAGAAACCCAAGACATAAACAGAGGTTACCCAGAGCCGACTGCTTAGGAGTACTTACAAGAAGCAAGCATCTAGAAACTGGTACATTCAGAAAAGTGGTCCTCAGGTACCTTGACTCATCCATGAGCTCTGTCTTGCAAACCTGGTTTCTGTCAACATGTTCTTAGGTGTAGGATGGTGCCTCTAAGTTGGACAGATGCAACCAGGAGAGTCGTGCATGTGCCAGAAAGTACTCCTCAGAGCAGAATCACTGGCCATCCACAGTGCTGGAGGTCTACCTTGGGCTCAAGAAGGAGAAAGGAGACCATGCTCAGAGCCCAGCTGACCCCGCAATGTGTGTGCATGGCATCTTCCCGCCTGAGACAGGATTTTGTTTACTTTTCATTGTTTTGTTTTCCATTTTATTTTCAGTTGATTTTATTTATGCAGTCACAAGGTCGATGCTTCAAGACAAGTTTGTACCAAGGGATGATCAAGCAGAGAGAAAACACACCCATCCCCTAATATGCTCATCACTTCTTTGGGTTCCACAGATTCAAATGTCTCCCTATGTCTTGACTGAAATATCCAAAACAAGATTTCTTATACTGAAGACTCACTGGGCAGATGTTTGAAGTGGGGAACCTCGAATGGTAGATTTTAAGATATGGCAGGTGGTCTATACTACATAGAAAGACCTGTTTGCAAACTAAAGCTAACCAGAAACACAAGAATCTTCTTGGGAGGTGGAAGTCACCATCAACAAATCCAGAACAGCATTTCTAAAAAAATTGTGCTGTAGATATTACAATCTAAAGGGTGTTATGCATCAACCAAAAGTCTACTCAACTAGGTTTGGGAGGTGCAAAGTCCTCTCTCCCTTCCTGACGGTGCATACAGCATAGCCATATGTTCAAATTCTGAAATACACTACGAAGCAGGTCTCCTGAAATCCTGCTTGGGTTTGCTCTCATTGTATCCCTTTCTTTCTGGTTTTCCTAAATACTCACTGTTGCTTGAAAGTCGTGTGATGCCACTGTGAAGCCCGGGGTGGGTTTTAGGTTTTGTGTTACTTGGTTTCTTCAGGAAGAGCTTGCTCTTGGCACGGAGTAGGGAGGGACGTGTGGAGGCCCTAGCCACCACAACTTGAGGCTACCATAAAGACAGACCTGGGTCTATACCAGAAGCTAGCAAGTGACGTGTCCTCACTGATGCCATCAAAATTTCTGAAATCAACAAATTGCAACCAATGCGGCTGTAGGCGGCTCAGGGGGAAGCATGGGTGGACAGCGGCGCTAATCCCATACACGGCCTGCTAAGCACAATGCTAACGCTAACAATGAACAAGTTCAACAGAATTAAGGGCAAAAAAAAAAAGTTATAATGGAAAATAATGTCAGTGAGATTGTCACTTTCTCCAGGGGCCCACGAAGACCCAGAGTTAAAGTAAGTTGGTTTTGATCTCCTTGCCCTGCTGTTTATCCAACTCAATACAAACAGAAAAGCTGCTGACAGATCCCGGGCACGCCTTCCAGCTTTTATAAGAGCCAACTGCGTCGCCAGCCTTCCTCATTTTATCCCCAATACTTAACAACCGCCGTGACCTCGCTCTGTCTGCACCTTCCCGAAGAACTCCAGGACACCTACAGCAAGAAGGCAGCCCCAGTCAAAGGGACGGCTTCCCACTGCCCCCTGTATCTCACAATGCGTATTCCACATGCTCACCAAGTCTCTTTCACTGCTGGCTGTTGCTACCTCTGGCCGTTTCACTCTCTAGTCTAAATTTCTGCATCAAACTCGTCTGCATCCTGTAGTGATCGAAGAGACAGAGTCCCACATACCTAATCACTAGTATCCTAGGCTCTGAAATTTCACGTTTCATCCTGAATACTTCTCCTGAGGACGTCTGTCCCTTTTGACTCAGTCTTTCAGAATTCTCAGACTCCTAGCTTGCCCGTTTTTTTTTAACCATACGGCCCTCTGCGAGAGCACGGACTTCTGTGAGAGAAGGAGCAAACGTGTGGCCCTCCCCAGCACTGCCCCCACTCTTTGTTTAAAGCACTATCGAGTCATATTAAAATAGACAGGTTTTGTTGGGTCACCTTGTTTCAACAGTCCTCATATTTTGGGGATCCCCCTCACAGAGTCATAGGAAGAACTTCATGTTTGGGGGGTAACTTGACATAGTACATAATCACCCTTTTGTTTTTGTAACATGAAAACGTTTTCTGCTGGCATGAGGCCTTCTTATTTATGTTTCCAAATAGGGAAAACAAACTGTGTAGACATTGCGTTCTGGGAGACGGAGGTCAGGGTAGGCTGAAATGCCTAAATCAATCTCTAAGTGGCTCATAAATAATCGGACGGACAAACAAGCTAGCTCAATTATGTGAAAAAAATGATTGCTCAGTGCCCCGCGTTATATCATTTGTGGTTTAAAAAAAAAATGAAGTTAAATATAAATTTAACCTCCCTTCTCACTGCTTATGGTTTCCAAAAGGGCCTGTCTGGAAAGGTGAAATTTTCCATGCTCGCTTTCAACCTAATGGGGAAATACTGTTGGGGGAACGTAGAGAAAATGTTTAGCGAAACACTAGTGATTCGTGGAGGCGAAAAGTTGTTCTTAATTTTTATCACGATATAATTATTTGGAGAAAACAATGTCAACGGAAAATACTTATATTTACAATAATATCCCTACCTGGATTTGTTACACAGAAAGAAAGTCATCAAATAAGTAAGAGAGGCCTATTTTTACTCTAAGATTAAAATATATATTAAAATATACATGCTGTAGATACAGAACAATAGTGGTTATGCTTACACTTGCCTCAGAAATAATATTTTGAGGAACCTTATCCCACTCTACTGGTCGCAGAACACAAGAAGCAACCAATGAAACACTTATAAAAATATCCTGAAACAGTTATTTTGCATTACATTGCGATCAGCTGCCACACACCCCTGCCCACCTTGGGAACAGGTGTTCTCCCTTTGCATGGAGGGGGAGAAAAAGGAATACCCCCTGCCTCAGAGCTAAATCCTGCAGTTAGTGGCCACTCAGTGTATTTTGGTATTGTCTAAATTTATCAGTATTGTATTAATCTGTCTCTGCCTCAAGCAGGAAACAAGAAAGTCAACTGCTTTGGATGGTGTTTGACATCTATTCTGGAACCTGGGGTGACATTGTACCACACCATTTCCCGAGTTCCTGTGTGTCTTCAGGATGTACCCCCCTTCCCCCGTCCCCCAGACCTGGTCCCAGAGTCTGTACCTGGTCCTCACCTTCAGATTCTTTCACGAGGTAGCTCTTAGCAGTGTGATCTACTTCTTCCTTCGGAGGGTAGCGATTCTAATTTTATTCCCTCCCAAACTGACCATCTCAGAGGTCTACTCTATCCATGCTCACTCCATCCTGCCCCATGTTAACGTTAAAGAAATAACATTCTGGCTACAGAATACATTCCTGTCTCCTCTGTACTAGCAAAAACTATGAATGAGCTACAAAAAAAATAAAATAACATAAAAAGAAAAAAGAAACCCAGAGTTCCTGATTCTATCTAAATGTGATAATGAATGATTTCTTCCGATAGATGAAAAATCTATTTACAGGAGAATTCAGACTCATCTAGTGTGGAACACATAAGTAGAAGGAAAAGAAGAAAAAGAAGAAGAATATTTTATGCCTTTAAGGAAGAATTTACAAATCACTTGAGAAGCCAAGAAAAATGGAGTGCAGTTCATGGGGAGACAGTAAAATCCCTCCGTCTCGGGAAACTTCAAAGATAAACTGGATTACCACGTGGGACACACTGGAGAAACTAGAGGCTTGAACTGGCCCCTATCTTGTCTGTGGCGCCGTCATACTTTGAGTCTCCTGCTTAGCAGACTTGCAGTCTGATTTTTTAGAGACATTACTCCTTGGTTTTAGACCTTTGGTGTTCAGGCGGTTGCTAACACCTAGAATTCCTTTAAAGAACGGTTTAAATCCTCAACAGAGCCCTCCTTATCTCTCCTTCCCAATGTCACTTTAAGATGTGTTTAAAAAACCTTCACTGGAGGTAGCCACTGAAGAGGCTGGCGGGGTAGAACTTTTAACTGGGAAGATAAGTGTGGGCAAAGATAATTGCGCCAGGAAACCAGGATGTTCCCTCTGTAAGATGTCATTTTTCAAAAATCAATCTAATGTGGGCCAATTAAAGTGGTGGGGAAGGGTAAGCCTTTGGAGAGATAAATATACCTCGGAATGGCATCCTAATACTCACAGGAGGTTCTTGGGAAATTTTTCTCTGACACTGAAATAAATACGTGTGATTCATCAGTGCAGAATTAGGAGCCAATGCTTGGCTGTTTGTTTGTCTCCCCCTGAAATTCACAGCCTTTATCCCCGCCTCCACCCCGCCCACACCCACAGCAAGCAAAATTTTCAGAGTGGAAGCGACCCCAACTCCGCACCAGGCACTGAGGCTGATGGAGCCCCGGGGTGGGGGTGGGGGGAGGCAGGGGGAAGACCTCTGCTGTGCTTTCAGCCCTGCTTCTGAGCCCCACCTTTTTTGTGTTCCCAAGTCTGATCGGAAACAGTGATGAGAAAGCAATCATTTGGGGAGATATTATGAAGAAAGGACCATTTGAACCAGGCTTTCACCAGGAGGGCGCTCCCACTGTATCTCTTCCTCAGTTTAGGCCAACACTATCAGTCCTCCGTGGAAAACTTCTCCGAATAAAGGCTACTCAGTCACCAAACTGCTGGCACTATTGCCGGCTTATTTTCTTATTTCCCCTGCGTGCACTCATATAATCACATAACCCCTCTAGACCAAATACGGTAAATTTATAGGAGTGAAAGACCGTAGCTTACAAAGCTGATATTTTAATGTCTTCAATTTTCCCATAAAGCCCACCAGTCTCAAATGCCCCCAAAGGCAATCATCTCGCCTTTCTGTTACCTATCCAGCATCCTCAACATCTGAATTTGCATACCTGAATTTTATGCAAAAAAAAAAAAAAAGAGAGAGAGAAAACCTACCTACTGATCTGGGAGGGTATATGTCTATTACACTGCAGACTGAGGGCAGAGGATTCCTTATATCCACCGCACTCTTTTTAATACCTAAATGGTATGAAAATGAACATCCTAAGGGCTTGGCAAATACTTAATAGAAGAACAGCATGATCATAAGTAAAAGAAACCTGGGGCATCTTAAGAGCCCGCTTATCCATGCGTGCGTGATAGGTTGAACGTGTAACTTTATTCTGCCTACATTCTAAAAACTCCAGTTCCTTATTATGCTCTAATAGTTGGAAACTTTTTTTCTATAAACAGGCTTAAAATTTTTATTTTATGTTTTACAGAGGGCAAGGATTGGTGGAAGAAAGAATATGACTTTGTTAGGGCTGAAAGGGGGTTCTTTTTTTTTCCCCCTCTAACTGGGTCCTGGGTTTGATTATGAACTCCCTGAAGGGGAACGCAGTGGCCACTTGACATTCTCGGCACACACAGGAAGATATTTTAATGAGGAGAGCACACTCCACCCCACCCCCCCACCCCACCCCACCCCGTTTTTCCAGAAAGTTCTCAAGGACGTGGAGTGTCCGTTTAAATAAGCCTGGTTCCAAGCCAGCAATGCGAGATTGGATGTATGTCTCCTTGAATGAGATAAACCTCAAGTTTGAACAGTTGTAAAATTTTGAGTCTGGAAGGCTAAGACTTAGACTGGACCGATCAAGTGCAAGGACAACACCCATAAACCCGGCCTGGAGTGAGTCTGGAGGATCGCCACCAGTAAGCTATGAGACTGAGCGTTTCTCACAAGCATGCCTACAGAGTTGGCATCCCTCCACGACCTCCGGCTCGCACCTCTAGCCATGTCTTTCTATTGTCTATTCATGTCACCTAATTTGCCATGTCTTTTCTGTAAGCTCCTTTTCCCTTCCTCTTGCCCTGTTTGCCTCTGTGGCTGGGGATGTATAATTCTAAATGGTCCACATTCATGTACCTGTTCACAAATGCACCGTTGCCCCACCATAAGTGGTTCCATATAATTCACACACACACACACACACACACACACACACGCACGCACACGCGAAAGCATAAACCCACCTGTGCTGCATGTGTGCGCACCATACTCCAGACCACAAAAGCTATTTCAGATATAGTATCCAACCCTCACGTTTCAAAGAACAGACACAGTGCGTATGTGAGAATTCTCTTTGAATGATACAACATTTGTACATCTATGTCCCATAGAAATGAATGGCTTTCAGAAGGTTTATCTTCTTTCACAGAAAATCAGATGTTCCTAATTCTCCCTTCTCAGCGCGCTGCACGGCAAGCCTCTTTCATTTATGTACTTGACTCCCAAGCAGGAGGTTAAACCAGACTTTGGGGGCAAGGCTGTACCTGAATTCAATTTTCTTCTTTATTCTTTTCCTCCTTGGGCACAAGGCTGGTTTCCCCCACATTTCCTACAACACACTTCTACTAAGTTATTATGTAGCCGTGAGCTTGCATGCCACTCCTCTGCATAAAGTTGTGCAGTCCTCGCTGTTCTGACTTAGCGTCTTGGGGTCAGTCAATGGCTACTTTCTTTGAGAGATGTATGGCCTATCTGTCATCATACCAAAGCAGATCTGGCCACACCTCCTGAGAGATTCAAGCAGCTCCTGGCAAAAGCATCTGCCCTTTCGCTGCCTGAGTGAATCCTATCAATAGGCTTTCCCGGGCCAGGGAATGATATGGAGACTGATGAGAAACTATGAAAATGGTGTGTTTAACAATTCTTAAGATACGCCCTAAAGGAAAGCACTACGTCATCCATCTTCCAGATAGCACAGAGACACAAAGAACCTAGTCAGATGAGCGACTCTCCTTTATCCCACTCTTTCTACCATTTCATTAGTCAAATGTCTAAAAGAAGCTGATTTAATATTTTTAAATGGCCTAAAATATAAAAATGATCGTTTGTCAAAGACAAGTTCTTTCATTTAGACAGCTGAATAGGAGCCTTTTCCCAAAGGATCTGTTATTACTATAGGACAACATTCCCCTCAAAACCAAATGCTATGCAGCCCAAGAGCGTCCTCTGCAAATAAATATATGAGTTAATGGAATTTTAAGTAACTTTTCATCAAGAAGTCAGTACATCCACATGTAATTCTAATTCATATCAAACTCCTCAAGTATTTCTTGTTATTTTTATTTTTCTATCTTAAGGCAGTGAACTTGGATGGCAAAGGCACATGAACTCGGGAGTTATTTCCAAGCTTAAAATCAAGGCCTAGTTATTTATAGTGTAGTTGGGGATAAGTTACTTAATCACCAGGGCCAGGGTTTCTTCACCTGCAAATCAAATTGGTAATAAAGCCAATCTTGCTGCTAAGATTTTATATGGTAATACCCATAAATTGCTTTCACAGTGTCTGACACACACCATGCATTAGCAAACAAAATTGACACTAGACACTTAAAACAGAACCTTGCATAGCCATATAAGCTTAAGTTTTCAAAATTGTCAAAATTAACTCTTAGAGAATACTCTTACAGAGCTCAGCTGATGACCCATTCAAGGATTTCTGGATATTGTCATGACAATAACCAAAGTCAAACTCTGTGTATAACTAGTCTTTAAATCAAAATATTGGCAAATTAGAATGAGAGATATGGATAAAAACACCTTTAGTTACCCAAAGTATTGTTATCTGGATGAACTGAAGCAGAACCTGTATTGAACGTAGACGCATGCGTAAAGGGCATCCCAGGAAGAAGGATGAGAAATGGAGAGGAACCACCAGTGGGGAGGATAGGGAGCCAAGGAAGGAGCCACTTCACACCAAATCTGCCCCTGAGCATTGTGCTGCAGTGAAGCCCTGGGGTGCAACTACTGTGCCATGATGAGTTCTCCTAAGGGAGCTAGACGTAGGACTCATTGGCTTTCTGCTATGATCTACAGAAGGGACAAATCCACCACTCCAGTAGTTCAAAGGCAAAAGCATCCGTGGGAAGCTAAATAAAAGCACAAGAAAGCTAAGAAAGCACAGAGAAGTGCAGGGCTCTGGAGGCATCAAAGAGAGCGTGATGGGGCACTCACCCCTGTCCACATCCACATAGGGAGCCCCGTGTCCTGCCCATCCCTTTTTGAATATGTAAGATTGAATGTTTAGCCACCAAGTAAAGAAATAAACCAGCATGTTTTTCTTGTCTTCCTGGTTTGCAATTATTTAATAATCTTTTGCTTAACGGAAGAGCTGAGGCTTTTCAGTCTGGTACAATTCTTTTTTTCTATTTCCATGTTTGTTGCCCTGCCTCTGTGGAATCAGGCTAGAAACCCTTACTTGCTTTCTTGGAGTCATATAGTTTCAGGCTTTGTGTTTAAGTCTATAAATCGCCTAGAGATGTTTTCATATACTCTGCATTACAGAACCAGTTTTATTCTTATGCCTGTGTTTGGTTGGTGGATTTGTTGGTTGGGTAGGTGAGTGGTTGGTTTATTCATTCATTCATTCATTCTCCAGAGGCAGTGTCTTGCTCGGTAGACCAGACTAGCCTCCAATTGTGATCCTCCTATATCAGTGTCCCAAGTGCTTTGAATACAGAAATGTTCCATCATAGCTGGTTTCTTCTACTTATATATATTTACTCAACACTGTGTATTCAAGAAACAACCTATCAAGTTAAAGAAAATATTTTAAAACTATATATCTGATAAAGTGATATATAAAGATACGTGTGTGTGTGTGTGTGTGTGTGTGTGTGTGTGTGTGTAAAATTAAAAAATCCAGGGCGGTGGTGGCGCAAGCCTGTAATCCCAGCACTTGGGAGGCAGAGGCAGGCGGATTTCTGAGTTCCAGGCCAGCCTGGTCTACAGAGTGAGTTCCAGGACAGCCCAGGCTACACAGAGAAACCCTGTCTCAAAAAAAAAAAAGTATAAAAGATCCAATAGCAAAGACAAGTTAACACTATTAAAAATAGACAAAGGACCTGAATAGATATTTCTCAAAAGAAGACATACAGCTAGCCAGCAGGTATGGTATATGAAAAATGTTCGCCATCACTCATCATCAAAGAAGTTAAAATGAAAATCATAAAATACAACTTCACCGTAGTTAGAACAGCTATTAGCAAATGATAAGTCTAGCAGGAAAATGGAAGCACACACTAGTGAGACTCCGAAGTATGATGGATACCATGAAAAGCACAGCAGAGTATCCTTGAGAGATTAAAAATATAGCTGGCATATGACTTGAAATTCAACCTCAAGGTGTTCTACAAAGGAAAGTGGGAGTAACCAAGAACTACATGCACTCCTACATTCAGTGAGGAATGCACAATAATAATGGAGATATGACCAAAGTCTCTACAAGTGAATCAATGGATCAAGAAAAGGTGGTACTTATATACCATCAAATGGATGACTCTTTGGGGGGGAAAGGAAATTCTATCACTTAACAACACAGGAGAACCTATGCTAAGTGAAATAAGCTAGGCACAGAAAACTAAGTAAGTCCTGCCTTGCCAGTGCCAAAAGTTGAATTATATAATCAGAGAGTAGAGTACTAGTCTCTGGGGCTAGGGATGAGGGCTTAGAGATGGAGGAATGCTAACCAGTTAAACAGGAAGAAAATCCCTTGAGTTCTCATGCACAGAAGTGTAAATATAGCTAATAGCAGAGTGCTCAGAGTGATTAGCTTCAGGGTCTTCTCTAATAAGTCATGGCCCTTCATAACACCATACAGCCAAGCTTTATCCACTTGCTGTTCTTTGTACCCTCTGGGCCAGATTATATACTCTGTATGGGTCCATACGTCTCATGTTGAAAACATTACTCCCCAAGACTTCTGTATCCAGCTGTCTATTGTCCAACTTCACTTGTTGTTAAATCCCAATGCCTTTGGAATCCAGCTATTTATTGTTGGACTTCACTTTTTGTTAAATTCTATTTTGCCTTGAGCCTGTTTTTTAGCCTATACTCCTATTCTCACTGAATAACATTCTGAGATGCTCAGACATCTGATTGAAGGCTAGAGAGTCTTCTTACCTTCTCATCCCTGACATCACATCTGTTGCTAAGTTCTCTGTATGCCAAGTTATCAGTAACTCTGTGATTGATCTCAGTGACATTTGTGAAAGACAGACAGACAGACAGAGAGGGAGAGAGAAAGAAAGAAAGGAAAGGAGGAAAGAGAGAAAGAGAGAGGAAGGAAGGAAGGAAGGAAGGAAGGAAGGAAGGAAGGAAGGAAGGAAGTATAACACTAGCCATTCTTGTTCTGCCCTTTAAGGTATTAAACTTCAGTTGCACTGTGTCCTTGTACGGCTCCTGGGATTTGGATCTGACTCGGGGGAGCAAGAGGATGAAGACAAGACAGATGGACACTCAATAGCAAGCTAGGCTCGCGTGTTCATATAGAGCTGAGCAAAGAAGCAAGCAGGCTTATTGCAGCCAGCTAATCAAAGAGGTGGCATTATCACACATGAGCAAGGAGGCAGTGTTATCACATATGAACAAGGAGACGGGTTTATCTGTCTCAGTAGGAGCAGTCTCTGTAGGGGAGGAGTCGTCAGGCCATAAATTTCAGGGATAAGGAGGAGATAGCCATGGTGAAGATTATCCACACATACTGTCAACACTGGTGCTAGCATTCCACAGCACACCTCCCCATCCTAGGAGGCTCTCTTCTATATTACCTAATGAATGGACACATTTATTCAAATGATCAGATACCCATGCAAATAAGGGGAAAGAACCTTGAGATGAGTTACACACTTGCACCAAGATGACATGTCATGCCATTTTGCAATAGGCCATTCCTTGGTGGTTAACTGACTCTCAACATGTGCAGGCACAAGTCGAAGAGTGATATCTATATTTCACCACTTTAACAGGCTCTTTAGAATTATTCCACATTAACTGCCACTCTGGGTGTTATGATTGTAGACTCCATTTCTAACAAGTATTGGAAGAGTTTTATGGTAGGAATTAGAAGTTGTTATTGTTGTTGTTGTTGTTGTTGTTGTTGTTGTTCAACTTACTTATTTTTTCCTATATGTCTAATTCAAAGGATGAATTAAATGACTTACTAAGATAGCTTCCTTTTCTTCCTCCTCCTCCTCTTCCTTCTCTTCCTCTTCTTCCTTCTCCTCTTCCTCTTCTAACTTTTCTTTCCTCCCTCCCTTCCTTCTATTTTGCCTCGAGCCTGGTTTTTTATCCTACACTCCCATTCTCACTGAACAACACTCTTGAGATGCTCAGACATCTGATTGAAGACTAGAGAGTCTTCTTACCTTCTCATCCCCAACATCATATTTCTTTCTCTTTTCCTTCCTTCCTTCTTCCCTCTTCTTCCTCCTCTTCCTCCTCCTCTCCTTTCAAAAACCCAAACATTTCTGAAATGGCAGACATCCATTTAAAGCAGAGTTGTTATGAATCTCCCTTGTGGATTTAAGCAGTGGCCATTGGCTAGACGCTGAAAGGGCCATTTTTCACACAGCACTTAGGTTCGGAGCCAAGAGGCTCCTAAAATCTAAAGCGTCTCTATTTTTACTGAGGGGGGGGGTTAATTTTTTAAACCTTCAAAGAGTGGAAGTTTTTACTAGCTCTTCTTTTAAGGGTCATGAAAATTAGGAAAAACATTCATCAAAGAGCTCTGATCAGCATATATTGGTATTACAATGTACTGCCTTGAGAATATCACCAGTTACTAGGACACCTTTAATTATTCCCATCTTAAATACATATGGAGATATTTCAAATATGCAGCACTGTGGTTCTGATCATGAAAGCAGCACTTTACATAAGTCGTCAATAAAGAAATATGGTCATTTTAATTATATACATGCCAAAGCCTTTGTTTCTAAGGCAACTTGCTGTGCACTAGAGAGACTGCTTAGAGGAGCATTTTGCTTCTGTCAGGGAAGTATGACACACTGTGCTAAGTGATACATGGCAGAAAGAAAATGCTCTTTACATAACTCATCGCCTGTACCACTGACACCCTGGGACACCTCAGGAGTGGAGACAAGGAGCCTCAAGTTTCCCTAAAGAAAATGTAGGCATGACCTTGACTCTAGGCCTAAGAGCCATGCCCGATGTAACAGCAGATAAAGGATTTGAAGAAACCATTTATATAAATATGAAATGAACTGAAAACAAACTCCATAAAGTCTTTCTGGACAGCCTAACTCCTCCTGGCAGAGCAATTCCAGGCATGGCCTTGGCAGAGGTGGCTGTGATTTAGAAAGTCACTCTCCAGAGCCTGTTCTCTGGGTCCGGGCTGCTTCCATCAGAAATGGTTCCTTCTCGTTGTATTTGTAGCGAGGCCATGTTCTCTTTCCTCTCATCTCCCCATAAAGTCCAGTATATGACTAACCATCATGAGTCCACAAGGATTTAGGGGCTGCCACCCGGATGTGCAGCCCTGTATGGGGCTACACTGTAAACCCAAGGCTTCCCTTTGCACAGTTGACATTGAATCTGGCCTCTGACTGTGGCAAACACTCATGCCATGCAATAGCGAGAGAGTCAAAAACCTCTCATCTAGGGAAAATTTAGATTAAGCCTTGATCATAATCTATAACACGAATAAGGGGCAAACGTGTTTATCATGACATGCTGAAAGGTGGACATTCATTTTCTATATTTAGTCAACTTAGAGATTTAAATATTCATGTAAACATGATGAGGTTGTGAGCACTTAAATGAAATTATTCAATAAAAACAGTAGTTCGTTCATTTTCTGTGAGGCATGGAAAGTATGAGAGAAATATTCCATGAATTGAGAAAACTGCTGAATTTGCTAGTTAAAATGTTAGCACAATAGCCAATTACACCTGAGCAGTTTTTAGTTGGCATTCTTTACACTAAGTAAAATTATTACCAATTACAAAGCACACCCATTGGTAGTTAATCATTAATTGATAGTTGATGAGCAATTGATGACAATGGCCTTGAAGACATTGGAAGTCAGCCCTGAGTGAACTGACTTGGTCCCACGTGTATACTAAAAATGCCACGCAGGGAATAGAGAGACGGCTCACAGTTACAAACACTTGCTGCCCTCGCAGAGGACGTGCATTTGGTTTCAAGCACCCACATGGCAGCTCACAACCATCTGTAACTTCAGTTCCAAAGCATCTCTGATACCACCTTCTGATCTCCACAGGGACCACTCGCTCATTTGTATGGTATACATACATATCTGCAGGCAAAGCAGGCATACACATGAAATAAATACTTTAAAAGGTCATTTTCTGAGTAGTATGTTTCCTATGGTCTCAATTGTGGTTTGGGTACATGCAATTGCAAAGCATATTTTAAATTTGAAATGTAACCTACAATTAGAACGTGGACACAGACAACGTGGAGTTGCCGTACACCCTCATACATTATAACATTTATATTGTATGTATTATAATGTAATGTATGTATAATGTATTTACAATCAGAATGGGAAAGTTATTAATATTGCTTTAAAAATATTTTAGCTCTAATTGGAGCTCTCTCTCTCTCTCTCTCTCTGTGTGTGTGTGTGTGTGTGTGTGTGTGTGTGTGTGTGTGTGTTTGCACGCAGCAATGAGCACATGAATACAGGTGCCCACAGCAGCCAGAAAGCTTCAGATATCTTGCAAATAAGTTCCTGGTGAGTACTGAACTCAGGTACTCTAGGGATCTGAACTCAGGCCCCCATGCTTCCATGTACTCGACCTACTAAGCCATCTCCACAGCCCTCTTTTTTATTTCATTATCTTCTTTACTTTTGAGATCTTCTATAGCAAGCATCAATTATGTTCTCAGAAAGGTAACAGGTGCCAAAAAATTATAGAAAATAATTACATAACATTTCTGAAGTGAACAAAACATGGAAAGATACAATCAAACCATTAGGTATGTATAACATACCTAACACTGGGTATTTTTCTTCACATAAAACTAGAGGGAAGAGAACTACTCTAGACCTTAGCTTTATCACAATCTTCCAGATGCTAAGATGCAGATTCCTCTCTGTAGAGATCTTAGGCTATCCACTGAAAGAAAGAACCTTGAACCAAATCCCTCTGAGGTACTTCCTAGACTGCATGCCACCATATCTAACTTTTGTCCAGGATGAGTATTGATACTACCATTCAGCTCAGAAAATGTTTCGTCCAAGATGGTTCCCACAAAGGTGTCATATAGTCTACTACATATCAGATCACAACACATGGCACAGAATTATTTCTAAGGGTGAAGTTAGACACTTATATATAAAAAGAGAAACCATTGGAAAAGGTGAGATCAATACAAAAATGTATTTTATTTGAAATACTAAAATTATTCTGTAAATTTAGACATGATAAATATTAACTGCTTTGTCAGACTCCTGAATTCTCTGAGGACTGTCATGTTTCAAGTCAATATTCCTTTTCCTCAACATATATGTTAATGCCACTTCTAAATCTTATTCTAAAATTTAATTTGAAGAGGTTTACCAAAATGTATTCACTCCTTAATTTACTTGTAGACTGTAAATATGGATACATCATAAAATTAGTTTAATTCACAAGATATTTGACTTTGGAAAATCATGTCTTATTAATTAAAGAACAGTGTCAATTATGGTGTAAAGTAGTCTAGTGGTTTAACAGTACTTGCATTTTAAATAATGAGTAAAGGAGTCAACCTTTATTTAGAAGAATTGTGGGACTATGGGTTTAGAGAGAGAGAGAGAGAGAGAGAGAGAGAGAGAGAGAGAGAGAGAGAGAGAGAACACACTACTTGTGTGGGGTTTCTGAAAAGTCCAGAAGAGGACTACAAGTACAGATAGTTAGGAGCCACGGATGAGGGTGTGCGTAACTAAACTCAGGTTTTCTGAAAGAACAACAAGCACTCTTACCCACTGAGGCATCTCTTCAGCCTCAGGACATTTTTTTTGCTTTAGGTTTTTGAAAGAGTCAGGTATGTGTTTTGATTTGACGTATGTGAGAGAGTTCTACTTACATATGTACATGAGCATCTGTGTGTAGTGCCCAGGAAGGGAAAACAGAAGTTCTGGAACTGGATTTACAAACTACTGTACGCTATCTTTTGAGGAAATGGAACCCATCCTGGGTCCTCTGCAAAAGCAGTAAGTGCTGCAAATCCCACTAGGTCATCTCTTCTGTTCCATGTAAAGCAACAGAAGCTGCGCTTAATTACATGAACATGTTCAGAATTAAGGCAAAGAACAGTGAACCTAGTGACTTCAGAGTTATTCACCCATCAGAACTTCCCTTCAGTAAATTGTCTTTTAACATGTTATAGGACACAATTTGCTCCTTAAAACACTGGTTCAAAAATAGTTCTGAGTTAATCACATAGGATGAAATCATAATTTAATTCCTCCCAATGAGATTTTTGTCTTATATTTATTATTAATCTCTGTGGTGGTGAGAATATCATAGATTCACAAAAAGTATTTGTGAAATTAACCTCAGGGAATGCTATTCTGAGAAGAAACATCAGAAGTTTCACACTGTGGGTACAAATAGGCACTTGTTGGGATTCATCCTGAAATCGAAAAGGAATCTATATCAAAAATAAAAAGACAAAGATACACAAATGACTGATAAGCATACAAAACCATGCCTGACAGCACTCATAATAGTAATGTTAATCAACATTTCCATGAGTTATACCCACTAGGATAGCAACCAAAAAGTCAGATAATCACAAGGGCCCAAGTGCCAGTAGAGATGAGAGAAACGGGACGGCTTCTCTGCTGTTGATGGGTATGTAAAACAATCTGGCTCCTTTTGAAAAAGTTTATATTACTTCAAAAGTTAAGCAAAGACAGAATCTAGAAATTTCGCTCCTAGGTATATGCCCAAGAGAAATGAAGATGTGTGTCTATGCAGAAACTTGTACATAAATGTTACAGCAGCATTATTTATATTAGGCAAAAGAGCAAATAACCAAGTGTCTATCAACTGATGACAGAGTAAACACAATGTGGTATAGTCACACAATACAGTGTAGTCACACGATGTAATGTCGCTTACCCATAGCAAGAAGCAAACCACTGACCCATGCTGATATATATATAATAAAATTTTATATATATATATATATAATTTATATATACATAAATTTATTAAATATATTATATATGTGTAATAAAAGTATGTTTCGTGAAAGAAACAAGTCACCAAATAACTTACCCTATATGATGCTATTTAAGAAAAATGTTAAGAAAAGATAATCCATAGAAAAGAATCCTGGTTGGTTAATGGTTACTTAGGTCTTGTGTATGTGTTGGGGGGGGCAGTATTATGCCCTTGTGGCTAAAGGACACATTTTCTTTTTTAAATGACAAGGGACTGTTGAGAGACACCAAGCCCAACACCCTGCGTTTAATCTCTGAGTTCCACATCATGGAAGAAGAAAAGAGTGCCCAGAATTGTCCTCTGACCTTCACTCATGTCCTGTGACACGTGTGGGCACACACACATCAATTTACACACAATAAACAAATAAAATGTTAATCTAAAACACTCTGAAGTGAGCAAATATAATAATATTGTGTTATAAAATTGAAGGTTATACACATCATCGAATTACTAAAACCCTAAACAAAACCTTTTTAAAAAGTGGTCTAGGACATCTTTTATTTTTCTTGTAACATCTTTCAAGTTTATAGGCTAAATACAGAAACAATGGTGTCCCAACTATAACCAGCTTTTGTTTTACCTGAGGACTGAATGAACAGCAATCTTTGTCAAACATTCGGGACACATGCCAGACAGTCAAAGAAGCCTGATTTACTGAACTATACTAGAATGATTTTTATGAAGAGTAATATAGTCTGTCAAAAAAAAAAAAAAAAAGCACAGTAAGATAAAACGCCTTGCAACTTAGGATTTTCAAAAAGCAAGCATCATGACCATCATTGTCAAAGTAAAATTTTCTGTTTGTTTTATTGCTCACTAAGAAACCCCAGGGTCCTTGGCTCCTTCTACCATTCACTCTGGATCTGACTTTTGCAATGTCCGTATCCTTTGTTGGGTTTCTAGACCAGACACTCATCCCTTTGTCCCGCCTGTATTACCATCCACTCACACTTCTGAGTTAATCTTGCCTTCTGAACTCACATACTCAATGCACATCTCAGCAGGTGTGCCATTACAGTGCTTAATTCTCTCTTCCTCCCCATTGGCCTCGGTATCCAAAGCCCAATGCATTCTTGCAAATCTGACTGCCAATCTGACTGTCAATGCTTGTTTTTCTGTGCCCATCAGCTCCTTAATCAGGCTTTCTCTAGGAATACTTCTCAATTCCCTCTGTAACTAGCTTTATGTGTTTTTGTTTCAGCCTCCCCTGACTGTCTTATGTGATATTTCTCTTTTCCATAGCCTCTTCCTGCTCTGTAAGCACCTATGTTACCTACACACAAAAGGTACCACACGGGCTGTGGCATCACTGAGATACCATCCGAACTAGTCCTTTTGCTTTGATTCCAACTCACCGACCAATCCAGCATTCATAAAAATGTCCAGGAATGGAAATCCCATAATAATAAGCCAAATACCTGGATATTGAAGGGTATGCTCTCTAGAAGTTACTGCCTCTCTTAATATAATTAGGTATTTATACACATTGATGTTAGCTTTAGTAACATAAGACAGATTTTTCAGTGTTTCAGGAGGTCTGAAATCATGTCAGAAATCAAAACGCCATTGCTTTCCCACTAGAGGAAAAGTGTACCTGGTATAGAAACCTGACAAAACCTGTGCTTCCCTGTGACTCTTGCCTAGTTTTCTGCTTACATTGGGAAACCTGGCAGGAGCTGTCAAGGAGTGAAGAAGCCATAGACACATAGACACATATACTGAAGAACAGCTGGGGTCAGGTGGGATGCACACACTCTGAGAGCTGCACCTCAGCACCACCCAAACCTCACTGTGTTGGTTTTGTGCGGCACAGAGGGAAGGTGGCTGGAGAGTCTCAGTGGGGGTGGGAGGGTCTCTGTGGCTGAGCAGTCTGGGGCTGTAAACATCTAGCAGGAAGAAGCTACAGTTGCTAGTTTTTCTATAGAATGATCAGTTTTCTTTAAGAAGAATTTCAAGCTTGGTCGATACAAGGAAAGACTTTGTCCTTGGTCTTTGTCACAGCTGTGCCCATGACAATACACATTCGCTCAGAACTTGACACACTCTGGGCTTCCTGGACTCCCTACAGCTGGCCCACAGGCACCATAACCAACAAATACTATTACAATAAGTCTTCAAAGGACTGGGTTTGCTGGCTTCCATCCCTGAGAAGATTGACCAGTAGATACTATTTTCTGTCACCTGTATGACAGGAGGACTCCACAGAGTATGCAATATCTCATTGATCACACACGTCCAGGTCTTACCTGATCAGGAATGAAAAGCCTTCGTGCCATTATAGATTTTGCGATTATGCTAAGACCATGTCCGGGCCTATATTCAATTTCCCCTATGCAAATATTATCTACAAGCCAATAGCAAGAAGGATATTAATAATGTCTATAAAAATGTTTACATTGATTAAGTGGGTTCCAAGACTTGGTAGATACCAGGAAGGACTCCCTCCCTGGTGTGAGGATGGTCTTTCTACCCCAATCCTGGCCGAGTTACCGCCTAGCACAAAACAGTGTGGTTAAGGCTTTCTTTCTTTAAATGAAACTAGAATTTTGTATTTTATACTTAAAAGTGTCACATAAACACCAGCAAGAACAAATCAAATAACTTTCAAGAATTTAAAGCTAAGCACGGCAAAGAAGTTCACAGCTTACCTCTGGGTTGGGGGGTGGCATCTCAAAATATAGATTAGTGTTTCAAAGCTTCTTGGCAAGATTAAATATATGAGCCAAGAGACTTGCAAACCATGAAAGGCAAAAAAGAAAAAGAGGGAACTCTAAATTTTATGTCCAAAATGTATCCAACGCAAGCATTCTATTAAGAAAGACAGATTCTCTCCTTCTTGCTCTGAACAAGGAGGATACCTGAGGAGCGGCGGCCCCTGGAGAGTAATATTTGACATACAGAGACGACATGCTTCACACGTTTGTAACACCACCAGCCCAAACAGATGCAGCAATGCACAGCCGTTCATTCAGTAAAGACGCCCTCAATTGCTTGTAGAATGCAGAAGAACACTTCCCCGAGAACACAGGTTTTCCTCTTCATTTGTCATATTCACAGTACAGAAATACACTAGCCAGTGAGCTCATGGTCAGAGATGTGTTGAGATATTTTTTATACTAAAAGTCCCTCGAATTATTGAAAGATGTAATTAATGAGATTGACACGTTATACTAGCATAGTTAGTAAAGTGGCGTCAATGTATTCAAAAAGAAAAGAAAAGAAATGACTTCTGTCTTAATATCATGCATAATTTTGTTTCCACGGGCAGGAGAGAAAGGGAGATTATGGAAAGCTAGAGTCTTGTCTATGAGCAGTGAGCACCGAGCAGTCACGCCACATTGTCACTAAAGGTTTTTGAATGTAACAAGCTGGTGACGGCTCTGGGAAGCAGAGCAGTCTGAACCAGCAATTAACTCCATGAGATGATAGTCCCCAAGCTCCCTCTTCTCAGGAGGGAAACTACCCAACATGTCAAGGGACACGGTTTTAAAAAAAAACACTGTGCCCCCGTGACAACTACACATGCATCTGAATCCTGTTTAAATCAACCTCAGGATATAAACTCTTCCATGCCTGTTGCTCTAGGGATGTTCCCTAGCCTGCAGTCTTCTCCAGCAACTTCTGTTTTCTATGCACAGAAGGAGAAACTTGGCTTTCTTGTTTGAACCACTGAGCCCACCTTGACCATAATGGTGCTTATCAGGGTTTCTCTCAAGGAGGAAGAATTTGTGTAAAGGCAAGCCAGGCCCTTTGGCCTTTGATGTCAGAACATTCGCTTCAAAGAACTGCTGGACACACACACACACACACACACACACACACACACGGGTATCTCGCGCAGAGTAGCAAAACCTCAATGGTAGAGAAGGAGAATGGAGAGAAGAGACATCATGGAGTTGGGGAGAGGGGGACTTAAAAGAAGGAAGGACAGGTAGAAACTCAGAAACTCCCGTGTGGCTGGAAGGGGAGAGAGGTGGTGGCTAACCTGTGCTAGCTCCTGTTTTGAACCCCCGGGGCGGGGGGCGGGGGGGCACCTCCCTGTGTTGTCCAACTCTTTTTCTGGATGCTACTTGGAGGTCATCCCTAAACTCCGTCTATATCAACTCTTTGGCCCCTCCCCCTTCAGCCATCTGATCATTTCCCCGCCCACTTTCCGGCACCTGAAGCACAGCACCTTAAAAGGACACATTTCTTTCCAAAGGCTCTTCCTTCTGTCTGTTCTCACTCAGACTCTTTGACACTGGTTCTGTAGGTCTAAATTGCTGCAGCAAATAAGGCTGGGTTTGAAATAATCTAGCCTTGTTCTCCTTCGCTCTCAAACACAGGGCTGGGAGAGCCCTTTATTACAGGGCACTTCCTTCTAAAATCCCGCTTGCCTTTAATAAGAACCAGAAGCGGATAATCAGGAGTTTGTAGCTACAGTCCTGGGAGCCGGGCCTCAGACGCAGCTGTTTCTCTGCTCTGTCACATCTGGCTGGTCTCCCCAGCATGCTTGTTTCTACTCTTGAGAAAGAAGAAAAAGGAGAGATTAGTCTCTGACTTTCTGTAGTTTTTAGGGATGTAGTGCACTGACCTGCCAAAGAGCCCACAGTTAGAAACTGTAGTAAAGGTTTGACCATGTGCCTCCCTCTTCAGAGCAAACCTGTCCTTCAGAGCCCCTGACTCGTGTGGCAAGTCCCTAACAAGCTCTGCGAAACCAGAAAGATGCAGATCTCCACACAGGCAGTTGAAAAATTCCAGTCTAGCTTGAGCAAGGAAAGAGATCCACCCTGGACACATTCTGGGTTTTCAGAAGAGGGGGCTGAGGCTCTCTTCCCATCAGTGTTTCTGAGTGCGGCTTTGAGTTATCACAGGAAAGTCCTTCGGTTGTTGTTTGTAATACTGAGGGATAAGACTTCCATGTCCCAAATTTTCTTTACCATCTTCACAAGGAACTGATTACATACAACAAGCCACAACTGAAACTGCCTCCAGCACCATTAAGGCTGTAAAACAGGTATCACTCTCACACAACTCTCTCTCTCTCTCTCTCTCTCTCTCTCTCTCTCTCTCTCTCTCTCTCTCTCTCTCTCATTTTTCTGTATAGCCCTGTCCGTCCTGGAACTCACTTTGTAGGCCAGGCTGGCCTCAGACATGGAGATCTACCTGCCTCTGCCTCCTGAGTGCTGGGAGTGAAAGCATGGGCCACCACCGCCCCTTCATACTGACTCTCACTCGCACCAGAAAAAGAACAAGCACGTGCAGGCAAGGCCTTCAACTCCATGAAAGCTTTCTACAAAATCCGTCACCTCAGAGAGCTCTGGAGCTTCCGAATAGCGGGCTCACCTTGGCGGTAGCACTTCCTCCTAGAGGGTCTGTGTTGGTGGAGACTGAAGTCATCTGCACTGGGGCCTCTTGAATGTGCTTGCAGGCATGTGGTTTTATTATTAACTTTTAGGAATTCCTTAATGTTCTTTATGAGTCTGACTTTGGGGAAATTGTAATAAACAGGAAGTGTTGGGGGGCATTTTTAGATTTTATTTCAAGGTCATATTAATTAGTAGATTTTACCTGGATCCCGAGATTGGGGACACGGTGGGCACCGTCTGTTTTATGAACTGCTCTCTGCCTCCAGCTCTGCACTCCTACCCGCTCTCTCTTCTTCTGGAACCATTTTCCCCACAATCCTTTGCTGGCCAAGGAAACCTCACTCTGTCGATCCTACCACCTTTTCTCAGGTCCCGCGGCCCCTTCCTGTCATCGCCCTTCTTCTCTAACAGCTCGGCCTCCGTGGTCCATCATGGGTAATTGCTCCCCTGGTCGGACCCTTCACTCTTCGGACCGTCTCTCACTCTGTCTTCCCGGCTTGGCAGAGCTCCAGTTCTCTGCCTAATCTGCACTGCACCTGCTGACTGCACTGCATCGCGGCTGCAGACAGGCAGCTCTCTGGGCTCTAGACCCGAAGCTGAGAGGGGGCCCTTTCTGGTTGCAGGCAATTCTGCTGCCCTTGCCAAGTCCCTGTATCCCCGCTAGTCTAAACCAAGAAGTTTCCTATCTTCTTTTCATCAGGCCTCCAATACCATCATACCTTCTCTCTCTCTCTCTCTCTCTCTCTCTCTCTCTCTCTCTCTCTCTCTCTCTCTCTCTCTCTCTCTCTCCCCTTCCCCCCCCCCACCTCTCTCTGCTGCCACTTTGTTTCCTTTTCCATTGAGAGCATTGTAATAGGCTGAAAATTTCTCCAGGTGCCCAGCATCATATGCAGCGCCATCTGTAGCTGTGAGACAAACCCTGCCTCCCCCCCCCCATCCCCCCCCCCCATCGTCTTTGTGAATGAGCTTCCTGTAATTCTCAGGGCACTCAGTCCCAGGCCGGCTCACCTACTTGAGAACACACTCACTCAGCAGCCTGCCCACTATCCATTTCCCATCTCTGAGCAAGGCTGCCCACCAGGAAATGTATATTTTGTCAGTTACTCCTTCTTCGTTCCTGCATACTGTTACATAAGAGCTGCGTCTAATTTGGCTAAACCCAAGATCCTGCTGCCCCCATCCCCAAACCCAGACATCTCCCCCAGCTACACCTCAGCTAATGGTGTCACCCTTCTCTGGCTACTGAGATTAAAATTTTTGAAATAATTCTCTTTTCGTCCATATGCCATAACAGGTCAGCAAATCTATTTATTACCTTCAATATATTAGGATATCCTAAATATGGTTGTTTCTTACCGCTTCCTTGCTCAAACCTGGTTAAAATTTCTCAACTGTGTTATCTCAATAAATTCCTCACAATTCACTTATCTCAGGCAAGGTTCAACCCCACAGCACAGAAACTGGGTTAAAAATATTGGCACTGGACAGCTAGCACGGCGATGGACATTGCCTAACCATGCAGGAGGTCCCATCCTTTTCGACCCCTGCACCATTGCACAGACATACGCAAAAACTGACACCAATATCCTGCATCCCATCTCTGTGCGTGTGCACACACCCATAGAAGATTCTCACTTCATTGAATTAACACTATCTAGTAAGTGCAGTACAAGACCCTGCATGATCTCAGCTCTGAGTTTCTCTGGATCTCACTTTCTACCTCCTTTTGGTTTTTTCTGTTCCTCAGAAACTACTCAGGCCAGGAACTCTTGGCAGAAAACCATTTAACATATTCCCAGTGCCCTACTGGGTACTCAATAGCTAAGTGAGGCCTGAAATCACCCTCCCTCACCCAGTACTTCCTCCTCTTAGGTCCTGCTGAGTTACTCCCCCTATCATTACTGAAAAAGAACCTCTCTTTCTCCCTCTCTCTTCCTCTCCCTCCCTCCCTCCCTCTCTCCCTCTCTCCCTTCCTCTAGTAGTGTTTGAACCTAAGACTTTGCCCAAGCTAAATAAGCACTCCATCATTCAGCTATAGCCATAGTCCTGGGTTTGTTTGTTTGTTTGTTTGTTTTAACTTGTATTTTGAGACAGGATCATGCTAAGATTTTTGCTCAGGCAAATTTTGAAGTCTGGCTGTCTTCACTGCTCTGAGTAGCTGGGGTTACAGACATGTGTT
This sequence comes from Apodemus agrarius, assembly GCA_964023405.1. Classification (NCBI taxonomy): domain Eukaryota; kingdom Metazoa; phylum Chordata; class Mammalia; order Rodentia; family Muridae; genus Apodemus; species Apodemus agrarius. The sequence goes on along the minus strand of OZ030017.1, from coordinate 55,946,455 downwards.
GACCAGGCCAAGGACTACTTTTTATTTTGTGCCTGTGCTAACATGTATGTTCCCTTTGGACACAGTAGACAATAAACCAGGACAAAGCTTTCTTGAAAGAGGGGGATACATTGTCTGTCTACTGCAATATCCGATACCTGGATCTGTACCAGACACAAAGGAAGGCCCCCAAATTTGTAAACTAAATCAAGAATGCCGTTTGCCATGCCCCTTGTCTTGGTCAGTGGAGAAACACCATGACCACATAGCCAGGGCAGCTCTTACAGAGGGAAAGATTAATTGGGGGTTGCCTCCAGTTTCCAAGGTCTATGCCACTGTCATCATAGCCGAGAGCATAGTGACATGCAGTCAGACATGGTACTAGAGAAGCAGCTGAGAGTTCTGCATCCAGATCTGCAGGCAGCAAGAGCCTCAGGGCCTGGCTTGGGCTTGGGAAACCTCAAAGCTCATCCCCAGAGACAAATCTCCTCCAACGAGGCCACACCCCCTAATCCTTTCAAGCAGTGCCACTCTCTGATGACTAAGCATTCAAATACAGGAGCCTATAGGAGCCAATCTTATTCAAGCCACCACACTCTTCACTGTCTTATTCTGAAGTGCACCTGTCTTAGATGGTGTCTTTCACTGTATGTGAAGCAAGCAGAGGAAAATGTCCTGCTCTCCCTCAGTCTAAAAGAACTGCTGACAAAGGGAGATGAAGACTATTAGCATCTTACTAACATAATGGTAGCTTAAACAAGACAGATTTCTCTTGCAGTTTGGGGGCTAGAAGTCCAAGACCAATGTCCCAGTCATTTCCAATGAGATCATCCTAAGCTTCAAAGCCATCTTCTCTCTCTCTTCTCCTGGACCTCACTGGCACATCCACAGAGTTGTGAGATATCAAGGGGAGAAAGTCAATGGACTCTGGTCTATTGGGCCAGGTGATTGAACTAAACTAAGTCTTCAGCAAAAGAGACACATAGCCACATTCAGTTTTGAGACAAACTGAGACAAGCTTGGGGAGAGGGAAGTCAAATGAGAAATTGCCTTTATCACATTGGCCTGTGGGCATGTCTGTGGGGCATCATTCTAAGTGGTACCATGGTGGGCATATGGCTTGGGCTATAAAAGAAAAGTAGAAAGTCTTTCGTGCAAGCCATGTAAAACCATTCCAGGAAGACGCATGCTCCATGGTCTGTGCTTGAGTTCTTGCTTTGGCTTCCCGTAAGGATGGAGTCCTGTAAGATGCACAAACCCTTTCCTCTCCACATTGTTCTTGGTGAATATTTTATTATAGCAACAGAGATGCAAACTAGGACATCACATCATGCCCTGTGCCATTTGGGGAATTCTGCCAGCAAATAAGCCCTTCCCTGATGTAGTCCTTGAACTTCACATGAGAACATAAACCAAAATAAGTCTCATGTCTTTGTGTTTGCCAGTCTGTGGCACGGTGAAAACAGAACATAAAGCCAAGGACCAGCCTTGCGATGCTGATATTTAAGCTAACTGATTCCCCTGGGACCCATCTCCAAATACCACACTGGGAGCCCAGTATGTGTCGTGAACAGAATTGGAAGGATCTCCATAGCACGGAACAGGGACTATTGGATCCTCTTGCCTCAGGCCCTGTGCAAAGGAAACTAATTTTTGTTTTTCTTAGGATAGTCTTTATTTTCCCTCACACACAGTATCTTGACGGTTTAGGGTTATGCTTTTCCTTCTTACTGTTATGATTATTAACCATCTGTTTTCAACTAGTCAAAGCATCATGATGCTTTCTTTCTTCACAAAGCAAAATAACACCGCAAAACATTACTTAATGAGTCTTAAGGTTCTACTCATTACTAGATTCCCAGTCAATATCCAAATGTTCTGGAATTTCCAAGTACTTTTAAAAAATATTTCTTTTAATTATATCTAATTATGTACATGTATATGTTTCTGTATGAGATCATGCACATGTATACAGGTACCCTTAGACAGCCTGAGGGTCATCTCCTGGTCCTGGAGTTATAAGGAATTGAAGTTCCCCAACCTGTGTGCAAGGAACCAAACTAGAGTCCCCTGCAAAAGCAATGCATACTCTTAACCACTGAGCCACCCCTCCATACCCCAGCCACACGTGCTTTTTTAAAATCCATGAATGTAGAGTCCCCAAAGATCACAGACAAATCACATGGCCTTGTCCTCAGATACAAGGAGCTTTCAATCTCAGGAGAAAAGATGAACATAGGTCATGACACTCAAACAAAGTACACTGACACTGACATGCTGACAGGCAAGTGGCAAGGTGGCTTGGCTGTTTGACACAACACAAAGAGTGGAAAGTCAGCCATTTTCTTTACCAGGCTAACCACAGGAAGCCCCGGCATTTCTAAGGATGGAAATAGTGTTAGCCATTTACATTTCAATGAACTTTAATCAAACACGATGCATGAATTCAAAAACAAAAAAACAAAAAGTGAAAAGAAAACCAAATAGCAACAACCCTGATTAGGAGAAAAGAGAAAAGAAATGATCATAGCAGCACTTGGTGCTAATGAGAAGAAAATAGACCCCTTCTCTCCTAACCCTGGTACACTCAAGAAACAAGAGGAAAGGCCTAGGGCCTGTAAAAAATAATGCTTCCTTTTGATCGTAGGCTTGCTACTCTTAAAATATCCTTTTAACTTTTCAACCCAGATTATAACTGTACATATTTATGGGGCACAGTTCAATAGTTCAGTTTATGTGGCTATTGTTTGATGATCAACTCAGAGTATTTAGATGACCTAGTATCTCAAACACACACACACACACACACACACACACACACACACGTTTGTAATGAGAATCTTCAAAGCTCTCTCTCTCCTTGTCATTTTAATCTGTATAATACTACCACCTATAATCACCCTTTTTTGCGCCATTGCAAAAGGCCTGTTCCTTCTGTCTGTGTACCCATCAGCCAATACCCTATGCCCCTCCACCAGACTTTTGAAACTCCTATTTCACCCTGTCTCTCTGAGCCCAGGTTTTTATGTTTCGCATTCAGTGTAGAATTGGGTAGCATTTGTCTTTCTGTGCCTGGCTTATTTCACTCAAACATTCTGAATCCCAGGTTCATCATGTTGAAACAAATGGTGATACTTTATTCTTACATTATAGCTAGAGAGTCGGTCCTCCAGGCCTCCATGGATTGTACAATCATCATTTTGGAAGTTGAAACAAAATCTCCAGTCATCAGAGGGATTTAATATTAGAAGAATATTAAAGGCAAGACAGAATTCTTTTTTTTCTTAAATTTTTGCTTTCCTGTTTGTTCACGGACACTGGACTTTTGGGAATCTTTTAGAGAAAAAATATTTTTCTCACTTGCTTGAAGTGTGTGTAAACATTTGGCAAACATTTTAACATAATGTTCATTGTCTAATGGCATCAAAATGTGATATAAACCATGTCTATACTCTTTCTTTTTTTTGGGGGGGTGATTTGGTTTTTTCAAAACAGAGTTTTTCTGTATAGCCCTGGCTGTCCTGGAACTCACTCTGTAGACCAGGCTGGCCTCAAACTCAGAAATCCATCTGCCTCTGCCTCCCAGAGTGCTGGGATTACAGGCGTGCGCCACCACCGCCCGGTCTATACTCTTTCTGGTCAGCAAAAAGGAGTTCTGAAGAATTCAGTTGTATTTTAATTGAGTCTTTGTATTTCATCATACAGTAGACAAGTTGGTTAAGAAACTGATGTGTTCTGAAATGAACAGGTGCTACTGCATACAAGTAGTCATATGAGTTTCCATTCCTGGCATGACAACAGGCAAGATGGCATGAGTTCTGCCGCCTGGAAAGGGTGATTGGCATTTGTCTTATTTTTCACAATGCAGTTCTTCCTGGTGAGCAGTAGGCTCTCTGCTGTAGCCCTGAACATGCTACAGTTACCTCTAGAAGTGGCTCAGACAATGGCTGAGGAATCTGTCCAGACAATACAGAGAAAGATGACACTAATAGACTATGGTAACTTATGCAAGAATCTACTTTTATCACAGCGGAGAACCAAGCATTATGAAATGGCAGGCCTATTTGGTGCTCCTTTTGGGGCATGCAAAAACATCACAGCAGAAGCTGTAATGAAGCACAGGGACCATCTGGTGCTCTGTAGAAGCAGTCTTTATGCTTTCCCATTCATTGTCCTTCTATTTGTGAGGCAGATAATGTGGAGGTCAAGAACCAATACAATGTGGTAACACACACACTGATGTTACTAGCCCACCTTTTCCTATGCTACTACTGCCAAGGTGGAGCATCTCTCTGTTTACTACCTAATTTGACATTCCACATTTACATCAATCATAGGTTTAAAATGGTTATTTCATTCCCTTTGTGTCCAGGTGCATTGTCTGCTGTCTCTCAGATATTTATACATGCTACCCTGCCCTGATAATTCAACACTTTAAACCATAAGCTCCAAATGTTTCCTCTGTGTGTGTGTGTGTGTGTGTGTGTGTGTGTGTGTGCATGCGCACGCACACAAATACATAAACATGTGTATGAATGTCTGTGGAGGCCAAAATTGTCTAATCTTCCTTGCTCTACCTTTCCTCTTCTTGAAATGTCTCTTGGTCAAACCCAAAGCTTGTCAATATGGCTAGTGTCATTTCCCAGCTTGCTCCAGGGATCACCTGTGTCTGTCTTGTGAGGATAGTTTCAGATGAGCCAACACAGTCATTTATGTACACTCTGGGGATCTGAATACTGGTCTTCCTGCTGTGTGGCAAGCACGTTAGGTCCTGAGCCATCACTGCAGTCCTGTTAAGTCTCCTTTAAGACCCACTTCATAGCCTCTAAACTTTTAATTATTCAATCTGAAATATTTCTTTTCTAGTAGCAACTGTTGACCATAACATTGATATGATCAAGCAATCAATCAATCATGTGCATCAAGAATATGCAAGATTATGCCTTGACTTCTCTAGGCCCAGTTTCCTCAATGTTTAAATGGCTTTTTTTAAAAAATTTGTCTCATCTATGATTTTCTTCCAGAATACAATTGTGAATTTCTTGATAAGAACAATCATAATCTATTCAATTCCCTGAAGCAATGACTCTCAATCCTGATCCCTGGACTAGCCATGTCAGCGTCATGGAACATGTTAGAAATGTAAATTTCTATGTGACTCCTAAGACCTACCGAATCAGAAATTCTGGTTGAGGCCTAGCAATCTGTGCTTTAACAAGCCTTTAGGTGATCTGGCTGTTAAAGCTTAGGAACCGATGCCCTGGAGCATCTAAGACAACCCCCTGAATATTTATTCATCCCACATCCATTCAATAAATATTTATGGGTTTCTGACTACTTGCTTGGCATTAGGTGAGGTACACAGCACAAGAACAGACGTGGACCCTGCTCCCCCACATTTGTAGGCTAGTGAAGAGACAGATATTATTAAGCAATCTCATGAATAAATATAAAATGGCAGCTGTCATAAGCTGTACACAGAAAGACACATGAAAACACACAATGCTACGAAATCTTCCGGGGTGATCATGTCTGAGGTATTCCTCAGAAAAAGAGTGCCACTTCATCTGCAAATGAAGGATGACTGTGTATTAACCTGGGATGAGAAGCCAAGGCACTGTCCTCACTGGGAGACACCTGTGCAAAGACCTGTATTATGGGAGGCTGTGACCAGACAGGACAGAGCTCAGCAAGTCAAGAGAAACCTTAATTAAAGATGGAGTTTCACCATATATGGAAAAAAGTCACGACCTTCTGAAAGTATGGAGAGCAATTGAAGAAATATTTAAACAGGAGCTTGGGTGGGTGTAGGGTATACCATGACTATAGCTGTCAATGTGAAAGGGAATCAAACAGGAAAGGAGAGGGGTTGGTAAGGCATTAGCTTTTGCTGCAGTGTAGAAAAAGAAAGATGCCAGCCTAGACCATGAGCATGGAAAAGAAGGGAAGTGGATTTGGGGGAAAGGATCGAGTTGGGGGTTAAAACTTGGCAGAACTGATGGTTCATCAGATATTACAAATGAAGAAAACTAAGTGCCAAGGATGGTTGATTCTAGGGTTCTGTGGTTTGAATGATGGAAGAATGATGTCATCATTCCCAAAGGTAAGAGACACTGAGAGAAAAGGAGACTGGGCTTGGGGACAACCCGTAGATGCATTGGCAGGAGAATTGAAGGGAGACCTGTAGGTAGGTCCTGAAGACATTAGAGAACATCAATGAAAAGGCGTGTTCAGAAAGGCGAGCCTACTTTACGTGACAGAACAAAAATGGCTGATGTCTGGTGTGGCTAGGATGAGATGTTTTATGTAGGTCCCATCTAACAGAGCCTGTTCTTCCAGGGACTAAACCGTGCCATCTGCTTAGAGGTAGGATGCAGTGCTTGGTGGTAGCCTGTGAATGTTTTGAGACGATCTGAAAAGCTGTTGCAGGAGATGAGGTTCATTTCATCAGAGAAGTGTGATCACATGAGAAAAGGTTGAGGTTAGTTTTGAATTCGTCACAATAACTATCTGACCTAGGATGCAAATTTCTCTTGAAGGTCCCCTTGTCTTACCATGGCCATAGAGGATGTGAATGACTAACCGAATTTGAGCTTTTATCATTGATGAGATGAAAGGCTGCAAGGATCTTAGAACCTCATGGTAGTGCATCAATTTAGTGGTTGGTGAGTGATGAATGAATTCTACAAAATGTTTGAATTTGTCCACGTATGAAAATAATCATAACTAGACCATTTTACATATGATTATATACCATAGCAACGTTACACTAATTCTAACCTTGCTTCAAGGCAGCCCTAGCATAACTACTCCAGCGTTTGCTCAAAATGTTGGCTGTCACATTCTCTCTTTACATGTTCCATTTGATGAGCCCAAATTGCATGGGGCCTAACTGTAACATCAGGGGCTCACCTCAGGGGAAGGTTCCGGGATCTCATTACTGGTGACCTGATTGGGGATGAAACGGCCTGAGTTCTGCCTGTGGCACTGATAAAGAGCCTCTGTGTTCCTTCTCCCCTGCCTGTTCCCTGGCAGGGTCAAGCCCAGCCTGAATCTACCTCTCCTACATGATAGCATTTCACCCGGAGTCAGGACACAACCTAGGTAAGGTTACTAAACGGAAAAAGTGGGTGGAGACGGAGAGCCCAGAAGCCCAGGCATCTTCTGGAATCCACTAGGAAATGACATAAAAGCAAAAACCTCTATTTCTTTGTATCCTCTATCCTACCCCTTCCCTTCTCTTCTGACGCCTGGATCGTGAAGTTTCAAGAGGATAATGATTTCTGAGAGAGAGAGAGAGAGAGAGAGAGAGAGAGAGAGAGAGAAAGTAGCTTGTATGTTATTTTCCAGTGAACAAAGGTCCCTGAGAGAGAGAGTAGGGTGTTCACATTTCCCTCACCACTCTGACTCCATAGCAACCATCATAACCTGAGTCCAGGAGGCTGCGGAAATGGCTCAGTGGGCAAAGATGATGTGAATTTGATCTCTGGAACGCACATAAAAGCTGTAGAGGAGAAGTGGCTGTACAGACTTACCCTCTGATCTCCACCAGTTTCACACCGTGTGCACACACACACACACACACACACACACACACCATGCAACACATGGACACACGCACAAATAATAAGTAGTTTCTAAAGACTGTGACAGGATAATTGCTTTTCGAGTTCCTGATGACTCTCCCTTTACAGGAGCCAATGAAGACAGAACACTGGAGGTCTGGGGGAAGGTAGCAGCAGCCGGCATGCACAAGAAGGAGGTCTGGCTCGCAGAATAACTTCTAAGGCATGTGTTCTGAAATGTTTTGACCTCAGGGCCCCCTTCACATCTTTAATATTTACTGAGGATCTCGTTTTTTCATGCTGCTTATATCAACATTTAAGAAATCAGATCCTCTCATACCTGGCTGTACTTCTAATCTGTTACATTATTTTGGATGAAATTTATAAATAAAAAAAAATGGTCGAGGGGGGGATATACATTTGGGTGAAGAAAGAAACCTTATTCTCACCTCTCAGAAAATTATGAGTAGGGCTGGAGGTAGAAGGTAGAGAGCTTGTCCAGCAGGTAGAAGATTCAGTTTCCAGTTCCATAAGAACATGAATGAAAGAAGCCAAATAATTGTGAATGTTCTTATTTGGCATTGCATGAAAACTCAGCAATTGCACCCACGTACATACAGACATACCTGGACAACCACATCTTCATAAAGGATACCTGCAGTATGACGTAATCGGGAAACATAACAAGCAACACATGCTCTGCAGTCCTGTGAAGATGGCAAATTACATCTTAGAACTGGGAGAGATAATTTGGTTGGGGGGGAGGGGGAGTTGGTGCTTACCCTGGGAGCCTCTTGCAGTCTCACAGGCACAGTTGGAGAAACATTGTGTTAGAATCCTCATGGGCAACTTGAATGACTAATATGGGTGGATGGATCCAACTGAAACATAAGCTACGTAGTATCACCTCTACAGCCTAAATATATTTTCATATAGGATAGAATAGTGAACTATCAAAGCTGAAAGAAGCATTGATGTGATTAACCTAAGTTCTTACTTCTTCGGATTAAGAAATGAATACTAAACTGGGCTGTAGTGGTGAATTAGTTGAACCACTTTGGCTCTCCACGGGTGACACACGCTGTACTCATCCAAGAGCTCTCTGGATTCACAAATGAAACACACACACACACACACACACACACACACACACGTGTGCACGCACACTCGTCAGCTGATTTTGATACGCCTTGCTGAGCTCAATGGTTGGACACTTCTAAACCTCCCTGCCACTAGCAAGGAATTCCTGAGTTAACATCTTTTACTACCTATATTTAATCTCTGTTACCCCAGACCCAGTAAGGGCCACTTTCCCAGATTCTTACATGCCAGCAGGCCTTCAAGTTTCATCTTTCTGCTTCCCCGTCATAGTGATTTACCTCTTCTCATCTCCCTCTCCCCTCTCTACCCTACTCCCCCTCTCTCCTTTCTCTCCTCTTTCTCCCCATTTCCCCTCTCCCTTCTTTCCTCTCTTCCCCTTCCCCTTCCCTTTCTCCCCACCCCCCTCAATCTAAAAGTTCTTCCCAGTCTCCCTCCCAGCCACTGACTGAATAGCAATTCTTTATTATGAATAAAAGCCAGCTGGGGGCAAGGACCCTCAGGCCTGGAAGCATGGTTTTTGGGAGCCTAAATAAGACAAAACATTAGAACCAATTCCCAACACAAGGCCGAAGGTAAAATAGAAGCCCTCTTACTGATTAAGGAGTCAGACATAGACTTCATCTCATTGGCGAGTTATAAAATAGTGGGACCCATAAGCACATGGCATATTTTTAGTGCTTTAGCCATTTCCTTAATACTTGTTTTTATTTACATGTGCATCTGTGTGAGTGAATGGTATGGGTGTATAGGTGTCTTCAGAGGCTAAAAAGGCGCATTGAATCCTCTGGAGATGGAGTTACAGGTGACTGGACTACAAGACTGGATGCTGGGAATCAAACATGGATCCTCGGCAAGAGTAGTGTTCTCTTAACTGCTGAGCTATCTCTCCAGCCCCTCAGTTATTCTTCTCACCATATAGGCCAATAAAAAGATTAAGGCATGCCAAATATTAGAAAGATTTCTCTAGGACTGGAGAAATGACTCAGAGGTAAAGAGCACTGGCTGCTCTTCCGGAGATCCTGAGTTCAATTCCCAGCAACCACAATGGTAGCTCACAACCATCTGTAATGGGATCTTATACCCTCTTCTGGCATGCAGGTGCAACACTGTGACACAAGATAAATAAATCTTTTAAAAGAAGAATTCTCTAAAGCATCAAAGAACACTTTATTTCCACCCCCACCCCATCCCCATGGTGGTTTTTTCCTCTGGACCACTGGCATATATATATATATGACCTTATAAAAGAACATCTTAGAGGTCCAAATGCCAGGCAACCTTAACTGATGAGAGAATAAAACAAGAAAAATGGCTTCTTAAAGACATTCTAGTCTCTGATACTAATTCTCTTGGCTCTGAGCAGGGTCCAGCCCATGCCATGTGCAGCACTCTTGGCCAATCTCCTGTGGGGGAGGGGGGATGCCCTTATGGATTGTGATTGTCTTGGTTACTTTACACACACACACACACACACACACACACACACACACACACGCTGTTACAATATTTTAATAACGCATTTCTATTTCTGGGGCTACTTACTTATTTATTCAATACATGTGACCTGGCAAACAAAGGGAAGAAAACAGAGATACTTCCCCAGTTGTGATGGTTTGTATAGGCTCGTTCCAGGGAGTGGTACTATTAGAAGGTGTGGCCTTGTTGGAGGAAGTGTGTCACTGTGGAGCTAAGCTTAGCGACCTTTCCCCTAGATGCTTGAGGATGCCCAGTCTGTTCCTGGCTTCCTTTGGATAAAGATGTAGAACCCTCAGCTCCTCCTGCACCACGCCTGCCTGGATGCTGCCATTCTTCTGCCTTGGTGACAATGGACTGAACCTCTGAGCCTGTAAGCCAGCCCCAAGTGAATGTTGTCTTTTATAAAACTTGCATTGGTCGTGGTGACTGTTCACAGCCGTAAAACCCTAACTAAGATGCCAATAAAACATTTAAAAATACCTTGTTAATTAATCACACACACCTGTCACAGTCTCCAGTACTTGTGTTACAGAACAGTTTTAAAAAATGAAAACCTCCTGTAAAAAGATGTGCTTCCTTTATACTTGTAGACTTTCAGATTAAATACCTGAGGGCTGGAGAGATGGCTCAGAGGTTAAGAGCACTGGCTGCTTTTCTAGATGTTCTGAGTTTAATTCCCAGCAACCACATGGTAGCTCATAACCATCTATAATGAGATCTGGTGCCTACTTCTGGTGTGTAGGCATACATGTAGGCAAAACACTGTATACATAGTAAATAAATGCATATCTTTTTTTAAATTTTCTATATCCTTTGTTTACATTCCAAATGATTTTCCCTTTCCCGGTTTCCCCCTCCCCATAAGTCCCATAAGCCCTCTTCCCTCTACCTGTTCCCCAATTACCCCCTCCCCCTTCTCTGTCCTGGTACTCCCCTACAATGCTACATCAAGCCTTTCCAGGACCAGGGCCCTCTCCTTCCTTCTCCTTGGGAATGATTTGATATGTGAGTTGTGTCTTGGGTATTCAGAGCTTCTGGGCTAATATCCACTTATCAGTGACTACATTTCATGTGTGTTCTTTTGTGAAAGAGTTACCTCACTTAGGATATTTTCCATTTCCAACCATTTGCCTAAGAATTTCATGAATTCATTGTTTTTAATTGCTGAGTATATCTTTTAAAAAAAAATAAAAGGGGGATCAGTTTCAAATGAAATACCTGGATGTTCTACTTATCAATGTATATTGCATAGAAATGGTTCCATGAAACATTTAGATAAAACACTAAGAAACCAAGTTTTGAATGGCTGTTCTCCCTTAAATTTAGTAAGCCAAGTTATATTCATACCTTTAAAATGATATATTCTGTAGGTATAAAAAGTTTTTAAGCCATTCCAAATTAACTTTTTAAAAGTTTCTAATTTTTTTTTTCAAACACCATTGTGGTTTCTGTAACAACACTTTCCTAGGTGCATTTAGTTAGTTGGTTTTCTATTGCTGTGAAGAGACACCATAACCAACCAACTTATAGGGCAAAGAGTTCATAGAGGCTTACGCTTCTAGAGGGCTAGAGTCTGTGGCCATCATGGCAGGGACAATGGCAGCAGGAAGGCAGATATCACATGGAAGCAGTAGCTAATGGCTCATACCTGTCTGATCCACAAACACGAGGCCGAGAAAGAGGTAACCAGGAATACTTTGGGCTTTTGAAGCTGCAAATGCCAGTGACACACCTCTTCCAATGAGGCCACACCTCCCAATCCCTCCCAAACAGTTCCACCAACTGGGAACCAAGTATTCAAATATATGAGCCAATAGGGCCATTCTGAGTCAAACCACTACAGTGGTATAGTTCTGTTATGACACAGTTTACAGTCATTAAAAATAATAATTATATAGCAAGTGGATATTTATGATATAATCATAAAATGTTAATGAATAAACACAAAATCGTAAGTTTCAGATAATCATGAGTGATAACAATACTGTAGCTCTGTGAAGCTGTCCCAGAGAGATAACTTCCCAGTCTCACTATCCTATGAGACTTGGCCCAAATACCAAATAAACGATTATCTATGTCCAGGGCAAGATCTACATCATACCACTGCTTCATACTGAGTCTACGCTCAACTCAAATTTCTCAGTGTTTTTTTTTTCAATATGCTCTTGTTTCCATGTGCTAAGTCCTCCTTTATTTCTCTTTAGTTCCCTCGTTCCACCAATTCAGAACCCAAAAGTCTCCAGGTAGTTTCCCAGAATCCCCACAGACGGCATAGAGAAAGAGAGATGAGGAAGAGAAGAGATGGGGCTCCCCATTGTTTCTCTTCCATAGCAACCAGAGCAGATTTTTCTTACACATGAGAATACTGACAAAATTTCATATGCTGGGAGCATTCCAGGTAAAGCAGCTCAATACCACTGCCATAGCTCGTATTTGAACAGGGGGGAACTTTGGGTCTGCGGGAAGTTGTACATTTTCTTCTTCCCATATTTTATCTCATAGGCTCAGATCAGCATTCTGATAGCTAGTGTCATTTCTATTCTGATTTTTTTTGCCATCACTGCATTTTCCGTCCCTCCCAGCTTTGTGCCATCTGCAGGGGTGACTCATTTGACAGCTCCGTCCTTAAACTAATTCAGTAATAAAAACGTTGAAAATAATTCAATCCCTGAGCAAGCCCCTAGACACCTCTCACAGGTGTATTAATTCATTAATTGGCACTCTGGGATTGACTGTCCGAATCAGTTTTCAGCCGAGAGAACTATACACACTAGCCCTCTCTCCTTGAGCCTAAAATTGAGATGCAAATGTGTTTGGCCAAATGGATAGAAGAGTAGACTTGCAGGAGTCAGCTCTCTGGAGGCTTCTGGTTGAGGTTTGACTTGGTTGCCTTCTTCTTGCTGTAATCAAATACCTGACGAGAAACAAGTCAAAGGAGGAGGCACTTGTTGGCTCACAGTCGGAGAGGAGACAGCCATCCCGGATGGAGAGCACACAGCAGGAGAGAAAGCACACAGCGTGCAGGACTAGGTGCAGGTGAGCAGGGACTCTTCACCTTGCTTCTCGTCAGAACAGGAAGCAGAGGGTAGCCAGGGAGTGAGACCCACCTATAAAGTTCCCGTAACCTACTTTCCCCAGTGACGCTCTTTCTCCGGAAGATTCCATAACCTTAAGAAACAGTAACCATCCACCAGACTCCAAGGGTTGACGCTTATAAAGCTGCGCAGGACGCTTCACATTGAAATTATCACATGGATGGTGAAGGACACTACCCACAGATTCCTGTCATAACAGGGCTGGAGACAGGAGGACAGACCAACACCCTCTTATTTCCATAACAACAGCAACAACAACAACAACAAAACTTATTCTGATCTGTTTCATATATTTTCTTCTGTGAAAAATTCACCAAGCCAAGATTTCTTGTTTAAATAAAAAAAAAAAAAAAAGAATTTGTGAGAGAATTTTTTTTAAATATTCTCATCTGCGAGCCTGGTTATATTTTAAAAGTTCACCTGTCTAAAAAAAAATGCTTCAGAGCCTCTTATTTTAAAGTTCATATCCTGTTCATTAATCCCCACAGCCAGCCACATCCTCACATACTTATCTAAAGGTCATATTTATTCTATTAATGTAGAAGTGACCAATTATATTGGTCACCACATATCTCAGAGAGGTCATGCTTTAATAAGAACTATTAGCATCAATTTGGTCGAGGAAATTAATGCCTGTTTTCTAATGTGAATAATACAAAATCAACAGCGATCCTTGGAAAACAATGAGTTGTATAATGGAGGCGCTGCTGCAGCAGGGTGGGGAGAGACCCAGCAGGCACCTTCCCAAGCACAGCGATTCTCAGCTAAGATGCTACCAGCTACAGGAGCGCCACAGATACTTCACAGCTATGCCTGCACGCATTAAAGTTTAATGCCACTGTTTGGTCAATGTGCAAAATCTATTTATTTTTTTCTGTGTTAGCCAGTGCTGTTGGTTTGAGGTTGTGTGGTACCAGCTAACACTTGCTGCAAGGGGAAGGGTCAAATGTAGTTTAACACTAATCTGGCACCCAAGAAACAATAATGCTTACTAAAATGTGAAAATGTGCCTTACAAATACATAGGAAAGTCTACTTGAGGAAACCCAAAATCTCTCTCAGCCCAATGTTCATGAATGTAGGGCAGAGATGCCAAGAAATAACTACTAAAAGCCTCTGTCCTTGATGGAAGGCATGGTGACTCAGCGTTAGTAAATGGCTTATCAGCATTTGCCTTTTGAGTGGGAGGGTTGTTTTGTTTTGTTTTTTAATTTTTGAGACAGGGTTCTCTGTGTAGCAGCCCTGGCTCTCCTTGAACTCTCTCTGTAGGTCAGGCTGGCCTTGAACACATAGACATCCACCTGTCTCTACTGCCCTGACTGTTGAGATTAAAAGCATGTACCACGACTGTGTCACAAAAATATATAACCCAAGGTGGCCTCAAACTCATGATCCTCCTGGCCCCACCTCCTCCATCAAATCCTACTGGTGAGCACCACCACAACTGGATCCTGTCACCATTTGTGACTTAACGTTTATTTGAGTCTTTTAATTTTTTCCAGTGTGATCTACAGAGAAAAGAATTCATAACAATGGAAAGAATTCCCTGGTAATTCAACTCTTAAGATTTAAGACAAAGAGATCCTCCCTCTCCTGTGAGGTCACCAAGACCAGCCACTGAAATGTGATAATATCATTGTATACTTCAAGTAAGGTAAAACAGTAAGCACCCTTCCTTCCATCCAGGAAGGGTGATACAATGAAGCACTTACTGGCATTACTGAGGATAAGTACCAGCAGGAGGAAAGGAACATATCTTCTGTCACAAGGAAGCTAAGGGTGTAGCTCAGTTAGCACAGTGCTCGCCTAGCATGCCTGAAGAGTCCCAGTCTCAACCAAAAACTCGGTGTGCTGGTGCGCAACTGTAATATGAGGCAGAGGGATCAGGAGTTCAAGTCCCCCTAGCTACCAAGCAAGCTAGGTGTCAGCCTGAACGACATGAGCATCTGCCTCAAAAGAGAAAAGGCTATGTTGTAATACTTGGGGATACTTAGAAAATGATTGGACTTGTGGTATGTATATGATAAAGGCCTAATATTACTCACGTCACGTTATGGGGAGGTCAGGAAGGAATGCATCAATTACAGCAAGTACTGACGGGGACAACTTTCATGGAAAGAGAATGGATATAAATAATGGACATTTTTGAGATTTTAACTCAATATGCATTAATTGAGTTATTTTATTAATTTTAGCTGCAGTAACCAGACTACAAGCTTTAACCAAACAACCATGATTTTGCTGGTATAGAACTTGGAATTTTTTATAGGATATATATTTAGATAGATAGATAGATAGATAGATAGATAGATAGAAACACTTTTATAATTTATTATATAATTACATTGTTATATGATTTATAAAATATTATATAATGAAATTAAATATTATAAAACTGTATATAAATATATAACATTTGTATGATATATAATGTTCTGGGGATTATTGGTGTTGTTTGTTTTCATAAATTTTTCAGCCTTAGTATCCCACATGCAACAAGTAATGAGAAAAGAATTTAGAGTTGGGTATGCTGATAGGATACCCTGCATTCCTTTTCTTTGGGAGACTGAGGCAAGACCATCATGAGTTCTATTGGGCTACACAGTGAGTTCCAGCCATCTGGGCTGCACAGTGAGAGCTTGACAGAGAAAAACAGAAAGAAGAAAGAGACTTAGGTACATGAAAAAGTAATCAAACATGTCTCATAACTAGAGAAGATCCTCTGTATAAAAACAGAACTGAGAATCAGTGAGCTGCGACGTAACCAGAGAGAGGCGGTGCCCGTGAGGAACACGCGTGACGTGGAAGGGCAAGATGGCATTAAGACAAGAATGCCAAAAGTCCCAGGAAGGAGTCGCTGTTCAATCATGCCGACAAAGGCGAAAGGTGGCCAGAGAAGAATCAAAAGTCAAGCTACCTAATGTCAGAGCACCTCATTTCATAAAAACAAATGTTGTTAAACCTAAATAAAGAGAGAGGCTCCTACAGGCAGGATTCCAAACACCTATTCTCATCAACAGATCACTCGAACATAAAAACAAAAATAAGAGCCAAACATCAGGTTTAAACTGTGCCATGGGTTTCATGGACTCAACAGGCATTTACAGAATGTTCTCTTCAACACCTTCAGCTTCAGCATTCTTTGATCAAGCCATGGTGCTTTCTCCATAATAGACCACATACATACAATGTCAAATGCTTTGACGTTGAGATTATATTCTGTCCTTTCTGATCAGAGTAGAAGGAAACCAGACATCAACAACAAAAGAAATTACAGAAAGCCGACAAATAAGACAACAGTATGCTTTTCAATGGAAAGGTGAATCGTTGAAGAAGTCAGAGAAAAAAACTTTAAATTTTCTCAAAACAACAGAAAAGAAAGGAAGAACATATCAAAAACTTAGGGGCTAAACAAAATCAGTAGTGGGATGGAGATTAAGACGATTAATGCTCATTCAGTGCCTACCAGAAAAATAGAAGGAATGGTCTGAAGAGGTGGGTCTGTGGTTAAGAGGGGAGACTGTTTCAGTCAGCGTCCAGCACAACAGTCCAGCAGCTGGCCACCTGGAGCCTGTACCTCGAGCTCCGGGGGGATCAGATGCCTCCAGCTGTGCAGTGCAGTACCTACACACATTTGTACACATGCGGATCACATAGAAATGTTTTTAAAAGATGGGAACATATATTTCTTTTTTATTAATTTATTTATTCATTTTATATCTCAGTATCAGTCCCCCTTTCCTCCCAGAACCCCCTCAAATGGGCTTTCCTCCCATTCACCCTTCCCTTCTCCTCTGAGAAGCAGGAGCACCCTGAGTCCCATCTGTTCAACCCCATCCCCTGGACCCCCTTCCCTGCCCCTGACATCAAGTCACTGCTGAAACCAGACAAGATGGTCTAACTAGAGGAACAGGATCCACGGGCAGGCAAGAGATTCAGGGACAGGTCCCATGTCAGTTGCTGGGGGACCTACAAGAAGACCAAGCTACACTCATAAATAGCCTAACAATATATCTCAAGGAATTAGAAAAGCAAGAATAAACCAAACATAAAATTAGGAGGAGAGAAATAATAGTCATCAGGCAGAAATTAACTGATGAGAGGCCCTCAACCCTGCAAAAAGGTGAAATCACACAAGAGAAGTGAAGATGAAGAGCAGGTTCTGTGAAAGCAGAAAATGAACAAATTTAACTAAACTACAAAAAGGCGGGGGTGTCCGAATAAACACTTAGAAATTAAAAATAAAAACCTTTAAAATAAATGCCACAGAAATAAAAAGAATTATTAGGGATTATTTTGGATAAATATAATGCTGATAGATTATGAACTCTAAGAGAAATGAATACATTTCAACTTAGCAGATATAGAAAACACAAGTAGATGAGTTATAAGAAATTCTATCACATTTGTTATGAAATCTCTCCAAGGAAATGTCCAAGGCCAGGAAGCATCTTCCTGAAATTATACCAAACTTTTAAATGCCTAATGTAATAGTCAGTGTTTTCACGACAGCACCCGATGAAGGAAAGGAAGAGGCGGGCGTTCAAACGGGGAGAGAAAAACTACCATGATTTGCTAGTGACGCTCTTCTGACAGAAAAGACTAAAGACTGAACCAAAAGACCATTAGGACTGAGAAAATCAGGAATGACACAAAATAAATGCACAGAAATCCTGGCTTCTCCATACAATAACAAATTTACAATGAAATCTTGAGATGAATCTCAACAATAGTTTACAAAAAATTTGCGAACTTTACGCATCACTGAAAACAGGTTTAACGGAGGAGGTAAAGAAATTCCAGGATGAGAAATCGTTCATGTTAGATTGAAGAGGACACTGAGGCACCTTAAACCAAGGGGAACATTGCTGAGTGAGGGATGTCTTCCCACAAAGCTGCTACGGGGTGACAGGAGCACCCCTGCGGTGATGGGAGCAACCCTACCAAACACAGAAAGCATCTGCCAACTCTGACCGAGGGTTGAAATCAGACTTTAGGTTTCTATGACAGCAATAAACACCTTACTCAAAATCAACGTGGTGGACTCAGCTCAACCACGGCCATCTTGATGGCGGATGCTTAGATTGAGCTGGCAGAACCAGATAACGGAGATATCCCAAGCTTAAGATCTCTGGGGACTCTGGCCGCCAGCCAGTCATATAAGAACGGGAGGGTTCTCTGCCTTGTGGGAGACCCCTCATTCCTCACTCCGCACTCCCCACGGCCACTGCCAGCATCCTTGCTGTTGACTGGACTAAGCAAGCAGAACCAGAGAAGACAAGCAGCATCAGGTCCACAGAGATAACTGAATAAAACATTTCTTGGAGCAAGATACACCAGGGGTCCAACAGCACCCAAGAGGAGAACAACACATCAGCAATCTGTGTCAGGGGAAACCCAGTCATCCAGTGGGGGGGGGGGATAGCCTTACTAGCCCACAGGAGGTTGAAGCACCAGCTAGTGGCTATAGGACCAACTAAGGCCAGAGATAACCAGATGGCAAAAGGCAAACGTAGGAATGTTACTAACAGAAATCAAGGCAATATGGGAGCATCCGAACCCAGTTCGCTGACAGCAGTAAGTCCCGGATACCCCAACACACTAGAAAAACATTTCATCCCAAAGCAAAAGAATATACCTTTTTCTCAGCACCACATGGTACCTTCTCCAAAATCGATCATATAATTGGTCACAAGACAGATGTCAACAAATACAAGAAGATCAAACTAATCCCATGCCTCCTATCAGATCACTGTGGAGTAAAAGTGGTCTTCAATAGCAAGAAAAACAACAGAAAGCCCACATACACATGGAAACTGAACAATACTCTACTCAACGACACCTTGATCAAGGAAGAAATAAAGAAAGAAATCAAAGTCTTTTTAGAATTCAATGAAAATGAAGGTACAACCTACCCAAATCTGTGGGACACAATGAAAGCAGTGCTAAGAGGAAAACTCATAGCCCTGAGTGCCTCCAAAAAGAAACTAGAGAGAGCATACACTAGCAGCTTAACAGCACACCTGAAAGCCCTGGAACAAAAAGAAGCAAATTCACCCAGGAGGACTACTCCTGACAGGAAATCATCAAACTAAGGGCTGAAATCAATCAAGTAGAAACAAAGCGAACCATAAAAAGAATCAACAAAACCAGGAACTAGTTCTTTGAGAAAATCAACAAGATTGATAAACCCTTAGCCAGACTAACCAATGGGCACAGAGACAGTATCCAAATTAACAAAATTAGAAATGAAAAGGGGGATATAACAACAGAAACTGAGGAAATTCAAAAAATCATCAGATTCTACTACAAAAGCCTATACTCAATGCAACTGGAGAATCTGGAGGAAATGGACAATTTCCTAGACAGATACCAAATACTAAAATTAAATTAGGATGAATTAGATCAGCTAAACAGTCCTATAATCCCTAGAGAAATAGAAGGAGTTATAGAAAGTCTCCCAACCAAAAAAAAGTACGGGACCAGATGGTTTTAGTGCAGAATTTTATCAGATTTTCAAAGAAGACCTAACACCAATACTCTTCAAACTATTCCACAAAATAGAAACAGAAGGAACACTGCCCAACTCGTTCTGCGAAGCCACAATTACACTAATACCAAAACCACACAAAGATCCAACAAAGAAAGAGAACTATAGGCCAATGTCCCTTATGAATATCGATGCAAAAATACTAAATAAAATCTTTGCTAACCGAATCCAAGATCACATCAAAACGATCATTCACCATGATCAAGTAGGCTTCATCCCAGAGATGCAGGGATGGTTCAATATATGGAAATCCATCAATGTAATCCACTACATAAACAATCTAAAAGAAAAAAAAACCACATGGTCATCTCATTAGATGCTGAAAAAGCATTTGACAAAATTCAGCATCCTTTCATGCTAAAAGTCCTGGAAAGAACAGGAATTCAAGGCCCATACCTAAACATAATAAAAGCGATATACAGCAAACCAGTAGCCAACATCAAACTAAATGGAGAGAAACTTGAAGCAATCCCACTAAAATCAGGGACTAGACAAGGCTGCCCTCTCTCTCTCTCTATCTTTTCAATATAGTACTTGAAGTTCTAGCGAGAGCAATTAGACAACATAAGGAAGTCAAAAGGATACAAATTGGAAAGGAAGAAGTCAAACTATTATTATTTGCAGATGATATGATAGTATACTTAAGTGACCCAAAAAAACTCCACCAGAGAACTCCTACAGCTGATAAAACAACTTCAGCAAAGTGGCTAGTTATAAAATCAACTCAAGCAAATCAGTAGCCTTCCTATACTCAAAGGACAAGCAGGCTGAGAAAGAAGTTAGGGAAATAACACCCTTCACAATAGCCACAAACAATATAAAGTATCTTGGTGTGACTCTTACCAAGATCTGTATAAGAACTTCAAGTCTTTGAAGAAAGAAATCGAAGAAGACCTCAGAAGATGGAAAAATATTTCTTGCTCTTGGATTGGCAGGGACAATGTAGTAAAAATGGCCATCTTGCCAAAAGCAATCTACAGATTCAATGCAATCCCCATCAATATCCCAAATCAATTCTTTATAGATCTAGAAAGAGCAATTCTTAAATTCATCTGGAGTAACAAAAAACTCAGGATAGCTAAAACTATTCTCAACAATAAAAGGACTTCTGGGGCAATCAATATCCCTGACCTCAAACAGTACTACAGAGCAACTGTGTTAAAAACTGCATGGTATTGGTATAGCAACAGGCAAGCAGATCAATGGAATAGAGTTGAGGACCCAGAAATGAACCCACAGAGTTATGGTCACTTGGTCTTTGATAAAGGAGCTACAACCATCCAGTGGAAAAAAAGATAGCCTTTTCAATAAATGGTGTTGGTTCAACTGGAGGTCAACATGCAGAAGAATGCAAATTGATCCACTCTTATCACCTTGTACTAAGATCAACTCCAAGTGGATCAAGGACCTCCACATAAAGCCAGACACACTGAAACTAATAGAAAAGAAACTGGGAAAGACCCTGGAGGACATGGGCACGGGGAAAGTTCCTGAACGAACACCAATAGCTTATGCTCTAAGATCAAAAATTGACAAATGGGACCTCATAAAATTACAAAGTTTCTGTAAAGCAAAGGACACTGTCAGAAGGACAAAATGGCAACCAACAAATTGGGAAAAGATCTTCACCAACTCCACATCCGACAGAGGGCTAATATCCAGTATATACAAAGAACTCAAGAAGTTAGACCCCAAAGAACCAAATAACCCTATTAAAAATGGGGTACAGAGCTAAACAAAGAATTTTCACCAGAAGAAATCCAGATGACTGAGAAGCACCTTAAGAGATGTTCAACTTCATTAGTCATCAGGGAAATGCAAATCAAAACAACCCTGAGATTCCACCTCATACCAGTCAGAATGGCTAAGATTAAAACTCAAGAGACAACAGGTGCTGGCGAGGGTGTAGAGAAAGAGGAACAATCCTACACTCTAGTGTAGGATTTGTTGGTGGGACTGCAAGATGGTACAACTGCTCTGGAAATCAGTCTGGCGGTTCCTCAGAAAATTGGGCATGACCCTTCCAGAGAACCCTGGCATACCACTCCTGGGCATACACCCAGAGTATTCCCCTGCATGCTATAAAGACACATGCTCCATTATGTTCGTAGCAGCCTTATTTATAATAGCCAGAAGCTGGAGGGTGCCCAGATGTCCCTCAAAGGAGGAATGGATACAGAAAATGTGGTATATTTATACAATGGAATACTACTCAGCAAATAAAAATAATGAATTCATGCAATTTGTAGGCAAATGGTTGGATCTGGAAAATATCATCCTAAGTGATTTAACCCAATCACAAAAGGATACACATGAATTGCAATCACTGATAAGTGGATATTAATGAGCCCAGAAGCCCTGAATACTCAAGGCACAATTAGCAAATCAAAAGATTCCCAAGAAGGAAGGAAGGAGAGGACACTGATCCAGAAAAGACTGGTTCCAGTTTTGCAGGAGAGTACCAGAACAGAGAAAGGGTTGGAGGGGGGTGATTGAAGAATTGGGGGGGGGGAGATAGAGGACATATGATTGGGGGGGACTGGGAAAGGGGAAAGCCTTTGGAATGTAAACAAAGAATATAGAAAATTTTTTAAAAAATCAACGTGGTGACAAAGGCGGTTATTTTGGCTTACTTGTCTAGATTGCAGTCCATTATGGTGGGAAGTCAAGCAAGGACTCGAGGCAGGAAACCAGAGGCAGAACTACAGCAGGGACCATGGAGGAAAGCTGCCTTCTGACTTGACTAGTTTGCTTTGTGCTTGTGTGTGTGAGTGTGAGTGTCTGTCTGTATCTGAGTGTGTGTGTGTCTGTGTGTGTGTATCTGAGACAGGGTTTCACTATGTAGCCCTGGCTGTCCTTCTAGGTAAACCATGCTGGCCTCAAACTCACAGAGATCCTCCATCCTCTGCCTCCCCAGCATTGGAATTAAAAGCCTGTGCTACCGTGCCCAGCATAGCTTGCTTAACATAGGTTAGTAATCAGGAAAATGCATACAGGCCATTCTTATGGAGGTATTTCTTAAAGTAGGTTTCCTTGTATCAGATAGACATGGTTTGTATGAAGCTGACTAAAAAGAAAAATAGGTGGTGGGGGCGGGCAGACTATATACAGAACTCAACACTTAACAAAAAAAATGAATCCAACTAAAAATTGGAAAAGAATTTGAATAGATACTTCTCAAAATGGCAAATAAATATATTTAAATAATCAGTATCATTAGCTGTCATGGAAATGAACATGAAAACTGCATCTTGAGATCATCTCAACTCAGAATGACTATTAACAAAACTAAATAAATGACAACCACTGGCTGGTATTTGGATAAAAATGAAATCTTATACACTATCGGTAGGAGTAAAATCAGGACCGCTTTTATGGAGAAATGTGGAATTAAAAAAATATATACGATTAGAACTACATGTGGTCCAGCTTTTCCACTGCTGGGTAAGGAAAAGCCCCAAGAGAACACATGAGAGTGCTGTGGGCAGGCGAGGGCTCGCACCAGAACCTCAGTGGGAGGGGCAGGATGCAACCCAGGTCTGTCTCTCCAGAGCTCACAACTCTTCTTCATGGAGTCTGCCACAGACAGAGAGAAGCAGAAACAACCCTGGCCCTCCATTAGTGGTTCTCCCCCTTCTTCACAGGAGTAGCCTTAGCACCTGGGGCCCCTCTTACAAGGTCCATCTGTAACCCAAAACTTCCCTAGTATAATTCAAGCTGTCCTTGTATGTTATTGTATTGTGTATTCACCTTTGTTGTGACATGAATTCATTGCTAATTTTTTTTATTGGCTTATACAAGATTTCTGCACGATTCAGAAAGCCTTCCTGGTTGCCCAAATAACAGCAAGAGAAGGTCTTTTCTGTAGAAAAGATTCCCAATTTCCTGGATTACATAATACTACTTCATAAAAGAAGGCATTCAACCATCACTTACATATTACCTATGAAAAATCTCTAGCTACTGGCTGTGCTCTCAGGAAGATTCAGAAAATAGGAATCTGGAGCAGCCCAGGATCCGAGCAAAGCAAACAGATTCTTAACAAGAACAGCTTCCTGAAATCAGGAGAAAGCTTCACCCCCCGGAGAGTAAGATGGTGAGAGGCGCTGCATCCTGCATGGCTCCAGGAATTGGCCTAAGGGAAGGAGGCCTGGTTATTACACACAGCTGAACCCGGAGGGGAGGTTATACATACAGACAAACAAGGAGGCGGTGTTATTATATACATCTGTAATGATACACAGCAGAAAGCAGGTTTAGCTCATCTAGGTAGGAGCAGTCTGGGGGGGGGGGCGGGGCCAGTCTCCAGGCTGCAAACATATAGGGGAGGAAGCTGTGGAGGTCATTGTCTGTACACAAGGTCAACATTCTCACTCAGACCCAACGGCAGCCTTCCCCTCCCCCTGAGCCTCACTTCAGAGCGTTTGCCGCTCTCATAGGGCTAAGACTGCTGGTATCAAACAATATGCAGTCACCCAAGACTCCAGTTATTCCCTACAAAGAGCAATGGCCAAATATGGGTAGAATAGGACCTAGGTCAAAGATACTGGATCGAAAGTCAATAAGATCTGGTAAAGCCGGGCGTGGTGGCGCAGGCCTCCTGTAATCCCAGCACTTGGGAGGCAGAGGCAGGCGGATTTCTGAGTTCGAGGCCAGCCTGGTCTACAGAGTGAGTTCCAGGACAGCCAGGGCTACACAGAGAAACCCTGTCTCGAAAAACCAACAATAACAACAACAAAAAAAAGATCTGGTAAGTGGGTGACAAGAAATGGTTTTAAAAAGAAAAGGAGGAGGTGAACACTATGGAGAAACGCCTCCTCCTATTCTGGGCGATGACAGGGAAACTTCACAAAGGCTGTTCATGGAAATGAAAAAGCCCAGGCATTTTCTGAAGAGAAAACAGGAGTTGAATTTCACCTCCACTGCCCCTTCCAGCAACAGCAGAGATGGAAATGTCCCGAGAAATCTATCTGGAGTCATTACTGAAAAGTTGAACCTTTAGGAAAGACTGTGGTTTCCAGGGATGCTCCGAGGTCTGACTGGTGGGCTGGCTCTGAGTCCGCAGGGAGAAGCGGCAGGTGCACAGCCTGCGGGAAGGAACTTCTCCTGAGAAGCAAGTCATGTGGGTAAAGAGATCTGGCACTCGAGAGAACGTAAATAAGGACAGGGAAAATGAGAGAGGAAAGATCTCAAGAAAGTGCTTTTCATAGTGTAATAGGAATAGAAGCTCAAAGCAAAAAGCAAAGAATTTAGGAGAAAAATGGTGGCAACTGATGGGCTAGGTAAAAGTTGCGGGACATTCTATGATGTATTAATCGTAATCTCTCCAAATGGAATTCAATCTTCAGCAACACTTTAGAGCAAGGAAGAAGAGGCGCTTGTATTAGCCACGTTGCTTCCCTAACAGTGGAAGAAGACTAACTGGACTAAACAGAAACTACTGACAACAAAAGTTTCTCGTCTTTTCAGTGAAAACTCTCATTAAGCCCAGACCTGTGGCTCAGTAGTAGAGCATTTGCCTAATGTACCTGAGGCCCTGGGTTCAACGCCTGGCACAAAACAAGACAGATTGGAACAGGCGTGTAAACTAGAAACAATATGCATCTGACTTTGTAGTTTCTCTTTCAAGAAATGAGAGAAGCTCCATTGGTGTGTGGTTACATAGCACGTGCAAGCCCTGGGTTCAATCTCTACCCTACTTAATAAAACCTGCAACAGGATGTAAGCCTTTAATTGTGGCTCCCTGGGAGCAAAGGTAGAAGGATCCCATGATCAAGGCAATCCTCAGCTACATTTTAATTTAGCTGGGATAGGTGAGACCTCATCTCAAACAGAAAGAAAAAGGTTGGGGGTGAGGGCAGAAAGGTAAGAAAGGAGGGAGGGAGGGAGAGAGGGAGAGAGGGAGAGAGGGAGAGAGGGAGAGAAGGAGAGAGGGAGAGAGGGAGAGAGGGAGAGAGGGAGAGAGGGAGAGAGGGAGAGAGGGAGAGAGGGAGAGAGGGAGAGAGGGAGAGAGGGAAGAAGGAATTTGAACCAATCTAGTAAGGCACCCTGAAGCAAACAGAATGATTCTCTAAGTTTATCCATATTTGAGAAAGAAAGAAAGAAAGAAAGAAAGAAAGAAAGAGAGAGAGAAAGGAAGGAAGAAAGAAAGAAAAAAGAAAGAAAAAAGAAAGAAAGAAAGAAAGAAAAGGAAAAAAGGAAAAAGGAAAAAAGGAAAAAGGGAAAAGGGGAAAAAGGAAGGAAGGAAGAAAGGAAGGAAGGAAGGAAGGAAGAACAAAAGAAAGAAAAGAAAGGAAGCTAAAGTCCAGCTCGACCCACACTGGCTGGGTTAGCCTGAAGAAAGACATCCAAGCCCTCCACTTCAGGTACCACTACAAAGGACAAAGGTGTGATGAAGAGATGGGGAAAATGAAATATACATGAGGTGGAGAGACAGAAGAGAAAGTGAAGCCAAGTGGTTTGTACACTGTGGGGAAAGGTAAAACTGGAGACTCAGCACCGGTGAAGAACAGGCGGGAATGAGGTGCCTGCACAGCCTGAGGCCACAGTGGTGTCTGTGCAAGCCCGTGTCTCTGTCCGTGATCCTGCTGCAGCTGGGCTTCTGTGTTGATGCCTGTGGTCTGAGTTAGCACCAAAGGCCAGGCAGATGTTCATTGGTCTGGGCTGCCATCAGAGACCATGTGGATGTCTGAGGGCTGTGCTGCTGGGGGCGGGGGCAGGAGGAGGACATGCTGATCTGAGTAGCCTGTACTGCCACCTGTGGCCATGGGGACACCCAGGTCCACGCTGCTGCTAGGAGCCATGTCTGGGTTCACGATCCTATGGCACCTGGTGTCAGTGTTGATGTTCCAGACCAGTGTTACCACCAAAAGGACATGTAGATAGCCGTGGTCTGGATGCCAGTCTGAAGCGCTGCGTTCAACTGGCCCGCGCCTCATCAACCGCCACAATCAGGAGAGCTGGCACCACCCCTCACCTGGACAGCACCCGTAGAGCTGACCCTGAGGGCTGGGGTGAGCTGCCCCCCCCCGGGTGCGAAGAGGAGAGCTGACCTCGCCCTTTATCTGCCTGCTGTGGGTCCGTGTGGGCAAGAGAGAGATACCCTCCCCGCCACTTGCACCAGGTGAGCTGGCCCCAAAGATGTGAAAGTGAAAGAAAGAGCTGCCCCGCTCCCACCCCCACCCCCCCAGCAGTTGCAGTACTCAGGAGAATAGTCACTGTACCTGGGCAGCACGGAAATGGCCAACCGTGAGGGCGTGAGAGCAGGAGCGCTCACCCTGCCCCTTTGCCAGCTGCAGCATTGGGTGGGCTAGTTGGGGAGGGCTGGGGAGCTCGCCCTGATGGTGAAGGGGCAGGAGAGCTGGCAAGCTGACCACGCAGCTACCTCCCAGGCTCAGACCCAGGGCTTTGAGTTGGCCTGTGCCAACATCTACCCCATCTATGATCTGCTGGAGTTCGTGAAAGGGCCGGTCCTGCAGCCCAAAACTCCAGGATCTCCATGACACAGGGTAACAACTAGGTATCTGAGAGGAGTCCCAGTGAAGACCCAATAGTGTATCAGAAGCCAGAGGCCTAGAAACAGACCAACGCCTCATGCAGTGAGCATTTGCAAGTAAGGGTGTGTGGACAAAAGGGTGTACTGTTACTGTGTGACACGCTGTGACACTCTACAGTTCCACTAGACTTTTTTTATTGTATCTTATTTTATTTTCCTTTGTGGGGAAAGGTTGTAATGGTGCAGGGAAGATATGAAGGGACAGGGCATATGCGGGATTGGGGTGCATGATGTGAAACTCACTGAGAATCAGGTAGTTTTTGTTTTTTTGTTTTAAAGTAAGGTTCATACTAAGAGTTTGGTTGAGCCGGGCAGTGGTGGCGCACGCCTTTAATCCCAGCACTCTGGGAGGCAGAGGCAGGCGGATTTCTGAGTTCGAGGCCAGCCTGGTCTACAGAGTGAGTTCCAGGACAGCCAGGGCTATACAGAGAAACCCTGTCTTGAAAAACCAAAACCAAAACCAAAAAAAAAAAAAGAAAAAAAAAAAGAGTTTGGTTGGTGATATATTCCAGTGTAAAATAGTGAAGGAAAGAAACCTACCACTGTTCATATCCAGTGGCTTAGAATCCACTGTGTGGTTAGGATTCAGACTATTAGAGTTGCATATGTGTGAACTGACACTGTGTTGTCCTCCGGGTCTAGTTCTCTTGCGTGGTATACACATTTATCATGCCTTAGTGAATATGTCTGGGTATACATACACGCAGAAATCAATAAATTTCATAATGTTTTCACTTAATAGTGAACTCATTGAATTCTAAACACTTTAAATATCAATAATGCTAATTTTGAATCAAAATATTCTCTTGGCAATGTGATAGAGCTTTTATCTCTGCTGTCATCCATAATAGATAAAGTCAATTAAAACCATTCCTTCCAAAAAATAATTCCTTTGTTGCTTACATTGAAATGCACACATTGGTCAAATTGAATATAGTAGCATATTTGGTCACTTGAATACAGTAGTTCAAGACAGCAATTCCAATAAAAAGAAGCACATTATGGCCAAGCTGAAGGAAGGAAGTAACCTGTACAGGACCAGAAAATTACCGTCACCAGATGTGTAAGGGAACATGACCACAAACTACTTAATGCAAAGTCGGCTCATCAGTGTACCTGATTCAAATAATTGCCATTACTTGCCTATTTGTTTTACATTAACTGGTTTTAAGAGGTGTTATAAAATATTCAACACATACACATGTTAATACTGTTAATACTGTTGAATTTAAGAGAAACAGGTTAATACTGTTGAATTTAAGAGAAAAAAATTGAATATATCATAACCAGAACCATTGGAAATATAACCATATCTTTGTCATTGCAGTTTCCAAATGTGCATGCAGAAAGACAAGGCAATTCTGTGATCATGTTTTATAGAGTAAGCTATCTCAGTTTCTGGTATAAAGGAATGCCATCAGTTGCTTATTTGCTTCATAAAATTCTTTGCAGCTGGCTAAGCACCGTCTACAGTCTCTAGTTCACTCCGGTAAAATGCTATGAATATTAACATTTAAAGTAATTCCCCACTGTTTTTCTTTGAAGAAATTATTCTTGCTTGGTGAATTCAAGCAACTGCTTAAAATCCTGAAATACCTGGGTGCTTATTCATTTTGCAGAACTAAAGCTTACTGAGTAGCAAATCTAACTGGAAGAGATAGACTTTAAGTCAAAACACTGACTGTCAAAGTCAATGCTGACAACTCCTGGTGGGTTTTGCTATTTCGTAAAAGGAAGCGGAGAAAGTCATAATGATAAAGTAAATGCAACCTCACCTTTGGATTTCTTTATTTTTGTCTATTTGTCATAAATAACAGCTTAAATACCCTCAAGTGTTAATGTCTTCTAATTTTATGTCACAGTATAAAAATATATTCATGCATGATATGAAACAACAGAGACCAGGGCATCTTGTTTGTAGCAAATTTTATTTCAAATAACCATAAAAGGTATCCAGGTACTCTTCAGGGTAATTTCTGAGATCATGCATGGTGTAAACAGAAAAGTCCAAAGGAAAGAAACATTACTGATGGTTCTAACAAGTGAGCTGAAAGGTGGCAGAAACAGACACCAGAACTTTCTACCCAGGGCTAATGCCTGAATCTTTTTCCTTGTCTCTTTCTTGCCATTTCAGCACAAGATAGAATGTAATATGGAGAAGCAAACATCAACAATCCAAGAGAAGAGAAACTTGCCAATGGGATACATGTTTGGGGTGGTTATCTTTCTTGTTACTGTTCACAGAGAAATGTAGCCAGCCAGAGGTGCTGTTTGATTAAAATATCTATTGTGCAATACAGCTAGTAAGGAAAGAAATCCTGGCAATTATATTGCTGCTTAAATCCTAATTCAGGGATTTCCTTGAGCATCATGCATGGTTCTGAACTTTTTCTTTTTGCCGAGAAATTCAGTAAAATAAAATGGGAATGTTCCCAGAAGGCATTAAATAATTGTATTTTAACTTGGGATTTTATTTTGAAGATAAAGGAAATCATATTAATCTGAGAAATATTACAAAGACAGAATATGGGTGACTAAAAACCACCTAAAAATCAAGAACAAAAGCTAAAGAGATTCAGTTGCAATTTTTTGACATTGCCGGTAAAGCAAAGAACTGTACATCAGAGTTTTGGTGTTTTGGTGTTATTTTTCTTTCAGTCTTCAGAATTGACTTCTCATTAGAAATAGAAAATAGACTCACCCACAGGCCAATACAGACCTTCTCTGGATGCACAGTATCAAAGAAAATGCAGCATTATTTCTTTAATCTAGACTAAACCCAAGTGTTCTTACTGTCCCCTGATGTCTAATGACCATAGAGTATAAAAGATCCTGGATCTCCTTGACAGTTCCTAATCTTCCTACAAGCGAAGCGAACTGTGCTAGGAACACGGTTGAAAATGAAATGAGAAAACTCTATCCAAAACTTGATATTTTTATAGCAACAGCATTATCTTTTGTACTTCCTTAAAAGCCTGAAATGATCGAAGGCCATGCTTTTGTCCCAGAACGTCCCACTTCCAGTGCCTCACGCTCCAGTGTTCTTTGCAGGCAAACCACAATAGAAAATGATGCTATCTTATATGTGGCTAATAAAAGAGGCTTTCACTCTGAAAACTGCACAGCAAATTCCACTGGGGTTTGGCTAAGTAAAGCTATTGACTTTTTAGGTAATG
Organism: Apodemus agrarius; assembly: GCA_964023405.1. NCBI lineage: Eukaryota > Metazoa > Chordata > Mammalia > Rodentia > Muridae > Apodemus > Apodemus agrarius. Next base: position 55,915,959 of record OZ030017.1, on the reverse strand, counting down.
AAAATCACCAAGGCTTTAAGACTTGTGTGCTTTGGTTTCTCTGTTAACAAAGTTTTGCCCTATGTGAAGTATCAAAAGACTACCTACATGTTAGTCAATATTACAGTGGTATTCAACCAAGGTTCACAGATACTGTCGGTAAGAGTTTGTGTGCCTAGAATCCATTTGCCAGAAGTTAGACTTGTCCAGGCACTGAGGAGGTAGAAGCTATAAAATCTGGTGCCCTGCATCCATCTAAAATGTCTTCGGTCTTCCAGGCCAAACAATACATTTGCAGTTGCCCAGACCGAAGACTGTCGTGCATATCATAGGAAAGTGTGTTGGACCTTCCAAGTCTGTTTCACGTGCTTTTTCCTCTTCCCTTGCACATAATTAGTGTTCTTTTCCTTTCCTTTCCGTAAAAAAAAAAAAAAAAAAAAAAAAAAAAAAAAAATGTGCCTGTTTTAAATTTGTATTATTTTTTTCAGATGTCTAATTTCAGCTATGTGCTTTCTCTCTTTGGTCTCTTCCCGCACTTCACATACCAGACAAATAGTTAAAAAGTCTGCAAAACCAGGCGAACTTCCAAAATATTTCAAAATGAAACCACCCTCTAGGTGACAGATCAGGAAAAGAAGGCAGAGCTTCCAGGACCAAGATTTCAACGCTCTGGCTGAAAATGTATTGGAAAATCCATCCAGGTTGCTAGCGCCATGGAAGACAGTCTGGTGAGGCCCGCGCATCCAAGGGACTGACAAAAACCAACATGTTCCAGGAGCACGCAAAGTAGTCCACTTGTCGTGGTGCATTCTGGGAGCATTGTTCGTAAGTTGACACCTGTCCTTGAAACTTTTTTTTCCTTTGTTTAGTATTCAGGAAGTGAAAGTGTTTGAGAAAACATTCAAAATTCTTAGAATAAATACAAGTGAGGTTTTTTTTAAAAATATCTGTCATTCATAAGATTTATATCATTTACATAGGGTTTATTTGTATGTAATAAAAATTTCATAAGGAAATTTTTTCTGGAAAGTATTCTTCTACATGCTTACTTGTTTAACATGTGCTTTGGATATACACCTAAGTAAGAATAGCTTCACAAAAATTCTTTCTTCAAGTATTCCCTTTAACAGTGAAAAAAAGCTTCATCCCTAAATATTTGCTCTTCTTTTCCATTGGTCCCTTGTCTCTGATGCCTCATGCACCCTGAACTACACAAAGAACAAAATTTCAGAGCTCAGAATATACTTGGATGCTTCAATAAATCTTCTCATTGCATAGTGAACGTGTAAACTCACAGAGAATCTATAAATGTTACCCTAGAATCTAAAAATGGTTGCGGAAAGTTTACATAATAATTTATTATGATGTTTATTTTTGTTGTAATTTGGGCTTGCTATTTCATTTTCATCCATGTGTCAACTAAATATAGTAAGTGAAAATAAGCCATAAACAGTAAAAAAATAATAATAATTTCACCTCATTCTCTGGTCTAGATTTGGTTTTGTTTTGTTTTGTTTTTTGTTTTTTTTCCCCCCTGGGCATAACAAACTACAAGTGTACTGTCCTGCCTCTATGAGACAGTGCTCAAAATTAATGTCAACAATATGTGCTTAACATAAAGTTAACTATGTTTGCGTCAAATAAAATGTTTATTAATGAAAGCTATTTATCATACAGGAAACAGCAAAGTCATCATTACAGAGGTGTACACTAGAGGGGACAGATGCGAAAGTGCATGCAGAGCCTTCTGTTTAGAAAGGAAGTATAGACAATCATACTAAAAGTACTGGGCTTGATCCCTATTCCCTCATTGATGAGTAAAAGTTATCCTCTGAATTTACAGTTGGAAAATGCCATTGACAGGTAGAACAGGTACACATTCGCAAGCAGATGAAATGGGCGTTCTTGGACTTTATTTTACAGTTATTGTGCTTGACAAATGTGCGGAATTGTTTCTGTAATAATTCTCTCCAAATGTGGGGCGGGCGTATTACTGCCAGCTTGCTCTGGTTTTAGACACGGTTTATCTTTCTCTTTTGTTAAACCACATGAGGCTAAGCCTTCACTTGTGTCAGACATCATAAAGAACAGGTTTTCTTAACATTCAATAAATGACACTTGTCTCACTCTCTCTTTCTCTCTCTCTCTCTCTCTCTCTCTCTCTCTCTCTCTCTCTCTTTTGGTTCAATAAATTTTTAAATGTATGATTATCATAACCTAATAGTGTCTTTGTCTTCACTGCAGTGGATTTCCGATCAAACTTTTCCCCTTCTTTTAATACTTTAGGGAATTTTCAAACGTCGGGATGTTTGGCTGTAATGCCCCAAGATTTGTTCTCCCTGAAAAAAAATCATAGTGACAATTTATTAACTACAGAGCAACTTGGCTTTTAGGGGTCTGCAATTTCTATTTAGATTTACAAATATCCACTTGTGCTCAATAGACCTGATACTAAATCTTAATCATATTTAAAGTTTCTTTTCATGCAATTACAGATCTGCTCATTGATTTTTATTCTAAAAATTGAACTGAGTCAAATCAGTGGGGCATTACTTTTATTATAAACACGAATATTTAAGAGTATTTCAAGACTGAATCAGGTTTTATATACAATGGTGTGTGCATTTGATATGAATCAGAAGGTTGGAAACCTAAGAACTATTTGTCTGTTTGAATTTTTGATTGAGTCACTATTTCTTATCTTTTACACATAGATATTGAAAACAAACTAATGCAAGTAAAACTTAAATAAAACTGATGGGAAATAAAACTCCTTAGATTCAAAATGGTTTATTCACAACAAATTTAATAGGATATATCACAATTGTTTGGTCCATAAATATTTAGGGGAAATAATTTCTATACAATGCATTTATCAATAGACAAAGGAACATGGACAATCTTGCTAGACCACGTACTGTACTATAAACACGAAGCTCAATATATAAGATTATTGAATTTATCAACTATTTTTGAAAGAGTGCACAACTGCTTTCTATGACATGTTTGTCCCCTCTAACAGGATACACCATAAAAAGAGTGTCAGAAATAAGAGGTAAAACAGTACAAAACTAGCGAGGTGTCGAAAGGGTTAACAGTTAATTTAACAAACAACACATATATCCTGATTTTTCACAAACTCACTTCCAAGTTATATCATAAGGCACATAGGAGAACTGAGTTATAATTAGTCTACTTAATAAAGTAGATCTGTAGTACCATATATTGTTCTGTCAAAGAACAAAATTTATAAGTCTCGATATTTTACCTGTAAAAGTGTGTTAATAAGATCTCAGCCTTACCAAGATTGTTTGGTCTGGTTAGTGGTAAATGCCCAAAAATGTAAGAGAAATATGAAAGGTCAAGATTTAAGCTCCATAGATGACCACACTTGCTAAATATATAATGGCGATCACACTTTTCTTCTGTTACAGTGTTAGCTTCTCTTCCATCATCATCTTTTTTTTTTAAAAATAAGCTACTTTCTGTGCTAGTTTTCTAAAGACCCTGAGCAAAAAGTTACAATAATGCACTTTAATGTGGGCAGTGAACTGTCGATATGTAACCACACATTTATACAGCCAGAAGGGCACCTTTAAAATCTATTAAATAGCCACTTCGACCACCAGAGGAGATTTAAGGGGTGCAAAAACGTGGATGGTATGTGCAAAGTTTTTCTTAACAATCCACTAAAGCAAGACATAGATCTTGACTTCTTTTTTATTATTATTATTATTTTAGGAAATCCACAATCTAGTTGTTTTTTTTTTTAACTACAACAGAAGCAGATAGATGAACATTCACCACTGCCCAGACCATTAAGATTTCACCTTAAATTAAAAGAAAAAATGCTACTGTAAACTAGGAAATATACTGAGCTTGGCATCCACAAGGCTTCTGAGTTTATCTACTTTAAGAGTCACAACTTCACATCTGTCATGTTAAAAAGATTTTATACATAAATTAACCTGTGCCAAAATAAAATGAAGAAAAAAAACCAAATAATTCTCATTGTTGGTAATAGTTTAGTTTACTAAGTTGTTTTTTTTAAAAAAAAGAAAGAAAAAATATCATGTAGAATGCCAGATACAATATCATGGTACAGCTGAAGCCAATTAACCAAGTATTAATTAAATTATGCCAATAATTTTACTTCTTAAAAAATTATATTTTGCTTATTTCCATTTCTCTAGGGAAAAAATCAAGTAGAAAGAATAGTTTCTGAGACTGAGTTTTCTTGTGTGTGTGTGTGTGTGTGTGTGTGTGTGTGTGTTCTGGGAGGCCAAAAGTATAGAATTTCAAATTCTAAGTGTAATTTTCAGGGAGTTTAAGGATTTTTTTTGAAAATCAATAAAGAGTTGGGATGGGAACTGAACAACTCTAACAGCAGAACATCATATTCCTGAGTTAGACTGCCCACCCAGTTAATCATTACTATTTAAAACTGATTTAACGTTTTTGTTTAATTATATTCTTCACTTGAATTAGTAGTTCAAGTTTAAAAACAGTAATATATTTGGTTTTTAAATTTTTTAATATAGGCGTTTTAATTGTTAAGATTTTTAAAAAATTAAGTATCTGGTTCATTAATAACCTGATCACAGGAACAGTAATATAATTCACCCATCATAATACCATTCTTTTTTCCTTTAGAGATTCTGGAAATAAGTAACATACAATTTTAAGAGGCACTTATTAAAATGATTCAAAATCTTCCCCTACTAACTGAAAAAAAAATTGATTAAAGAAAAAAGGTCAAATACATCTTGCAGACCAAATTTGTTCACTTAAGAGCGACAATACTGTAAACTCATAGCCAAGTGGTGTAGATGCTACACACCAAGCTGCTAATTTATTCCCCAAATATTTTGTGGGTTAGAAGAAGGAAAAAAAAGTCTTGTAAATAATAAAATAATAATATTAGAATAATAATAAAAAGAGGAAGAATCCTTTAAAAAAAAAAACGAAACCAAAAAAAAACCAATGTTAGAAAAGGTTCGTTAAGGTAGTTTGTGAGGGGCTTCCGGATTCGCGGCTGTCCATGTTAGAGGTCACAGTTGTCACTACAGTGACAGTGGGATTGGTCAGGTCTGTTAAAGTGGTCGCAGTGCCGGGTGGAGTGAGAGCGCCGCTGTCTGCTGAGGGCGGGGCCGGAAGCGACGTGCCGTCAGCTTTATCAACACCCCCATTCTCCTGCCGCAAAAGGTTCCTTCTGAATTTGGCTCGTGCGTTTTGGAACCAAACCTGCAAACCAATCCCAATTGATTTCTTTATCGATTTTTTTTTAAGTTCTTTTCTCTCTCTCTCTCTTCCTTTTTTTTTCTCTTTTTCTTTTCTTTCCTCTATTCCTCCTTTTAGATATCTGGGTTTTTGCTTTTTTTTTTTTTCTTGGAAAGTGGACTTTTTCTATTTCTTTCAAAATAAACTAATTCCAGTTGTAGAATAGATTTATACTCTCTCAATTTACATATTCCTGAATTAAATGTGCCACTTGTGAGAACTGATGCTGGAGCAGAGCTACCACACAAAGGCGGGGAGTCCGAGGGAAAACACACCATCCCTCAAAAGAATAGGGAAAAACAGGGTCACTAAACATAAGGGTCTCAGAGTAGGAACTACTCATTGAAGGGACCACCAGAAAGCTGGAGCTGTTTGCTAGTCAGTCACCTCACAAATGCTGTACAACAGTAAAACTCCCCAGTCACAGACCCCAAACTGCCAGAGAGACACAGGACAGCAGACAATGTCTGCCATTGATCACTGAGGAGGTAGAGATGGCAGGTCACTCACGGCAACCCTGTATAATTTTTATAAATCGTCCCAAAAGTCTGGGGAAGCAATTCAACACCAGGAAGAACTCCGGGATTTTAATTACAACTTGGTTAAATGGAAAAAAAAAAAGACTATTCCAACTGCTTACTGAGATACCAACCTTGTTTTTGACTGCTCGGGGGCTAGGGGTGGGCCACTTGAACTTGGAAAGTCATAACATATGAGTGGACTGTGGCGAGTTGGTGGAAATGGGGCAGTAGATGCTTAGAAACAAGTACACCAAACCCCACTTGAGTGAATATCTCTACAGGCAACACTTGTTTAAATAAAGTCAGCTCCGTGTGTACAGCAATGTGGCTTTGGAGCCCACCTCTCTAGCTGTAGGGAGAATGCGAATCCTGGATGCCTCCCTGAGTTCTCTCCAGGAAGTCCCTGCAGGAAGATAACTAAGGAAGGCTTCCAACTAGGAAGCAGAACAGGAAATAGGCCGTGTCCACGTGGTTAGGGAAGAGAACTAGTCACTGTCGGGGGAAGGGAGGAGGTATAAACGAAGCCAATGACTGGTGTGTCTTACCTGCAAAACTCTTTTGGTCAGGCCCGTCTTTTGAGCGAGCTGCTTGAGGTCCTTGGCATCTGGGTTATGGTTGATGGCGAAGTAGGATTTCATGGTCCGGAGCTGGTGGTGCTTGAAAGAAGTCCGCATCCGTTTGGTCTTCTGTGAAGGTGGGTAAGGCTGCTGGTCCCGGTCCAAGTGGTCTGCCTCGTTCTCATTACAACCTGTTGCAGCAATAGGAAGAAGCCACTATTCAGTGGGACCTTCTCTACACTGGCTTAAAGGATACGGGGTGTATGATCAGGCTGTCTTCATAAGGCAAAAGGCTGTCAACCCAGTGGTGGGTGATATCCAGACAAGATATCAAGACAAGCTAACAAGGTGGGCTACAGTCAGCTAACCTCGGCTATCTGGACACAGCTGGCTCACACAGTAGAAAATATGAGTTAAGTTCTTTCCTGTGCTTGATGCTCAGGAGGAAACATTGGGGGAAAGGTGAGAAGCCGAGGAAGAACGACATCAGAGGAGGAGGAGGAAGAGGAGGAGAAGGAGGAGGAGGAGGAGGAGGAGGAGGAGGAGGTGGTGGTGGTGGTGAAACCTTCTTCTGATGGTTTATGTGTATCTTTACCCAGGTATCCACAAGTTTCAAGTTATATAACAGTGGAGAGAGAGAGAGAGAGAGAGAGAGAGAGAGAGAGAGAGAGAGAGAGAGAGAGGCACACACGCACACACAACTAAAGAATAACCTAAACCATTTTCTTACACTCATAGGACTTTCTCAACCAGGAAAAAGAACATGGTTGGAAAAATCAGGAGACTTGAGAAAATGACCCCCCCCTTTTTTTTAATGTCTTAGAGAATCATAAGAGCATTGTATTTGAAGAGTTTTAGCTATCACTGCTTAGCTTAGGCTACGCCCGGAAGAAAACACTTTTCCCTTGGAGTTATTCTAATAAATATTTCTGAAGGGAAATGAGCCTGGTCCTCATTCACTCCTGCCTGAAGCACTCCCCACAGTTCAGGGCTGAGACTCCACTGATGGATTCCACCCAGCGTGGTCCCCTGTGTTCTGGAGGCCTGTGGGTCAGCTGCGAGCTATGCCACTCACTGGCCTGACAGTGAGAGAGCACCATCTTCTCTGCTCCCGGAAAATCCTCCTTGGCACCAGGGGCAAAAGAAGTCACACTTTTAAACCAGGGGGAAAGTCCTCCTCCTCAGGATGTAAAAGCTCCTCATGTTTTAAGCCATTTCCTGGTACTGCACAGACATATGACTACGAGGTAAACACATTTCAATAATATTTACTGACTTCCCTGTGCAAATTTATGGTCTTGGGTTCTTTAAACCCTTATTTCATATATTTATCTGATGTATTGTCACATCTGACCATCCTGTGATTCCATGCATTATTTAAAATCAACCCGATCATGTCATTATGAAGGAAAGGCTTAAATCTTGAAAAATGTGAAAGGTTAACTTCTCCTGCTTTTTACAATATTGTCTGCCTGCCAGGCTCTGGCTAGAATTTCTTTCACATTTTTCTAGTCAATCAGTATGTCTATATACACATATGTGCTCAGAAAGCAGCATATATATTGTGGTAACCAGCCAGGAAATCTACTTTAAGAAAAACTCGCTTAGTGAGAAATTATCCCACATTATAATAAAACAAATTATGACCTTTTGTGTGTCCTAAGACACAAAGGTGGGGAGGGGCCGCATACAGAAGAGCAGTCATACAAAAAAGCAGGTGTCCTCTGAGGGGAAGGACTGCATTCTATTCTCCTTTGGTTTCCCTAAGCCAAAAACAAGGCTGTGAACTCAAAAAGTAAGAGCTGTTTGTTGGCCAAGAAATTACAAGCTCTTGTTAATACACAGTCAGATCAGGGGGAGATAATGTCCAAGTCAGATTATACTGTCAGACATTGAGCCTAAGCCTCCTAAGCCAGCCAGAATGGAAACACATTTCCCACAGAGAACAGAGAGAACATATTTTACATTTTACCCTATTTCATCCCAGTGGGGATATGTCAACCTCAAATAGTCTGAAGAATTGCATTTTCAGATCCTCGGATGGATGAAACGGTATCTTGTGACTATAAAAGTAGGTTATCTCCAGTAAACTGAGACATATTTCACAGCCGGATTACAAATATACCCTCAGCAAATGGTCAAAGAGGCACATTCCATTCATCGGAGCCCTCTTCAAATGAGATATCAGGCCTAGCCTATGAGAGCAACTTCCTGAGCAGCACATCAATGGTGACAGAGACATTAACTTGATGTTTAAATAATGCACTTACTTATTCCCCCTCTCCCAGGATAACATTTCCTAAAAATGAATATTATCACCAACCTAGCTATCTAGCTATTCATCACTTGAAATGAATCTAAGGGGGAAAAAGTAAAATACGATTTGAGGAAAACGCTTCTCTGTGTACTCTCTGTTTGGATTTGCTCATTGATAACTCGATATAGCAGTTGAGTGCATTAGAAAAATATTATTGGGTTTGCTGCCATATACCAATTCAGTGTGTAAGAACACAAGTCTTTCTTACAATATATGATACTCATGTGGTTATTCTTACCCTACACCATCCAACAGGATAGAGAAATCTATTTCTGACACAGTTTAAGTCAGCATATCCCAAATCCCTTGTGTTTAATGGCAAAAGCTTTATGTAAATTTGCAAATGATTGTTTGCCCTGTGTCTAAGCTTTAGGGCTATTTTGCCCCACCCCCTGAATTATAAGAACAAATAACTCTCTTTAAATTGCTTCAAATCTCCACCTGCAAGTACTCATCTGTTGTTACTGAAGTGGAGAGGAGCTGAATGGTTTACATTCGGTTGCTTGGGAGATGGTCACCTGTCTAAAAGAAGTTTCTGTTCTGAAAAGTTCAGAACCTCCTGAGAATTAACTAATTCCTGGGAGACCACTAGGGGTCAGTGCCAGGCAAATTTAACAAGAGAAATCTTGCACATTTGGAGGAAAGGACCCCAGGAGGGAAGTGTTGAGAAGTAGCCAAAATCCACTTTCTTGGTTAATGGTCAGTTACCCATGAAGGACGTGTCTACCCTAAGCTAATCCTTTCACCTCTGGAGGGCTTTATTTCAATCCAACATTTCAGATAAATTACCTATGCCTCTTCCAAAAGTATCAGCCTGAAAAACTTGATTAATATGTTCAAAGAGGTAGAAACCGAGCTAGGAACATTCTCATTGGGAGGTTCCTGCCCTGTGGCGGCCACTAACTGATGTCCACCAAGTCTCACAGGCTCTCTGGCAGTCTTTGGAACCTGATGATGTTTTATGTATGTGTTTTCAAAAACTCACTGAATGAACTCATGTGGATAACAACATTAATGCTGCTCTTTACGAAGTTTTACATTTCAACAGAAGTGGCGATAGAAAACCCAAAGCATGCTGAAACTAATGGGCTTAAAATGTAGGTGACTTGTATGTTCTCTATTTTAACGTATTTTAAACTTGCTGGCCCGCACCCCCCTGCTCCATCTCCACTGGACTGTGTGACAAGGTATCATTTGAATCGTAAGCACTTTTCATAAACCGAGGTGATTTGGGTTAGATTATTTTAAACCAATTCCTCCAGACTCTCTCCACCTAATCTTAAAGAAATGCACACTATTTGCTCCTGCCTCTGGGAGTCTCTAGGTGAGAAAGAAGCTGGAGGGGGGAGAGACTCAACAGCCTGGGGTCCTGGAACAGGACACCTCACTCAAAGACTGAGCAGCCCCAGGGAGCAAACTTAGAATCCACACCAGGCTTTTGTTGTTGTTGTTGTTGTTGTTGTTTCCCCTGCTCAATTTATCTTCAGAAAAGTAAAAACCAAGTGAAGCCAAACTCCGTTATTCTGAAAGCTTCTTGGATCTGTCTAACATAATGTAAGAGCCAAGGGAAAACCAAATTTAGCCAATTAGATTAAATGAAACCAGCAAACAGCCCAACTCGCTCCCAGTTTGACTAGAAATCCCCACCCCTCTGGATTTCACTGCACTGCCCTCTCTTCCCTACTAATTGTTTAAAACCCTCTCCCCTCCCTCCTCCCCTTCCCCTCCGACTTTCTGCTCCTCTCTCCTTCCCTCCTCTCTCAGTAGCACGGTCAGGTCTTAGTCAGTGGCCTGAAATCTCAATGTCACCTTCTATTAATAAAGAACAATTATTGTCCTGCCTGTCTTGCCTTGAGTCTCATGCATCAAAGAATATGGAGCGTGCACTGGGCAATTGGACCCTTGGCAAAGCTCTGCCCCAGCTTAGCAGGGGTCCCCTGGCCAGGGTGCAGCTGGGCATAGCCACTAATGTCCTTGGCCAAGCCCTGGGCTGAGCTTGCTGCCCCGGCGTGGACCTACGTGTTTTCTCTGAGATGCCATCTCTCTCTCTCTCTGTGTGTGTGCCATTCCCAAACACATTTCTTTAAGATGGGAAGAGATCCCAGGACAGCTTAGGGAACGCACCTGCTCAGGACCACCTGAGAACTAGGGACTCAGAGTGGAGCTCTCAGTTCAGATGCACACAATGTCTGTGACCTCAGGCAGATCACTTCAACAGGATATTGTTCCACTCTCTTCAAGGTACAGGTCCCATGCCACACCAGACATTGAAAACCGAAAGATGATAAGTAATAGTAACTCACAACCAGTATGTCACTTTTAGTAGTAGCCCAAGGCCCCACGTGCTGAGTTCCCCAGTAGGTTGGGGCCAGGGCATGGGAAATCAGAGCAGTCAAGTTCCTTGGGCTTCCCCAAACCAGCTGGGTTTCCTGGAACCCCCTTTCCTTTCCCTCGGTGCTTGCTCTGAATAAGAGCTCAGGCCTTCAGAGTCTGCCAACATCCTGACCTCGAGGATTTGAGGTGGGGACAGGCTACGGACAATGAGTAGCCTCACTTGAGTGTGAGGCAGGTTGATAAACGATGGGTGTATCCTCCAAAGCAAGGAAGCCTTTAGGGTCTGGTGCCTGTCCTCTCATTTGAAGTGGGGAGAAGGCTGGCAAATGGCAGACAAGCAGCCTGAGATAACCCTAAGCCACCCACCCCCAGTGGACTTGAACTGGAGATTCCTCTGGTTCTCCGAGGTCTAGGTGACCTGATGATCTATCAGGCAGGGAGTGAGGAGGTTAGATGAATAAAAGCCCTGAGCCTCCAGAGGCACAGCTGTCTCAGCTGTGCAAAGTGAGTCCCACCCTACAGTTGTGCGTTGCCAAGATCAGAGATTGAGTTTTTCAATACCCTTGCCAACTATGTTGCTGATTAACTTTGGGGCTGGTGACCACAGCCTCTGCCCCCTCTAGACAGAGTGGAGCTGGGCTCTGAAGTCTTTTCTTTTCCCCCCATTAACTATTTAGGAAAACCTCCTCCAGGATCTATAATTTGGCTCCAACAAAGGAATTGCCCCGGGGCTGTTTTGCTCCAACTGAGAGCCAGAAACTAATGGGCTCATTAACTAATGGGCAACAAGGATTTGGCTTTGCCTGTTTGGGGGGAAGTCACTCCGGCCTCACGGTTATAAAAATTTTCCCCACAAGCTCAATAACCCATCCTCTCTCCCCTCCCATCTCCTTTACTTCTTTCTCTTCCTCCGACTGAGAGGGGTTTGGGGTGAGAGCCGGGTCCTGTTAGGCAAAGCACCATCTTGGGTGACTTGGTCTTGGAGCAGAACCCGCACTGCCAAATCCTCCTCCAGCAGGGTGAGATCTGAGCTGTCGGGGCGGGTAAAGTTAGGGTTCCCACCTGAGTTGTAATTCACGATGTCCACTCCCAGAGCTGGGCTCTTCCGCTTCCGGGGCCGCCCCTTCTGCACCGTGCCAGTGCCGTTGAAGTAAGGCAAAGCCAAGCCGCCGCTCTTAGCCGCCAGCTCCGTGTAGCTCAGCTGAGGTGGGTATTCCCCTTGCAAGAGGGACTCGAAGTGTGCGCGGCAGTACACCAGGCTGTCCTTCATGCCGAAATGGTCGCCCGTGGTCAAGGTCTTGTTGCAAGTGGAGCACGTGAAGCAGCTCAGATGGTAGACAGAGTCTCGGGCGCGCATGACCATCTCCGAGGCGGAAATGCCAAGGTGGCAGCGGGCACATCTCTGCACAGAGAACCTTCTGGAAGCAAACAGGAGAATCAGGGAGCCTGCTGGTACGAGGAGGACCTAACTCCCATTCGCAGCACCAGGGTTGAGTCTACAGGGGCCAAAGACTAGCTAGGGAGTTCTGGCTGAGGGCCTCTTTGAATATCAGCTTCCCTAGCTGGGTGACCTACTCTGATGCTAGTGAATCCCGTATATTAAAGTCCGAAGAACCAGAAACTAAGCTTCAATGTATTTTTTTTTTTAAGCAAACAAATGAAACTCTGACCTGGCCAATTCACTGCGCTATTGAAAGAATATTAAATTGCAAAGCCAAACGAAAAAGCCTGATCTTATTCATGACAAAATAGCACCACTCTTTCATGTATTGAGTGTGCCTGGCATCCCAGAAAAAAAGATGGTTATTCCGCAAAGAAAAGGCCAGCCTTTTAGCACCTTTCCCGCCTCTGCCTACCCAGGAGCTAGCCAACTTCCACTGGCTAGGTAATGTCCAAACATTTCACACCCTGCTGGGATTTTTGTTTTGTTTTTTTGTTTCTTTTTTGTTGTTTGTTTCCTTTTGTTTTGCTTTGCTTTTTTGTTTGTTTGGATGCTTGGTTGTTTGACTGGTTGGTTGGTTTTGGTTTCCTTCAATCTGGTTCTGACTAGAACCATTTCGGAAGCAGTGGCCTCTGTGACTTTTTCACAGTCATTTACAGGACCATTGTCATTCACCTGGTTGCTGCTGCCTGGGCCAACAGGGCGGCGGGGGTGGGGGGGTGGGGGGTGGAGTTGACCAATTCATATTAAGGGGGACCAACAAAACAAAACAGAATAACAACAACAATAACAACAACAACAAAATCTTGTCGTTCACCTGATACCTGTCCATTTCATCTTCTCCCAGATTTTTCCAGGAGAGCTGTGAAGAGCTGATAACCTTGATCAAACTCACTACACCCTGGGATCCTTCTCGCCCATTCTCACCAATGTGGTATGCACAGTTTTAAGGGAATTTGCCCCTTTTCAGAAAAACAAAATAAAACGCCCCCCCCCAACACACGCACACACAAACTGTACCGACTCAAAAATGAGTCAGAGAGGGGACTCCGGATTCCCGCAGTGGCTCTATAAGGTGTATTGGGTCAGAGGAGTGTGTGAAGGGGGTTGGGGAGTTTGCGGGGAGGTACCTGTAGTAATCCTCCTTGCAGTAAATGCTACCGTCCTTGGCAAAGCAGGTGAGCTCAGATTCCAGGGCCAGCTTACATTCACAACACTTCAGGCACCTAAGGTGCCACTGTTTGTCGACGGCCAGCAGATAGTACCTGTCGGAGATCTTGCCCCCGCAGCCGGCGCACAGAGCAGGCTTCTCGGGGCTAAGCGGGGGCATACCCTGGGAAAGAAGCACAAGGCAAGGCTGAGGGGGGCGTTCCGGGCGTCGCCGCACTACCCGGGACATCTTGGCAGAATCCTCAGCACAAAAACTGAGCTCTTCGCTGCAAGGGCCACAGCACACAAAAGCAAAAGCGGGGGAAACATTTGCAACTCCTCTCTTTTCAACGCCCAGTTCTCCTTCCTAGCGGCCGGATCCTCCAAGCCCTGTGACCCTAAAAACATCTCGACATCTTGAACTTGCTGAGAGCCTACGGGATGTTCTGATAGGCGGTCCAGAAGTAGAATAACTGAGGCTAAAAAAAAAAATGTGTGACTTTCAAACAATACATAAAATAAAAATAACAGAAACTGTTATTGGAAACTAGAATTCTTAAGTACATGGATTTCTTTTACACAAGCAATACTGTAATTCTAGTTTTTCTCATTTTTTTTTATAGGCAGAATAATTTGGCTGTCATTGTGATTCGGACATACTTAGCAGATCTCGCAGTTCTCTCAGTTCAAGGCTGTCGCCCTATCCCTGGTGAGGAAGGGAGGGGAAGTGGCTGTCCCGACAGAAGGACCCTTTTCCATTCTTTCCTGCACACTCGCTTTTTGCTCTAGCCAGCATAAACAGCACAGATAATTATCTTGAAATTTTGATTTTAAGACCTAGGTCCCAAATGAGGCTAGCTAAGGCGGTAAAACTCACTCTGAGGATCCCAATCGGGATGTGGTCCCCGCTTTGAAAATAAAATAGCCTTTAAAAGTGAAAAAAAAAAAAAGTTCACCGCTGGGCCCTTTCCTCAGACTAGCAGAAATAGTCCGGGCTTCCCCTATTACTTTTTGGCGGCGTGAGAAAAAGAAATTTCGCCCTATAGTGGATTCTCACCGAATTAATTGTACAGATAGTACAATAGTAAATAGCGATAGTGGGGTATTTACCCAAAACCTCGCTGATTATACAGAGCCCTCTCGGGTCAATTTGAGCTACAGTCCTCGCTGTGATACAGGGGTCTACACAGCACTCTTTGCCCGGAATCATCTCCGCAGACTTCTGTAGCATGTTTGCGTTACTACTGCTTTCACGAAGACATAACTGCTGTTACAAATAAGAACCGCAATAGCTGATTGCATCTCTTGTGTTTGGGGAGTTCATGTTCTTGCTTTTAGAATAGGGAGTCGCTCCTTCGCGTTTTATTCGATTTCCCACTATCCAAGATACCCGCCCCGTAAGGAAGAGGAACCTAATTTTGTGACCAGGGTAGCTGAACAGGCACGCAGAGCCCTTAACAATCTGTTTTCAGGTCCTGAGATCTTAAGAGTCCTAAGAATTGGAAACGGACCAGCGCGTTGGAGTCTGCTCTGAAGGTCTGGTCTTCTATCCCAGAGACTGAGAGGTACCACGGCTCTCTCCTGTCACGGACAAACACACGGTGCCGGCAAATGGTCCCCTATTACCTGCACCAAGGCTTGCCCTGGGGCGGCGGATCCGGCCTGGCGGCCGAGCCGCGGGAGAGAGGATGGAGTTGGTGTCTGGCAGGGAGCACGCCCGCTCCTTCCAAGGCCGGCTGCCCTGTCGGCTCGCGATCGGCTGCTGTACAAAGGCTGGAGAGCTCAGGACTGCAACACCCTAGACACCTCGATTCCGAAAGGGAACCTTGCCTAGCAAGCACAGCTCTCATGAAAAACCTCGCGAGCATCCCTAGGCAAAAGTCCCCGGGACCCGCCATCCCCAACCTGGGCGGGCCGGAGACTCGCAGTTTCCCCGGCGCCGCGGCGGGGCCGGTCCTTACCGCGTCGCGGCCGTTGAGCTGAGTGCCTTTAGCCAGACGGGCCTCGGTCTTGGATCTCCGCTCCATCTCCTCCATGATACCTTGGATGTGGCCTCCGGAGATTCCGTGGAAGAGCATGGCTGGAGGGCGGAAAGGACACGAATTGTTTTCGGCTCGGCACCCCACTATTTCCATAAACACACGCCTGGGGCTCTCAGTTCATCCGAGTGAAGAAGCAAAAGCGACCGCACAGGGCTGCCTGCGCGGGGCAGGAGCGTAGAGTCGCGTGGGGGGACAGGGACAAGAGAGAAAAGAAATACACGACTGAGTAGAAATAGCTCTACTTGGGAGGAAAAAGATCGGAGCAAAAGAACAACGGGGAAGGGGGGGGGTGGAGGTCCAGCGTTTTCCAGAAGGAGATGTGCAGAAAACAAACAAACGCGGACGGAGGGGAAAGCAGGCGAATCTAACTGCAGTGAGAGATCGAGTTACTAATGGGAAACAACTGCCCGAGGGGGGCTGAGGTGGGAGGGAGGAAAACAAAATCTAAGGAAGAAAGAAAAATAGTTTTGAACACAAAGAAAGAAAACGAAGTGCTATATTCAGCGGTTCCGGCTGCCTGCAAGTTCCCAATGCCTGTAGGTTGCGTTGGGGACTGCTCCAGCCGGAGCTGTGTCCAATTTGTTAAGAGACTAAAGCCAGCCCATTTTTGATAATTTAGTAGGAGGAGTCCTCTCCCTGGAGCTGCCACGGATTTTTATTCAGACAACAAAGACCTGTCATACCTCCTCTCAACCCCCTGGTGATGGGCAAGCGGGGACAAACATTACAAAGGGGTGGGGGACTAGGGGGGGGAGGCAGGAGGAGGGGGCCTTTACCCCCTCCCCACACGCGCGCCTGCACACACACACACACACACACACACACACACACCCTCAAGCACACATCCTTCCAAGAGTTCCCAACAGTCACGTTTTAAAGCGGTAAAGGAGCCCTTATTGTCTGAGTCCTGGATTTGATCCTAGTTCGTCCGACCCCAGCCAGGGGTGCACAGATGATCAGCCCCAAACCTTCAGTTTCCTTCTCATCTACAGACTTTTTTTTAAATCCCCATTTTACAAGGCTGTCACCAGAAATGTATAAAACCCCCCGCGGACTTTGAAGCGCTCCACGGAAACCGTACTTTTAATGCGCGCTCCCTCGCTCCCCATCCCTTCTTAACTTACTTATTAAAAGCACTCTTTTAAACAGTTGTTTTCTTGCCTAACCTCCCCGAGGGCAGGCGGTGCCACCAGGCTCTGAGAAGTCCACCAAAGTGAAAAAAAAAAAAAAAGCCGTGGAGAGCCTACTTTTCTGAGTAATACTTTTAGGGAGAAGTGTGTGTGTGTGTGTGTGTGTGTGTGTGTGTGTGTGTTGTAAATTTTTCGAGTGTAGAGGCCAGGACATGGTTTTGTAGACTTAACGGAACCTTGGCCATGGAGTGGGTTACTCTTCTACCTAATTCTAGATTGAAGGTGAACTTGGAGATTCTAGAGTCCCCTTTAGAATTTGTCAACGTGCTCAGGTCTTGGGCGAGCAGGACTACGCCGGACTAGGGTAGGAAGGAGAGGCGGTAGCCGCCAGGGTTCCGCGCACTTAGGAGGGTGTGAAAGAGGCTCCGGGTGGAGGCGGGGAAGTGAGAATCAGGCAGGATGGCCGACTGCTCCTCAAAAGAGATGGTATTGTTCTGTCGCCCTCTGTTCTCGTTAGCTCGGCCCTTCCCCTCCTTCTGGACCCATTAAAAAAGTGTCCCCAGTACCACAATACTCTGATATTGTGGATTTGCTGAAACAGCCAGGGGGAAAAAAAAAAAACCTAGGATCGTAGTGCGAGGAGCAGCGACAGTAATCCGAAAGGGAAGAAAGCCTGGCCGCTCCCGTGCCTTCCTCCGCGCTCGCCCCGGGCTTCACCACCGCTCTGCGGCCTGGCCGGGGAACATCGGGGCTTCCGTCTAGAAAGCCGAAGCTGCACCGCGCCGCACCGCCGCCTCCCTCCACCCGGGCAGCTCCACGTGGAACTTTAGCCCAATCTGAAAGGAAGAAACTGGGGAAAGGGACTAGGGAAGGAAAGGAAGAACGAAGAGAATAAAGGAACGCTGTGAACGGGGGTGGGGGTGGGGGTGTCTTAAGAAGGAGGAAGGGAAGGAAGGACGGGAAAGGAGAAGGAAGAGATGGAGAAGGACTGACGGGGAGGAAACGACCCCTGGTGCAGCAGCCTAACTTCCTGTCGCAAAGCTTCGCTTTCTGAGGCTCCTGGGGTCGTGTCTTCGCGAAACTCAAGTCTCCACTATTCCCCCCACCTTTCCCCACCCCCTCCGGGTCAAAATAATGTTATTTGCAGAGTGGATGCTTTTAGGGTCCTCTGGGTGCCAGGATACAGGTCATAAAACACAATTTCACACAGACAAAAAAAATGAAGCCAATCAAGTGAACTAAGCTGGTGACTCCCCCCCTCCCCATTTTGGCAGCCCTACCTGACAGCAGGACGGCTATTTACTGTAAGTAATGTAATTAGCCCCTTTGGATGGAAAATCAATGAGCTCCCTAAACCCAGGAGCACACAGGAAGGGCCCCCAAGGAGGGGCTGGGTCAGGGGCCCTTGCAGAGACAGGGGTCTGCTCACAGAGGGGCAGATTGCCTTCGTCCAAGTCCGCCGCTAAACTGACTGGGAGCCCAGGGAGGAGGGGGGGGGTGTCTACCCAAAGAACCAGTCAATTAACCCAAGGAAGCTAGGAGCCCAAAGTAAACAGAGGACTGTGGTCCACTCCGCCTAAACACTCCCCGCTTTCAAATAGAAGTGTTTGGAATTGACCTTGGATGTCGGATGTTGCTCTGTCCAGCAAGAGCGTGAAAAAAAAAATAACTTAAAACGTCATGAAGGAACACTTAAAAACATCTCTCAGAAAAAGTCATAACTTTGGGCCAAGCACGGGACATCTTGTAAGCCTGCGATCACTCATTCATTCTTTCGCTCATCCAGTCCGCTTTCTCTACACTTATCTTTAAATTGTCTGTTAGGAGAAGCAGAGTAGAGGATCTACTAGAAGAGGACCTAGCTGAAAACCTCCCAGGACCTCTCTCTGTTCCTAGCTGAAACCTACCTAGGACTGTTCTTTCTTATAAAACTCCAGTAAAGACATCCCAGGACCTACAGGGATTGGCCACTCCCATAACGAAGCCAAAAGTCAAGACTATTTTTTTTTCTTTTTGTTCTGAGGATGCAGGAAGTCTTTGGAAAGGTGGGAATGAAGCAGGGGTCTAGTGGCGTTTGGGAGGTCCTAGTTAGTTCTGAGGACATAGCTCCCCTTTGATCCAATCCACTCCCCTCTCCCAGTTCCTCAAAAAGAATCCCTAAAAAAGTAGAGGGGCGAGATGGCCTGAGAATTAGGTGTGTCCCCTCCGAGAGTGTGCTACCTTTTTGTCTAGGAGCCCTAAGAGGTTGGGAAAGAGCCTATCACCTCCTTTTCCCTCACTTAAAGGGCTCTCTGTGCTTTAAAGAGGGAAAGCATCCTGGCAGCTTTGCCAGGAAAAAAAAAAAAAAAAAAAAACTCTCCTTTCACCCAGGAAGTGTCTCTCTTCCTCCCAGTTCCAGGCTGAATTAGAGGCAAAAGTTCCACGGAAACTAGAGCAGTACAAGTTCAATTCCAGAGACTCGGACCTCACCACCATTGACTGGACAGGTGCACGACGTGGGGGCTGCACGGTCTGCAGTGGGGTCTGGAGTTGGCTTTCCAAACCCAAGGTATTCTTAGAGGTAGTGGGGCAGATTCCTGGCCTAGCACTGTCCTTCTCCCCCCAGAACAGGAAAGCTACTCTGCTCTTTTTGGTTCTGTGTGTCTATCCACACAGCTATTGTTAGAACTTTAAGTAAGTGGGAAGTCTGGATTCTGATGAAATAGAAGTGTTTGTATTTAGTGGACCAGATTACAGCATTTCCATAAAGGCACGGGAGGAAAGGATGAGGGGCCGTGGTCTGGGCTCAGGCAGTCCCACCTGCGAAAAGGTCCCCCCTGGCTTAGATGACTCCTGGGTGTGTGGGGGGGGAGGGGGTAGAGAGAAGAGACTAGAAGAGGAAACGTAGAGCTGTCCTGGTTTGCTCCAATAGCTGCTTGGCTTTAGGCTCCAGAGAGGAAAATAAGCCAGCAAATCCAGCAAATGCTCATCCTTTAGACTCGGGGTCTCTTTAGACCTGAATCTTGGTAACCCCGATCCAGTGCTTACAAGTTTGGCCATAAGAAGGTACAGTTCCTTTCCTTCAGATCCTAAGAATCCTGTTGATTGGAAAGGCGAAGCTTTGGAGCGCCTTGTCTAGGTTCTAGCATGGGGGGGGGGGAGGCGGGGGGGGGAATCCAAACAGCCAAACAAAGTCAGAGGTGTTATGAAGCTAGGAGCCCTGCTTTCAAGGGTGGTGCCAACTGGCCTTGGAACACCGGGGCTGCTCCCTGTTCAGGTGAGCAGAAGACCAGCACGCCCGCCCCCAAACCCTTTCTCTGGAGCGCTTTCTATGAGTAAACCTTCCCTGAACGACACTGGCAGTCCAGTGTGCTTCTGCATCACAGAGCAGCTTAGATTCGGTCCTATGAATAAAGCTTTCCTCCAGACACGCAAGTGAGCCTTCAGAGTCCGTGGCTGCCGGGGCCTGGGAGACGCTACTCCCGGCAGGGCAGGCCACGCCATAGCCCAGCTGCCGCACTCGCGCTGTTGCCTGCTGTTCTCTGGGACAGATGTCTGTGCCGGGTTAGGGACAAGCAAGTCTATGTCCTGTTAGTGCACGAACACCTGCGACCACAAAGGCCCACGACAACAGCTTGCTTTCTTCAAACCTGTGAATCTTGACCCCCACCTCCAACCCAGAACGAGGCTACCACCCTGTCTAGAAACTTCTGAAACTTGAAGCTCTTTTACCTGTGACTCGCTGTGCCCTCGGAGCCCCCAAAACAAACAGGAAAGTCTACGCAGGACAATGGATTAGTGATGAACAACCAAACAAAATGCGACTAAAAATAAGTTGTCATTCAAGCCCTGCGAGGTACTTGCTTCCAGCAAGGAGACATCCGTCCCGCAGCTCCACAGAGGGTCACAAGTCCCGGGTGACTGTGCTTTCTTCAGGCCCAATGATACCCTAACCCCTGCCTAGAGCCCTGACCCCAGTCTCCAAGTAAAGTCAATGGCCTGGAAGAAAAGAGCCAAAAAGAGGGGTGGGGGGAGGGGACAGGTTCCAGGAAGCCAAAATCTTTTCTAGCCTCCAAAGCATAGCTTAATTTTAAGACAAACAAGGTCCTTCCACTCAATGAAGACATGCTCACGACACATACTGGGGCACGCACAAAATCAATCTCTCTCTCTCTCTCTCTCTCTCTCTCTCGCCCCCCCGTTCCTCCCCCCCCCACTCTTACCTAGAACACACGCCCAAGAAAGCATTGGCAAGGAAAACACTGCGGAAGCAGGAGCGAGCTCACCTGCCTCTAGAGTGGTGCCGTTCAGCATTCCTTCTGCAAGAGGGGTGGATCGCGCAGCGAAATGCGGTTGTGCTGTTAGAAAAAGAAAACCTGGTGTGTCAGCTAGACATTACCGCCCGGGCGCCCAAGAACCTTCTCCCCTTGGTTGGGCCGGACTCAACCTCTTGTCGGCTAAGATTCGGGGACCCAGGCGGTTATAGCCTATAGCCTAGCTGGGTTTCCCTTCCAGAGCTCCAGGGACGTCCCAGACTCGGACTAGAAGCGCCTTTCCCTGTCTACACACACACACACACACACACACACACACACACACACCCATCCCGGGGTGGGGTAGAAAAGCACTCCCCACTACAACCTAACCCGATGTTACCTTGATGTCTGGTCTTGGTGTCCGACGTTCTTCTCAAGAATTCGGTTTTTGGAAAGGAGGTGGCCAGAGGTGGCGGTCAGGGGTGTGGGCCGGTCCCCACGTCTCCTCACTCGGTTAATCAAATAAATAAGCCAGTGAATGAACTTAAGTTCTCTCTCTCTCTCTCTCTCTCTCTCTCTCTCTCTCTCCTTCTCTCCTCTCTCTCTCTCTCTCTCTCTCTCTCTCTCTCTCTCCCTCCCTCCCTCCCTTCTTCCCTCCTTCCGCTCCCCCCTTCCCTTCCCAGTATTGACCTGAATCTCTCACCTCTGACCTCCAGCCTCCTCCACCTGTCTTTTATTTTCTGTTTATGCTTTCTCAAATCGGAAAAGGCGGGGGTGGGGGTGGCAGAGGGCTCAGCCTCCGGCCAGTGCCCCCGACACCCGCTCTGAGGCCACGCTCAGCCCTGCCGGCCTCTCAATAATCCAAGGAGGTGTTAATGGAAGACTTGGCGGCAAGGGAACCTCATAAAGCCACGAGCATCCCGAGGGTTGGGCGCAGCCGGGGTGGGGGTGGGGGTGGGGGGCGATCTGGAGCCCCCCGCAGTGCACCCTGGGCTCCCGGACCCCCTAGCCTGCCTTTGCCTTACTGAAAGCTGGTACCTAAAAGATGCTGCCGCCAGCTGGTGTCTGTTACATCCACAGTGAACGGGGGTAGCTCCTGGGGAAAATGGGCTACGCTATTGATTGCTCACACACACACACACACCATCCCCGCCTTCCTTTCCTTATCCTTCTCTCTGCCTTGGTGCTCCAACGCCGGGCATTAGAAACCCCGCAAGTTGGAGAGCATTCTGCTCTGGATGGCGGCCCTAGAGACCGACCGGTCCGCGAGGGAGCCCAAGACACCTGTCCCTCTTGGGTCCTTGAGCAAGGGCTGAAACTAACCTTCTAGACGGAAATCTACACTCAGACCCTTGTGGCTGGCTATTGCAGAGATGCTTTGGGACCCGGGACCTAAGGAGATCCCTGTTACCTGGTCTCGGGTTCCGCTAGGACTGCGTAGCCCCCAGGTTCCTACGAGCCGAGCCGCTGGGACGTGGAGGAGACTCGGGAGCCAGACCTCTGGCCAATTATTTACCCCCCCCACTCCCTACCCAGGGCACCCCTCGCAGTCGGAGACGTGGAGGCGGGGGATTAGCCTGGGCTCCCGCGCGGGTGGGGAAGGAGGTGTGAGCGGAGAGATTGGCAGCTCCGGAACGCCGGGCAGCTCCGGCGCGCCTCCCTCCCCCACCCGTCTGCTCCCCAAAGCCTCGCGGTCTTAGCGGCTCCTTGACTTGGCGCGGGCCAAAAGGCTGGATGGGCTAAAGGCTTTCGTGTCCCTCGAAGTCACCAGCAGAAACCACGGAATTGTGCGGGGATGGGAGCCAGCCAGTCCCACAAGCTCTCCACAGTTTGGAGGCGTTAGGGGACAGCTGAGGAATAGCGAACCCACCCCGCCTCCGCCCACCCCACCCCAGCCCCCAGCGCGTGCTCACTCTGCATCCAACGCTGAGGCGGAAAGTCTCTCGGAGCCCTAGGGACTGAGACCCCGGTTCCACTGGATTTCGTGAACTAGTTCCTTCTGGCCAACCAGGCTTTCCCAGGATCACCCTGGGCGATTCGACGTATTTTTTTCTATTGTACCCTCCCGGAGGGAACAAGACTCTTGGGTTCAGCTTTTTATGCTAATCATTTTGAACGAGCACTAGGAACTCTTAGGTGTTCTGGAGTTCTGTCCTATGCAGTACCTTTTAACTTCTTTGGGTAACCGTTTCAGGTATTTGATAAGGATACACACACACACACACACACACACACACGTCACACGGGGAGGGGGGGAAGGAGAGAGTGCGCGAGCCCCCCTCCCCCTCGCGCTGAAAGGAGAGAATCATTTTGGAATCTGGAAATGCATCCTAACTATTGCAGGACAGTGAAAAAGTAACACGTAGCTTTTACTCTCTACAACTGACAGATGTCACAAGCTTCCTCCAAGGTGGAAGGTAGAGATGAGGCTGAGGCCGGAGGAGCAAAGGGTGGAGGGCTGGGTTCCTTTTGGGCTGACCTGGAGCCCGGAGTCTTGGAACAGCTAAGGGATACAATGTAACAACTGCCATTCGTCATGTAGAAGGGCGCCTCCTTCCCTAATCTTGTCTAGAGATGAATCAAAGCCCTACCGAGTTTTGAAGTTACCGCAGACTTTGTCGAAGAAGGACTTAGCAAAGACACCTTTGGAAGAGGGGCACTTTGCTGAAACAAAGACCCTTGGTGGAGCCACTGAAAACTTCAGAATCTGATCTGTTGCCAAAACCCTATTTGGAACTTCAAGTTTTACTTTAAAAGATAAAAAGTATTCTTCTCGACCTTCTTAATCAGTGGGGACAGTGTAGCCCCTGAGGAGAGAGGATTGTGTTCCACAGCTAGGGAGGACCTTCTCCCAGCTGAGAGAATGTAGCCTCCGAAATCCATCTCCACCCCTGCTCGAATAACCTTAGTTTCTCTTGGGTCATTTGGTGTTAGAAACAATCCAAAACATCAGTCTCTCTTGATCTATTGTACCCTGGGGCAGGAGGAATCTCTAGAACCCTTGAGAGTGCAGCTACACCAGAGTTGATTTATATGGGGATATTGCTATTTCTGGGCATCACCAGCTATGCACTCACTAAGAGGCCTGGGTTTTTACTTTACAATGTGTGAAAACAATATAGCTTAAATCCTCTTGCAGCAAAGTCCATTTATGTGGCAATATTGTGTTTACTGTGGAAGCTACTGCCCTGTTACACCGTTCATTGTTCGGATGAATCAAAGCCCTACCAATGTTTTTTTTTTTTTTTTTTTTTTTGATGTGAGGACTTTGTTGAGCAAAGGACTTTGCAATAAATGCCTTTGGAGAAGGGGCACTTGGCTGAAAGACCCTTGGTGGAGCCAAGGTGAATCTCTTCAGAACCTGAGCAGGCCTCTCCTCCTGGCTTCAAGTGTAGGCAGGAATAATTGCCTCCTCTTTCTCCTGTGACTCACCAGCTACTAAGCTGCACATTGAAATCCCAAGAATTGCCAACCTCCATGGTGGCCCGGTTGTTTGTTTGCAAGGAATGCACTAAGAGAAAGAAAGGGTGTCCCTGGGCGTTCCATTGTTGTGGATGGGGTCTAATGCTATTTGTATGAATTCAGCTCCCCAAATCACCCAGGAACCAGGCACATCTGCCTGTAAGACGCTGAGGATCCTTCCCCAATTGGATCTAACTGGTGGATAAAGTTGCCAGTGGCCTGTGGCCTGTGGCTGGGCAGAAAGACAGAGGAGGGACTTTGAGGTTCCTGGCTAGCTCTGAGCAGCAGCCCCCGGTTACCACTGCCTAACTCTTCCACTGGCAGACAAAGAGCCTCCTAGTGGCTGTAGTCCTGCAGGAGAAGCTGAAAAGGTGTGAGAACAACTCCTGGCCACTCGGGCTCTCCCAGGGTAATCCCCACAATGGACAACACCCATACAGAGCTAGAAAGAGGTTCAAAGGCAGGTTTGCCTGGGAGGTATCACGTGAAGAGGAGGAGGACTGTATAGAGGGGGAATGAAGAGTGGTCTGTGAGAAGCAGGTCTGACCCCCACATCAAAGTGATAGGAAATTTACACTGAGAGAACAGGTAAACTGATGACGGGAGTGTCCCTGGCTGCAGGGGACCATTTTCTGAGTATTCATATGCTGTAATACAAGGCACTGTATCCATCGCCTTAAGCTGAAGAAACAAATAGAAGAAAGAGCATGCTTGCTATGTGCCAGCAACCTTCCTTGCACTGATGAGGAAAGCAACGCTAAGGAAATCTCAAAGCTGCTCTGTGACCTGACGGCCCCTTTCATGCAATAGGACACCCATCGCTTTCTCCTTCTATGTATGCCTGCGGTCATGCAGCAAAAAGAAAGGAAAAAACACGCGGATTTTATGGATTTTCTTTTGGATATATGTACTTAATATTAACTCGGTGCTCAAATATTCATAAAGGATAATTCTAGATTAGGGTTTTATTTTCAAAAATACACGCTCAATTTGACAGACTAGAGACACAGTTGTTGTCAAACATAAAAATAGGAGTTGAATTGCTTCTTCTTAGATGGATCTTTCACGTTCACTTGGCCATAGGGACACTGAAAAGGAAGGATAGCAAATTATTATGGAATTATTTAACAGTCATTATGGGAAAGTACATTTCTCGTGGTAGGAAAAAAGTGTTGTCAGCCAATGTCTTAAATCACTTGATCTATACGTCTTGGGGACTAAAAAGTATAATGGGAACTTTGGGTAAACAGCCCTAATTAGGATCCAGGAACCACTTCCTAAGTATATCTTCCCAGCCTCAAGAATTTTATTACCAAAGCCCCATTATTAGAAAATCCATGGGTGTGAGATTTACATGAAGCTCTTATGAATTTGATTAGAAACAGTTCATGGCACAGATAGGAGAATCCATAAAAGGGAAGGCTGACGTTCAGAACACTGTCCACAGTTCAT
Organism: Apodemus agrarius; assembly: GCA_964023405.1. Classification (NCBI taxonomy): domain Eukaryota; kingdom Metazoa; phylum Chordata; class Mammalia; order Rodentia; family Muridae; genus Apodemus; species Apodemus agrarius. The sequence continues at coordinate 55,890,060 of OZ030017.1, read as the reverse complement.
GAGAGCATTTACTGCCTACTCTTTAATTAGAAAGTGGACTAGTAAAAAAGGAATAACATCTTCTTTTAGGAAAAACACACAAAATATTCTGTAACCAGATGTTATCTGGTTATAATCTTAACCTAATAACAATGTATCTCAGAGATATGCCTTCCAATAGGAAACAAACAAACTCTGATTTCTTCTCTGCTCAGAAAAGAGGAAGGCACAGTTCCTTAGCTTTGATTATCAAGCAAAGGCATGAGACTCTTGAAACAAGAAACTCAGGCCTACAGTACGGACTTTGGAGTAATCTGCCTCACACTTACTTTAAACACGGTGTAAACACAGACTAGAAGAAAGCAGAGAACAAAGTGTGGAGGGGAGAAGGAAGAGAGGGACAGGAGACAGAGACAGGCAGGCAGGCAGAGAGGGGGACAGGCAGAGACAGAGACAGAGATAGGGACAGGCAGGGAAGGAGAGAGAGGGGGGGGCAGGAAGAGTGTGACAGTGACAGACAGCAGAGAGTGAAAGAGAGGAGAGAGAGATAGAAATAGAGAGACAGAAAGAATATGAACTTCAAAAAGTTGAGCGCCAGCATTCAGATCTGCATGCTAAGGGGAAGCATGTAAAGCAGGAGGGGAGGGAAAGGGGAGGGGAGGGGAGGGAAGGGGAAGGGAGGGGAGGGGAAGGAGGGGAAGGAAGAGAAGAAGTCTTATCACTTCAAGATCCACCTTCAATACAGGGCAAATTTCTGCTTCTTAGGTAGCAGTATTTTTAGGATCTGGTCTGCAACATTTTTTTTTTTTAAATTTTTTCTTTTGGTTTGGTTTCTCTTCCTACCCTCTGTGCCTGCCTAGTGAATACAACTTCTTTCAGACTTCATGAAAGCTTTCCTCGGAAATAAAGAGCTCCCCTGAATTTCAAGTCTTAGCATGGGGAGGAGCCGATGCTTGCAGCGAAATGGTACAAAATTCCATTAACTTTAAAGGCCCTGGGTTGGTACTCACAGCCTCATTGTCCTTTGCTGAAACAGCTTGTGAAAAGCACACTCTAGGTCTATTTAGCTTTTTTATTTGACTTGTTGTTCAAATAATAGGTATTTATGAAGTTACAGAGCTCAGCAAACTGCCAGGGTGATTAGAGAAGGGCTACTCACGTGTCTGCAGGCAGAGCCGCAGCAGGTACCCCTCTGCAAGTGGGCCAGCCTTGTGAGAACCACATAGCCGGTAGCTGGGTCCACATAGCTTAGCTGGCCAGCCTGAAGAGTAATAAAATAATACATCAATCTTCGTTAACGTTCATCATATCTCCCTAGTAATAGTTTTAGTCCAAAATGATTGTAAAAAAAAAGTTTAAAAAAAAAAAAGCACAGTATTAAATTTATTTTCCAGTAATGGTAGTGGCATTTGCAATTAAGGAGCACGTGCATTTCGACGCTATATACAAGCTAACTGTATGTGATTAAAGGGAAAACACATACAGTTTGAGTAAAATGAGAAGTTGATGGAAAAACAAGAACTCCTCTGTATGCGACAACTATGTGCCTGCCGCTCCGATATTTTTCATTCTGCCTCTAGGTAACAAGCTTAATAACAGGTGATTTAGATGACTTTAAGAGCTTAAGAGGCTGGAAATGAACTGCACTCAGAAGCTGCAGTTACAATTTCAGTACTTACAATATGTGGATAATGATTTAAACTCACAGAAAAGGTGCTAATCAAAGCCAAACAGGCCTCACAGAGAAGCACTGCCTTTGCCGTCATTGAATATTTTCTAGCCCTTCCTGATGTGTTACTGCACTGCACGGTCCATGGTTTTCCTGTCCTCTCCCTCACCAGTGTTGTTAGGTCCAGTCTTAACTGAAAAGGTATTGTTTTGCCACTTTAACACTCACTGGCTTAACACGCGTGATCAACGGCAACTTCAGTAAACCGCTTCAAACTTCAGGGGTGCATTTCCCACCTATATGCAATTGTGACTTAAAAAAATAATAAGCCGGGCGTGGTGGCGCACGCCTGTAATCCCAGCACTTGGGAGGCAGAGGCAGGTGGATTCTGAGTTCTAGGCCAGCCTGGTCTACAGAGTTCCAGGACAGCCAGGACTACACAAAGAAACCCTGTCTCGAAAAAACAAAAAACAAAACAAAACAAATAATAATAATAATAAAGCCACCAAAGCATCGTGTGTGCAGGGAAAAGCAAATTGTAACTTCTCCCACGGACGTATATCACGTTAATGATGTTTCTTAGCCTTCAGATTTTATAGGGGAACTTCCCTATGGGCTTTTATATAACATTTTGACCATTAGTAACTCCGTGTATCACTCCTACTTATAAACTATCATTAAAATATGCATGAAGGCAGCAGGTCTTCTGGCATACATTCCTCTCTCTCTCTGAGACAGTCTCACTATATAGCCTTGCCTGGCCTAGAACTATGTAGATCGGGCTGGCCTCAAGCTCACAAAACCAACCTGTCTGCTTCAGCCTCCCTGAGTGTTGAGATGCAGGCTCTAGCATACATTGTCCAACTGGTCATGAACAACTTCAGCTATCCAGTGTTATACTTAATGATGTCACTCATGATGGTTGACGTTTGGGTCAACTTATTTTTCATTCAAATCTGGGTTCGCTCCCTGCACAGATAGATCAGGGCAGTAAGAATCCAGCAAGTCCCAATGCAGCTCTCAGGGGCCACCTAAAACCTGAGGCCATGTGACACCAGATACACCCAACGCTACTTTAGAATGACCCACTGACAGAACCTCATTTCCTTTTCTTTTCTCTTCCCACTCCCCACAAAGCTCATGTTTGATGACCTGGAAGGCAAATGAATGGAACGCTGCAAAGCCTTGATGGTCTTTGCTTAGCTTCTGTGTGTTTTCTGGAGACAGTTGTCTGGTAACCTGGAAGCCTCATAGGTTGTTCCTCACATGGACAGAGCGCCTCTGAGTTTGCTGACTGCCTACACGCAATTAATTTCTTCTCATTCAGTGAGCCCCGGCTAAGGATGGCAACACAGATGACACAAGTTTGGTGACAGTTTGACTGGAGGGCAAGATGTCCCGTGCAGCAGTGGGAGAAAGGTAAGGGCTCTATCTCCCTTGAGGCATGGAACAATACTGCCGTTTGGGAGCTTGTATGTGTGGGAAAGAGAAATACCAACTATGATTTTGGGCTTGCTTCTGATCTCCTGGACAGTCACACAACCTGTGAAACAAACACTGATGAAAAGTTGTGGGTTCCCGGGTACCAATACCTTCCTCCCTTTTCCTATGTTGATTGGACCAACCTGTACACGCCACTGTTGTCTGCCTTGAAAATGATGAGACTTCTGGCTTTTACCCACCATACTTATATGGTGACTTGCAGAGACAAACTGCATGTGTTATATTTAAGATAAGAGCATACGCAAGAACAGTCAAAGGCTGTCAATAATCTTTCGATAAATCTTTATTCACTTTCAACACACGAATGGGTTAGACAGTGGAATTCCCAAGGGAGAGTGTCAACCTTAGGGAACATTCCAGGTTTTCAACTGCCTCTGTGGCTCAAGCCAAACCAAATACTCAGTGGTCTTAGCAAGTACTAGCCAAGCACAGAGCTTAACACATAGGTTTATTACAAATCACTTTTGTATCATTATAAAACTTAAAATATAAATAATGCTACCTTCAAAGTATTGTATTCTAAAGAGTCAGGAAACATAAGGGAGATAAGGTGGTGGCAAGCAATTGTCAAATCCATAAACCAGCAGAAAAGGTTATTTAAGAATGCCTAGGGAAAATGAAAACTTGCCTGACCATAACTTCCTTTGCTTACTTGGACTGGAGGCAAAGGAAGAGAGGACATAGGGCAAAAATGTAAAGCGTCTGTCTGAAGTTTCCATTATTAAAGTCACCCGGAAGGCAGGCTGCTCCAGTTATCATGCACAGGTAACATGTCTGTATACAAACTTCTCCTGCAAGTGCTCAGTCCTACCCTCAGTTCCTTATCACCCTTTTCCCCACACAACACACACACTGGAGGGCGCGCACACACACAAACCCCGAGACAAGCCCTTAGCCGGGACACAGATCAGAAACCAAGCCGAGGCCCCAATCACAGCGCAGACACCTCTCTATCCGGAACGCAAAAGTGCGACAGGGTTTCTCGCAGGACCCTCTGAGCGGACGCACCAGACCGACCCGCCCCAGGCTGGAAGTCCAGCACCTCCGGCCCGGGCCGCCTCGGGGTCCGGAGGCCGGGCGCGCGCAGGCGCAGAGGCCGCGGGGCAGGCTGGAGCGAGCCTCACCGCGCAGGCGGCCCGGTGCAGCTCGGCGATGTGCATCTCCGCCGCGGTTAACTCTCGGCTCGCTGGAGGCCTCGGCTCTCCTTCGGGCGTTCCCCACGAGCCGGGCGCGGAGCCGCCGCAGGCCCCTTCGGAAGCGGAACAGAGGGTTGAGCTGAGCGGCTGTTGGAAGCCTTCGGCCCAAGGCGGTGGCCTCCCAAGCGCTACTCTCGCCAGCGTCCAGATCCCCTGGGCGGCCATGGCGCCGGCGAGGTGTGAGGCGGGGTCGAAGGTGGGGCGTGGGCAGGGGGCGGGGAGAGGCGGGGCCGGGAGAAGGGGCGGGGCGAAGAGGGGAGGCGGAGCTTTGTTCAATGAAGACCGGCCTACCTCTCAGTCTCCTGCTTCCTCCACCTGGCTCTTTTGCAGAGAAAATTATGCACGTGAAGACTGGAAAAAGGTGGCTATTCTTAAAGTCTCTGCTATTTTTTTCTCAAATAAAGGACGAGTGTTTTAATTTCTTGTCAAGATAGATCGTATCCAGCATAATCATACTTGTTTTAAAAAAAAGAAAAGAAAAGAAAGCACCTTTAGCCAATATAGAAAAGGCTGGTCATGTGTGACAGGAATGAAGCTGGAATCACAAGCTTGGTGACATGGTCCATTGGCTCACTCTAGAATAAAAATCAAGGAAAAGTCTCACACTAAGAAAGGGTGCTATTTTCGTGTAGCGAAGTTTTCACAGAACCAAACCTAAAATCCTGTCTGAGAAAGTGACACCCATACTCGTACAAAGTTAATTTAGGGAAATTGGCACGAGCCCAGGAAACAATTTTATGTGTTCACTAGATTAACACCACCCCTAGCCTTGGACCCCCACAGCCGGAATTTCAAGAGAACGCATTGTTGTTGAGTAGTTTTGTTAGTGCTCTTTGGTATACAGAACTAAGAGCAAGAGTGGATCCTTGATAGCCAAAGTGGGTTAGTCGGACAGGAGAAAGGTGTCTAAGCCACCAAAACCATCCAATTCCTTTTTAACGTGATTTACTCTGCAACTCTAAAACCACAATTTGATGTTCTTTTTATTTTAAGCTTTATGTATTTATTTGTTTTATGTATGTAAGTACACTGTTGCTCTCTTCAGACACACCAGAAGAGGGCACTGGATCCCATTTTAGATGATTGTGAGCCACCATGTGGATGCTGAGAATTGAATTCAGCATCTCTAGAAGAGCAAGTTAGTGCTCTTAACCACTAAGTCTCTCCAGCCCCAAATTTAATGTCCTTAATCACAGATTGAAAAAAAAAAAAAAACACTCTATTGGTGTATTGTGAAAGTCAGTGAATTAATAAATTGGAATCTTGTGTTCAAATGCTCCTTTATATTGGAGTAATGTATTTGCGATTTGGAGACTGCCTGGTGTTCTGAGGGGCTTTAAGGAAATCTAGAAGGATGGGACTAACTTTAATGAATATAATTAAACATCAGAATTTAAGCATAAGTCAGCTTACCATTCATCTAACCAACATCACAAAATTGAATTTATGGGCTCAGGAGGTGGAGGCATGAGGATTATGTTTGGGGTCAGTCTGAGCTACATATTGAGTTCCAGTCATAGCAAGATCCAGTCTAAAAGAAAGAAAAATCATTGCCCAGGTTAATCTATGTCTCTGGGCACACAGGCTGAAGATGATCTTTGTATTAGTCGCATGATACCACTGTTTGCATTCTTACAGATGCATCTTTAAAATATAATCAAAGTTAAAATATAATGAAATGAGATAAGAAAATATCTCACTACTAATAATTCCAAAGCATTTTAAATATCTATTTTCAGGTTTCGTTTGATTGTCGTATCCAGTTTTCTTTCCAGTGTCTGTTTTTGAAAGCTCCCCCCCTCCTCCACCCCCCCACATTGGCCTTGAATTTTAGCTCATTCTTGTGTGTGTTCTTTTCTTTTCAGATTATCCCCATTCCCAGTAGCCAAAGCTATATGAAAGTGAGCGCATCAAGTCCAACTTCAGAAGGTGGGTGTGGAGTTTGAATGAGAGCGATCCCCATAGACTCATGTGTTTAAACACTTGGTCTACAGTTGGTGGAACTATTTGGGAAGGATTAGGAGGTGTGGTCTTGTTGGAGGACATGTGCCCCTAAAGGTGGGCATTGAGGTCTACAAAGCCCACACCAACCCTATTTAGCTCTCTCTTTGTCTCTCCTACTCGTGCTGATGAATTAAATGTAAACTCTCAGCTACCAGTCCAGCATCTTGCCTTCCTGTCTCCTGCCACGCCCTGCACCGGGATGGTTATAGATGATAACTCTCTATGAGACACAAAATTAAAGACATTCACTAATGAGTTGCCTTGGTCATGGTGTTTTGTTATGGTTCTAGAGAAGTATATGAAGTTCTAATTTTACTATGAAGCTATTATAGTTGAATTTTCAAGTAACATACTGGGTAGATTTTCTAACTATTCCCATATTTTGGGGGTGTATATTGGCTTAAACACATTTATCATGTTTGAGGGTGGGTTTCATAGAAATGCATTCCTCCTAGAATTCATAGGTATGTTAGGACTCTGGGTTGCAAGATTACACACATACACACACACACATACAGGAATGCACACACACAAGTGTACATATATAAATCCATACATATATACATTACCTCATACAACTTAATCTGGTTAGAATAAAAATTTTTTTTCCTTTTGTTTTAGATTTTTCTAAAAAAGAAAAAAACCTCATTAGTCTTTAATCTGTTTGTTTTGATTTTAGTGTTTTTATGTGTGTGGGGGGTGTACTTATATTTTTGTTTGAAAGAGAGGAGCGTTGAGTTGGGTAGACAGGGAGGTGGGTAGATGCTGGGAGGAGCTAGCAAAAAGTTATTAGCATTTTTTTTCTTGCTTAAAAAAAAAAAGCATCAAAGCCTCAAACTATAGAAAGTGAGAAGTGAGGCAGTTTATTTTACAACTTTGTGAAGTCTGGCATCAGCCCAGAAAGACAGGAGTATTGATTGAACTCTGAAGACAGTTTTAAACCCCTTTCTTCCTTCCTCTCCCCTCTGGCTGAGGAATCTGGAGGGGACAATGCTAGGGGCCATCTGTGTCCTAAATGTCCTTCTTTCTATTACCTTTATCTTTTTCTCAATAAATCACTCTGCCTGGGCCTAATCTCTGCACTGCGTGTGACTTTGTAGGCAAACTTGGCTATTAGTACTTCTACATTCTAAACTACTAGTTTTTGAGGACAGAAAGTTGATCAGAGTTTGGGTGGGTCAGGTTAGACTGTCAGGCTTCAGTAAGGGTCTAGTATTTTATGACTTGAAGCACCTCTGAAAACGAACCACCAGATTTCATTTCATTTCTTACAACCAGGGTCATATTCATTTTTGAATAGTTTTACGAGAGCAGGTTATGCTTAATCCAATCAGGATTAAACCAGGCCTACCTGTGTGTAGTCCACCCATCCCCGTCATAAAGTGGACTATATTAATGTCAGGGTCTCGGTTAACAAATACCTACTATGTTGTGGCTTCCAAATACAAAATAAATGCATCAGCCTACCTAGGATTTTACTGTTTACATTTTCATCTTAATTTTTTAATTTTTTTAAAAAAAAGATTTTTATTTATTATATGTAAGTACACTGTAGCTGTCTTCAGACACACACTAGAAGAGGGCATCAGATCTCATTACAGATGGTTGTGAGCCACCATGTGGTTGCTGGGATTTGAATTCAGGACCTTCAGAAGAGTAGTCAGTGCTCTTAACCTCTGAGCCATCTCTCCAGCCCTTAATTTTTTTTAAATTGTTCCCTTCATTTGCTCTGCTTGTCCTTCCTTGACACCTCACAATCACACATACACCCTTTTAGGTTTTGGCATTGTTTCCTCAAAACATTACAAACATTAGGTAACATCCTTTTCCATTTTCCCACCATGTTCTTTTGCATGTAGAACTATGAAACCCAACAGCGAATAGAAGATTTGGAGCTACTTAAATAAGTCGCTGTCTTTCTCCTATACACTAGTCAGAAATGCTGTCTGGACTGTAGGTTTCCTATAGGTGATGATACATATTTGAGCAAATAAATAATACTTGCAAATAATTGTTCTTGAAAAACCTAAATGATATGATATACCAAATGTGAAATCTTACGGAATCACTGGGTTATTTTAGTTCCAGCACACATGCATACCTCATCATGGATCTGATCTGGGCCCCTAAATTGCTGCCTCCTCAAGTGATGGTTTTCATTATGAATTTATTGAGCTGTGAGTGGACAATTAGCACTGGGACCACCGAGCCAACAACACGTTTCTTGGCCAAATACTTCCTGTTCCACTCATCTATTTTGGATGCTGGTTTATGCATTTGATGTTTTTCCAAATAACCGGATGTTGTGTTGTGACATGGCATGCTGCACCCAGCCGCATCCTCAGTACCCGTTCCAATGACTGAGAGCAAAGGTTACAGGCCCGTAAGGTTGCCTATGGGGGATTTTTTTTCTCCCATTTAATCAAACATTGAATAGCACATGCTGTTTTACAGAACCGGTTTTTAGAAAGTTCTTCAGGGAATTCTAACTATTCCTATTTGCGAGCGCCACTGGCTTCCCAGCGGATGCTGCCACACCAGTGTCACATGCCTGGAGCACAGCTGTCCTTGCTCTCATCCTTCTGTTTGGTTCTTGTCATCCTGGAAAAGTGTAGGTGGGTCACATAACATGAAGCCATCTAGCCATTCATCTCCCTGTCCCCTCCTCTCTCCCACCTGTTGTAATGACGAGCAGTCTGGTCTCGAACCCCGTAGCCCGCTTCAAGTCTGTCAGATGGCTTGACTGTACAGCATACTCATCTGGTACCTAGATGACTGAGAGACGCTGAGCTCTTTCTCTCTCTCTCTCTCTCTCTCTCTCTCTCTCTCTCTCTCTCTCACACACACACACACACACACACACACACACACACACACACATCAGGGTCATCACCAGGTGTTTTGCAGTTTTGTCTGTGTGACATTACTGCACCCTTATTTCCTTAGGCCCCAGCCTGGACCTGTTCTGGTGGATTCTCTGACAGCTCACTTTGCTCGCGGTCTCATCTTTTCTACAGGACGTGTGCACCCCACCTCGGTGCTCCCCTCATAGCTAGAGCACAACTACATCTGCACTCACCTCTCATAGTATTTTGTTTATGAGATTTTCTTTCCTTTTCCTGTTCCTTTACTGTTGTTGGGTCTTTAAAGATAAAGATGGTCTTAATTTAATTTTTAATCTGTCATGGTACCAGTACATAAGAAATGCTGAAAGAGAGAGAGAGAGAGAGAGAGAGAGAGAGAGAGAAAGCTGGCCCAGTGAACGGATGAATACATGATAGCAGTAAATCCCAGTTGTGAATTACATCATCAGGAAGTAATACAATTGCATTTTCTCCTAATAACGCTATGGTTACGAATCAGCTTTGGACTCTCCCAACGCATTAGTTTTCCACAGGCTATTGTTCTGAGACATGGGGTCCTAAGATAATAAAGTAACTATGATTTTATTTGGCAATCTCTTTAGTAAGTTTCCCTGCAACCGTCATTGAATTAATGGTGGGTGCAGTGTATGGGCTGCACTCCAAATGAAATAAGTACATGTTGACAGTGAAGTGAGGCCTTGTTAACCCCAAACAATCATCCCAATTATAAACTACGCGCACACAATCACTGTCACATGAAGTATCTACGCTAATTACTTCTAGCCCTTCTGTTGTGTGCAAGCATTTAAAACGAAACCTACAATTGTGTTTATTCAGGACGACCTATGGAATCTCCCAAAAGAGTGTGGCTACATTTAAATATATATGTGTGTGTGTGTATATATATATATATATATATATATATATATATATATATATATATATATAATTTTATTAAAATACACAGATTTGATTTGTGCTTTGAACGTGTATGGTGAGCACAGTTTTTACAGGCTTTCCTACCCAGCCACACATTTGTAACAGGCATCTTGGCTAAGTCCACAAATGCAGCATACAAATCAGAGAGCTGCTCTCTGCACTCGTGTTGCCGCCTGAGGGGGAATGCATGTCCACTGTTCCATGACTGGAATGAAAGGCACACTGAGTTTCAGGTCAAATATCCATGACATTGACATGTACGACTAGTCTACCGAGTACGATACATGTTAATATCTTCCCAGTGGTGCGTCGGGATGCCGCGCCTCAGTGATCAGCACAGCCCGCGCAGCCTCTTCAGGGTTTCCACAGGTGTAAAGCTGATGCACCTGCAAAGGCTGGGGGATATAACTCCACTTCTGCAATAATATAGCCATATTCGTCTCCCATCCAAGTACTAACCAGGCCTGACTCTGCTTAGCTTCCCAGATCAGAGGAGGTCAGGCACATGCAGGGTGGAATAGCCATTGACAGTATGGTCACAGTTGCTTAATCTGTTCAGGATGACAGCCACTTTAGTTGCCCTGCCTGATCATGTTTCATCCATTTATTTATTTCGTAAAAGTATTCCATTTCACACGTATGAGTGTTTTAATGCACCTGTGCATGTGTATGACGTCTGAGCTTGAAGAGGGAGGCCATCAGAGGGTGCTGGGTAGCCATCTTCGTGCTGAGTGGTGAGAGCTCTTAACCACTGAGTCATTTTTCCAACCTCTATTCAAGCATCTCTGAGGCAAGACCTCGCTCTTGTAGTCCAGCCTGACCTTGACCTCTCAGGGTGGTTAGAAATGATCTCGAACCCTTGTCTCCACCTCCCAAGCTAGGATTATAGTCAGACCCAGAGCCTTATGCATTTGAAGCAAACACTGTGACAATCCTCAGCTCTGATGTTTCATTATGGTGAACTATAACAGCAATTCTAGGAACTAAATTGTTTCTGTTAGTTCATGGAACCAAAAACAAATGTTAAATCTAGAGAGACATGACTGATTAAGCACTGTAATATATGTGCTGTATCTACACGGCGAGTTCAGAAAGTGTGAGCTATTTGAATGCAATAGTGTAATGTCATCTATCAGATCTAAACTCCATGCTTGGTAAGAAAAATATGTAAATTACATCTACAGTTTTATTCTGCATTTAAGAGCAGTGGCTAAGCTGTGTGTGGTGGCACATGTCTTTAATCCCATCACTCTGAGACAGAGGCAGAGGCAGACAGATGTCTCTAACTTTGAGGCCAACCTGGTCTACATAGGGAATTACAGGCCAGTCAAGGCTACGAAGAGACCCTGCCTCAAAAAAAAAAAAAAAAAAAAAAAAAAAAAAAAAAAAAAACAAAGACAAAAACAAAAACAAAAACAAAAACAAAAGCATGACTAAATGAATAAATAAAAAACAGGGACTAAACCATAAGTCCTTGAGTAAATAAATTCTCTAGTGGCAGCATGATATGTGGGAGAGGTAATGTTGAAGTCTTGAAGATCTGGAATGGACTTGTAACCTATGGACCTACTTTTTCAACTAAGAGAAAGCAATCATTGAAAGCCTGTAGGAATGTGAACCTTCCCTATGAAATATGACTAACATCCCAACGTTAAGTTATTGGGAACACTAAATGAAATACTATATAAACATCCAGGAGAGTGCTGGACAACCAATGTGGGCCAATAACTGTAAGTCAATATTACTGAACTAGAAAACCCACTTCTGTGCTTTGATGCTTAGTAGTTTCGCTGCCTACTTTACCATGGAGCCTTAAAGCATGAAGCTTTGCCTGACTGAATGATTATCAGTTTTTATTGACAAATGATAAAAATCTGGATATATGTATATAATTAAACAGATTTTCCCATTAATAAAAGACAGTGTTTGCACAATGTCCAAAGGGTACAGCTTAGGACTCCAGAAATCATGTCGACGAACTAGCTTGCTTGTAAGAAATTAAATTACATAGTTATTCAGCAAACCTATATTCAGCAAGTGATAAGGCTGTTTAGGAAACCACTTGGTGAGAAAAAGTCTATGACAAAAGTAAAATTTGAAGCACTAACACAGAATATTCTGAATATTTATCACTAATATATAGAAGGTTTATACTTTTAATACCATTGTGAAGGACAACATTCAGGCAGGAAGATTTGTAGAAGAGAGCTTTAGTATATGTTATGATTTGTAAACTTTTGGTTATAAATAGCTATAAAGACCAATTTTATTTACTAAAGGACATTGAGGATGAGAATGTCACTTGGAAGCAGAATACTTGCCTAGGATATCCAGACCCTGGGTTCAATCACTATCACAGAAGGAGGAGGAGGAGGGGGAGTGAGGAAAGAGAGGGGGAAGGGAGGAGGGAAAAGGAGGAAGGCAAAGGAGAGAGGAAAGGAAAGCAGAGGAGGAGGGGAGGAGGAGGGTGGAGAGGAGGAAGAAGAAAATGAGAGGAGGAGGATGGGGAAGTGGGAGGAGGAAAGAGGGGAGGGGAGGGAAGGGGAGGGGAGAAGAAGGGAGGGGAGTGCCGGAGCAGGATTTAAATGTTGATCAAGTCTGGATAGGAATTACAGAGATGGGTATATCATCTTGGATTGGTTCAACTTTGTGACAGCAACAAGGAACAAAGTCATTTTTATCCTTCATCTCTGGTTTTCTGCAAAGTCCAAGGATGTACAACGTCCTTGATGACCTCAGAAGGTCAGTGTAGGTTAGAGACAGTTTAGGATTAAATCTAGACAAGACAATGTACAGTGAGGAAAAATGCCCCCCCCCAAAAATACTGTTCACTCAAAAAAGGAGATCTTGTAATATGGAGATCAATAGTTTGAGAATAGCCTGTGCATCATAATAAGACCTCATATGTAAAATCAATTAAACAAACAATGATGGGTAATCCAACCCAGTAAGCAAAGAGTAGAACAGTGGTTGCCAGGAGATGAGGAGATTGAGAAACAAGGAGGCACTAGTCATCTTTCACAGAATTTCAGCTGTGCAGGACATGAAGGTCCTAGAAAATTACCCACAGTTAATACCATCTCCTTTGAACCCACGCCATCTCTTCTTTTCGCCCTCACCCCTCCCTTAAGGTCCTTTCCTCCCTCCTTTCATAGTTACATCACACACACACACACACACACACACACACACACACACACTGAGGGAAAGGTAGGGGAGAGAGGGAGAGATACACGATACACATTTAAATCTAAGGTTCACATATCAAAGAACACGTGTAACATCTGTCTTCCCAAATTTGGCTTATTTAGCCTAACCTAATACTCTAGTTGTGGCCATTTTTTTTTCTGCCAATGCCAGCTTCATGTTTCTTTGTAGCTGAACAGAATTCTGTCTTGTCTATGTAGGACATTCTCTTTATCCATTCATCTGTTGAACATCTAAGGGGGTTCCAGTTTCTTAGCTATTTGAACAGAACAGCCTTTAACATGGGTTAACTGCAGGTATCTTTGTCATGGGACTTAGATTCCTCTTGCTAGGTGACGGAGAGGTCTAGCTGGGTCAAATGGTACAGTGTTTAGGTACTTGAGGAACCTACACACCAACTCTACATTGACTGCACCAGTTTATATCCTCATCAATGCTATGCAAGGATTCCACTTTCCTCACAACCTTGCTAGTATTTGTCTCCATTTGTTTTCTTGACAATAAACATTTTTCTTGGGTTGAGGTGGAATCTCGAATTTTTAAATATATTTCCTCGATAGCTAATAAGTTACACAGTCTGTATTTCTTCTTTGGAGAAATGTCTAATCAGTTCATTAGCTCCTTTATTGGGTGATTTTTTTGGGGGGTGGGGTTAATTATTGTAGTTCTTTATATTTTACATATTTCTCCTTTGCCTGGTAATTGGCAAATTTTCTCCACTTTGCAGCTGTCTCTACACTGTGGCAATTGTTTCCGTGGTTGTATAGAAGGAATTTCATTCCATGTGATTTCATGACTTATGCTATTGGAGTCCTTTTAAAAAAATGTATCATTTTTATGGCTTCAATCACATATGTAGCAGAGGATGGCATTGCCTGGCATCCATGGGAAGAGAAGCCCTTGGTCGATGCCCCAGTGTAGGGGAGGGAATGCCAGGTGAGGTGAGAGTAGATGGGTGGGAAGGGGAGCACCCTCATAGAAGCAGGGGAGGGGGCATGGGAGAGGGGGATCCAGAGGGAAACCAGGAAAGGGGATAACATTTAAAATGTAAATACATAAACATCCAATAAAAGAATATATATTTCTATATATATATATCTATATATAAATATAATATTTATATATATAAATATATATAATATATAGTATATATTATATATGAATATAATATTTATATAGATATAAATATATATCTATATAAATATATCTATCTATATATATTTATTTATTTTATGTGTTCAGGTGTTTTGACTGTATGCATTTATGTCTGTGAACCACATGTGTACCTGGTGACATCAGGGTCAGAAGCGGCCATTGGATACTCTGGAGCTAAAGTTAAAGACAGTTGTGAACCACTATGTAGGTGCTGGGAATTGAACTCAGATCTTTTGGAAGAAGAACCAGTGCTCTAAACCACTGAGCCAACTCTAGCCTGTGAGTCTTTTTTTCTTTTCTTTTCTTTTCTTTTCTTTTCTTTTCTTTTCTTTTCTTTTCTTTTCTTTTCTTTTCTTTTCTTTTTTTTTTTAAAAAAGCTCTTGCTTATGCCTGCGCATTGAAGTGTTTAGCCTGTGTTTTTCTCTATCGGTTTCAAAGTTTCAGATATTACATTTTGAACTTTGATGCATTTTGAATTGATTTTGTCCAAGATGAGAGCTATGGATCCAGTTTTATCCTTAAGTAGATACACAGTTTCCTGTCACCATTCGTTGAAGAGGCTGTTTCACAATGTATGTTTCTGGTACCTTTGTCACTGCAACTGTGTGTGGCTTTTCTATATTCTAATCAACTGATTGACAGGTCAACATTTGTGCAAGTACCATGCTGATTTTGATGGTATGGCTCTCGACTGTAGTTTGAGACCAGGTATTGTGATACCTCCAATATTAGTACTTCTACTTACGTTACTTTAGATATCTGAGCCCTTGTGTGTTTCCATATGAATTTTAGGATTACTTTATCTATCTTGGGAAGAATGAAATTGAAATCTTGGTGAGGACTGTACCAAATCTGTAGCTTGCTTTTGATAATATAGCCATTATTACAATGTTAATTCTGCCAACATAACCCTGGCTATCTTGGAACCCACTAAGTAGACTCTGCTGGTTTTGGCCTCACAGACAGTCACCTGCCTCTGCTTACCTGGTGCTGGGATTAAAAGTGTGCACCATTACATCTGGCTTGATTCTGCTAATTCTTGAGTATGGAGGTCTTTTCATTTTTTCATCTTCTGGTGTGTGTGTGTGTGTGTGTGTGTGTGTGTATCTATGTGCGTGCACATCTTGTCTGTGTATGTTTAATTTTTTTGATAGATTTCATAGACATATACAATGCGTTTTCATTTTGTGCCCATTACCATCTCTCATCCACCAGTTTCTCCCAATGAAACCTTTTACCCCCCTGCGATTGCCCTCTTACCGTGATGTATGTTTAAGTTTTAATTAACTTAATTAATTAATTCAGAGACAGGGTCTTACTGTGCTGCTACGACTGGCCTGGTGATGTTTTTTAAAGTTTGACACACTATCTTTTAAAAAAAGGTCATTTTATGAGAGTGAGTTATTTCCTCACACATGGGCAATTTAATAGTGGCTACATCGCTGAGAAAAATGACAGTCCCTCTCTTGCTTTACGCTCTACAAAGTAATTGGTCGCATCCAATTTAACTATCAGATTCCATGTCCCCCTCCTTTGAAGTTCGATGTTCCCCAACATTGTCCAGTTTGTTATCTCTTCGGGTCTGTATTGTGACAAATGTTTCCCAAATAAAATGTACTGCTTCTATTCTCTAATTCGTACTTAACAGTGTGGTCAAAGTAGCAATATCTACATGGATGTGCTCACATACTTTATATGGTTTTTTTTTTTAAAAAAAATAAAATAAAAAGGTTTTTCTTTTCTTTTTGAATAGGTCATCAGTATGTCAGCCCAGCGTTGCTTGGGATTCATGACAATCCTTCTGTTCTGGTCTCCAAGGCACCGAGATGATACGTTAAAGATACCACTCTTGACTTAATTCACAGACCATTTTCATTATCGTTTTCTGTTTTAAAAATCCTCAGTGTTGCTACTTTCCATATAGGGTAAGATGCGAGCTCATTTATCTAGGTATTCGAGGCGCTCCCACACTTTGACCCCTGCAGAACCTTTTCCCATCTTTTGCCCTCTTACGTTTGAGCTCTGCTGTAATCAGACTAGTCTCCCCAGTTTCCTCTAAATTATCTGGGCTGCAGACAGGCTCTTCTATCTCCCGAACAGCGATTCCTTCCATTCCTGCTCCCCAAATTGTATTTCACTGTCCTTCCCTCCTCCACGTGTCCCTGAGGTATAGATTGCCAAGTCTTAAGTCAGTTTTGGAAACGCCACATTTCTGGCTCTTGATAGATTTATGAAAACATGTGGCCAATGGCCATGAGAGGTAAATATATCTGGAGCCCAGTAGGAAAGAGATTTTTATCCTATATAGGAATTTCTGTCTAGAATATAGTGCTACAAATATCCCTTAAAACACCATTTACAGACTACCTCATTAGATAAATAGCACTTTTTTTTTTTTTAATAATACAAAGACCTACCTGCCAAAAGCAGGGGAAATCTGGGTACCTACCCCCCAAAAATGAAATCAAATGTCAATATCTGTATTGGTTTCTGGCACTACGGGGATCCTGGAAAAACCTGACCATCTTTATGGTCACGGCAGATTTCTGTGGCTGAGTGGAGCCAAGATATAGAGCATGGCCCTGGCCAGATGAATAGTTTGGACCAACATCCTTTGTGAAGTTTGAGTCATTCAGAGAGCTCCACCCTTAATTGGAGCAGGGCCACTTAACTTTGTCACAGCCCAAGCTTACTAAGAGGGAGAATTACAAAGTAAATATTTTCCTCAGCAATAGAAGGGGCAGAAATTTGCCTGTCTGTGCTTGTGCTGTCATGAACGTGGACAACAAATGCTGTGCTTACAAATAAGCTTTGTGTTAAAAATCAGACATTTGCTAAGCAGTGGTGGTACACACACCTTTAGTCCCAGCATTTGGGAGGCAGAGGCAGAGATAAGAAGATCTGAGTTCAAGGCCAGGCTGGTCTACAGAGTGAGTTCTAGGAAATTCAGGGCTACCCAGAGAAACTCTTTTTCTCAAAGGAAAACAAAACAAAACCAAACCAAGGATCCAAACAAACAAAACCCTCAAAAAACAAAAGAAAAGAAGAAAATAATATATTTTCATGAGCATCCAAATTATAATAACAAGACCTTGTGATAGACTGGTGGAAGCCCTCTTAGGTTGTCTGACAGAACTGAAAATAAGTATGTTCTTTCTAGAGAATGTGTAAACTTTGGGTTTTTTTGTCCCATAAAATTGATATAATAATAGTCTTGCTAAAAAATGAACAGTGCACAACAAATCCAAACCTCATGGACCACAAACAAGCAAACAGATAGCAAAACAGCAACTAACCCCCAACAATGGAAATGCCGGATAGACAATCTGATGGAGAGCTGTTTTTAGACTCGTCTGTCATGGAAATATCTGCAGATGTTCAAGTTCATCATATAGATAGCTGTGCAGAATCTACCTACACATACCGCATGTGTCTGTGTATTTTGTCATCTCTATACAATGTACATATCATATGAATCAATGTTATACCTTATTGTTTGGGGGAAGGCAAGAAAACATTTCTGTAAACATTTATATTATAATAAATGCATCTTGGAAATACCTTTGTGTGTGTATCTGTGGCTATACATACATGTGTATGAAGACCAGTGGCCAACCTTACATGGTCCTCACCTATAATTCTTGAGACAGGGGTTCTCAGTGACCCGGAAGTAGCTGAGGAAGCTGGATAACCAGGGTGTCTGGAGATCTGCCTGTCTCTGCTTTCTCAATGCTATACCTAGGAGCACATGACACCATGCCTGGCTCTCCCCAAACCCCTGCTTTTTGAGAGTGGAAATTACGTTCTCATTCTTGCAAGCATTTTCCTGACTGAGCCATCTTTCCAGTCACAACAAATATTTTGATCAGTGGTTGAATCTGTGAAACCCATGGAAATGAGGGGCTGTCTGTACTGCTTATTCCAAGTTTTAACTAAAGTCACTTCTGTTAGCACATGTAAATGATCTTACCAGGTTTTTGTCAGTGTTCTTTTTTTAAGATTTATTTATTTATTTTATGTATATGAATACACTGTAGCTGTACAGATGGTTGTGAGCCATCATGTGGTTCCTGGGAATTGAACTCAGGACCTCTGGTCACTCCAGCCCCTCTTGCTCTAGCCCAAAGATTAATGCATTGTTATATCTAAGTACACTGTAGCTGTCTTCAGACACAACCAGAAGAGGGCGTCAGATCTCATTACGGATAGTTGTGAGCCACCATGTGGTTGCTGGGATTTGAACTCAGGACCTTTAGAAGAGCAGTCAGTGCTCTTAACCACTGAGTCATCTCTCCAGTCCCATCAGTGTTCTTTAAATACTTAATTTATTCTTTGACAATGTCATACACATGTGCAACACATTTTCCCACGCTCATCTCTTCACCATCTCTGATTCTCCTCCCTCCCATTTCACCATTCCCCCATTCCACTTTCATTTCTCCTTGTTTTGTTTTTGCGTGGACATGGGTTTAAAACTATCCACTGCAGTATGAGAAACTCATAATGCTTATATTATTAACTATAAGACAGCCATTGGCTTCCCTGAGTCAGGTAGAGCCCATAAGCTCTTCCCTAATGGGCTGAGTCTTACAGGCCCCATACTGGCAACCATAGCTCTTATTAGTTCATGAATGTCATGGCCATGTTACGCCCGTATGACCAGGACAACATTTTGTAGTCCCCCTTCTTATGATTGGTTCAATATAATTTTTCCAGTCCCATGCATTATTTCTGAAATTTTCATAATGTAACATTTCTTTATAGCTGAATAGAATTCCACTGTACACATGTCTTACATTTTCATAACTCACTCTTTTATTGATGGGCATCTATGCTGATTTCATTTCCTCACTAGTGTGAATAAAGCAGGTGCTCTTTAAGCTTTGTCATTGCACACTACAAGTAATTTTATCCATTTAAATGTGTTTTTAAGCCGGGCGTTGGTGGTGCACGCCTTTAATCCCAGCACTTGGGAGGCAGAGGCAGGCGGATTTCTGAGTTCGAGGCCAGCCTGGTCTACAGAGTGAGCTCCAGGACAGCCAGGGCTACACAGAGAAACCCTGTCTAGAAAAACCAAAAAAAAATGTGTTTTTAAAATTTTTAATGACAAATTTGCAATGTATCTATTTCTGTAGTACTTCTTTTAGTCATCAAGTCTCCTTCTAACTAAAACCAACACCTAGATGTTTAGTCTGGTTTAGTTATGAGAGTTATATAGTGTTTTATTAACCTCAATCTTGTTCCCTTAAGGAAAACTAAGAATTATCTTAGTCACATATAGACCTGTGTAAATGTATGTCACTTTTATTTCCTCACATGAAGGAATGGGATGAGCGCCATACACCCGTGTACTGGCTGGATTTGTGTCAACTTGACACAGGCTGGAGTTATCACTGAGAAAGGAGCTTCAGTTGGGGAAGTGCCTCTATGAAATCCAACTGTGGGGCATTTTCTCAATTAGTGATCAAGGGTGGGAGGGCGCCTTGTGGGTGGTGCCATCCCTGGGCTGGTAGTCTTGGCTTCTATAAGAGAGCAGGCTGAGCAAGTCAGACGGAGCAAGCCAGTATGATACATCCCTCCATGACCTCTGCATCAGCTCCTGCTTCCCGGCCTCCTTGCGTTCTAGTCCTGACTTCCTTTGGTGATGAATAGCAGTGTGGAAATGTAAGCTGAATAAACCCTTTCCTCCCCAATTGGCTTCTTGGTCATGATGGTTGTGCAGGAATAGAAATCCTGACTAAGACAAACTGTAAACTTTTTTCCCTATTTTTAGAAAGTTTCATGTGTTCCCTGAACAGGTCTTATACTTAGGTCTCCAAAAATTCTCATAATCTATGTTCAAACATGGTTAAAATATTCCCACTTGTCACTTAAAAAAATAAAATTATCAAAAAATTAAATGAGTGAAAGTCTTATCGCCTCCATGTTTCCTATACATATTTGATACAAGAATTCTCCCTGATTATTTACTAGGGGACTAAGAAAAATCTCCATGGATGGAGTAAAATGGATTGATAAACCCAATGAATGTGGAGAACAAGAGTCTCCCAGGTGACATACGACAAAGAGGCATGAAAGGAGGGTCACCTTGTTGAGTGGAGTTCTTAAGAAACAGGCCAAACCTTATCTGGAACTTAAAGGCAGTCTGCTGTTCTTCCCACCAAGCCATCTTCCCCCTTTCTGTCTTTCTATACATGTTAGACGTGTGTGTGTGTGTGTGTGTGTGTGTGTGTGTGTGTGTGTGTGTGTATGAGTGTGGGTGTGTAGGTGTGTGTGTGTATGTTTTCAGATTTTAGCTTCATACATAATAAGAAAATGCTGCATCATGGAGCTGTTCTCATTCCCAGTATCTTGTATGTCTGAAATCATCCAACCTAACATGAGTACTACACAGGAAACAGGTTATAAGGAGGAGATTTTGTTTTGCATTGAGACGGCTTCTCAATACCTAACCCTGGTTGGCCTGGAACTCATTCATTATATGTCACAGGCTGTCCTTGAATTTGATCCAATCCTGCTTCTGCCTCCCAAGTGCTGGGATTACATGTATGTTCCACCATGCACTACTCAAAATGGAGATTTGTAGGTAGCCTACTCACCATCCATATACAAAGAGAATGTCGTTCTAGTTGTGGGTTGTTGAGACAGAGGAGGGCCACGGTGGTGGACTAATTTATAAATATTTCATCAGCAGTGACCTAGGAAGACATCTACGTGTAAGAGAATGCCTTTCTTAAGTGGGGACTCAGTATTGAAGATATGAGGGAGAGACTTACAGACAATAGATCCAGTCCTTGTCGAATTGCAGACAGACAATGAGAAATGAAGGGCAATCAACAGCCATCTAAAGGCTACAAGCATAAGCCAGAAGGATTTCAGAGTGGCTTACAGACACGCAGTAGGCTAACAGACATACAGGAGCAAGGGTTTCCCAGTGTGTCCAGGCAGCTCTGCTTCTAAATCAGTCTGGGTTAAAATATCTGGAGCCTTAAAATGTGGGATTGGAAAATATGGATGAGTCCTTCATACCCTACAGAGTGCCATAAAATCCCCAAACTTGCAAAGGTGGCCCACCTTTGCCTGACAAGAGCCAGCAGATGATGTGGAGGGCACTTTAGAAAAACCCTTCCCACAAGGCAATCACACAAAGTCATCTCCTGGATGATTATATCTCAGTGACATCCTGAGAATAACCTGATGAAATAGCAAATCCTACTCTAAATTGGAGATCTTCATTGGGTTCTTCTTCTTGGGGAACCCTTCAGAAGAGGAGGGGGGAGATTGTAGGAGTCAGAGGGGATGGAGGACACCAGGAAAACATGGCCCACGGAATCAACTAAGCAGGGCTCATATGGGCTCACAGACTCAAGAAGAAATCATGGGGCCCGCATGCGTCTGCACCAGGTACTCTGAATATATGTTACGGCTGTTAGCTTGGTGGCCTTGCAAGACTCCTAACAGAGGGAGCGGTTGTACATCTGTTTTGCTCGTTCTTAGGACTCTTTTCCTCTAATGGGTTGTCTTGTCCAGCCTCAGTATGGGGGCTTTTGACTTGTCTTATTCTATCTTGTTTTGTCCTGTTTGACTGTCATTTCTTGGAGGCCAGCTCTTTTCTGAAGAGGAAAAAGAGGGAGAATGGATCTAGGGGTTAGGGGAGGTAGCAGAGCTAAGAGAGGGAGAGGGAAAGGCAACTGTAGCTGGGATGCATTGTAGGAGAGGAAAATCTATTTTAAAAAGAGAAAGAGACACACACAGACACACACAGAGACAGACACACACACACACAGACACACAGACACACAGGCACACAGACACACAGACAGAATTCATTGGAATTAATTTCTTCCCCAATTCCAGAGTTCACCCAGAAAACTGACTGATAAGGTAAAATGCAATCTCATCTGTGCTACCCTGGTGAATTTATATTGCTTCCTGTGTCAGTGTTTATATTGTTTGTCTGTTTTTAGATATCATTTATGGGGAAACCTCCTTTTTTAATATTCCTTATTCATATTATATATTACAAACATAATATTCATTATAGATTGTTCATATATGAATCTCCAAAATTAGTGGTTACTATTGACTCACTGCCTACTATATGGCAGGCAGTAGAAGGTATTATACCTGACTCTTCAATTAATCTTCATTTATTGTATACTAGTGCATAATCTTCAATTAATGTAGACTAGTGAGTAAATCATGACCTAGCTTTAAAACCATGGACACTTAAAAAATATTTTTTCCACTTAAAAAAGAACACAAAAGAAACCCAAATAAACAGACTACACAGCTAGTTTGCAGAGCCACGAAGAAGCTATCTCCAGTTACTCCATCATGAATTTTCATTTGTAAATCGGTACATAATTCCAAATCGTCCTAGCTTTGTAGGTAATTGACAGATGAGTTAGGAAATGAGTGGCACTAGTTGACTTACAATGCAGTGACATGGAAGTATACACGAACAAACTTTCACACGTTGAACACATTTGTATATCCAGCACTTAGATCAAGAACCAAACATCGCCTTCACGCCCACAATTCTCTCATGTGTTTCTCCAACTGCTGCTTCTCCACTTTCAACAACAAACTATTATTCTTGCCTGATATGATCCACCTATCTTACAGGCACTTAGTTTCTAGTTTAGGCCATTATAAACAGGACAACTGTGAATATTCTTGCTTATCTCTTTTGATGTTTCTATGATATATATATATATATAATTATTGCTGTTAGTAGAACTACTTGGTTATCAAATATTCTTATTTTCAACTCAAATATTTCATGTTTTCCAAAGTTTCTGCTCCACTAAACAATGCTCTGTGCATGTTCATACAGGCAAACATGTTCAAAGTCAATGGAGCATACACACAATAAGACCTAAGAGTAGGAAAAGAGTCTAGCTGGAAAGGAAAAAGTTTGTTTTTTGTTTTTTGTTTTTTGTTGTTGTTGTTGTTGTTGTTGTTGTTTTTTACTGAATATAATCTTCATTTACATTTCAAATGCTAAAACCTTTCCCGGTTTTCCCCCTCCCTGAGAGCCCCCAACCCCTCCTTCCACCCCCTGCCTCCAAGTCTATGCCCCTCCACCCAACCCACTCCCATCTCCCCACTAGACGCCCCCCCACCTCGATTTCCCTTTGTTGGGGCCTCTATTGAGCCTTCACCTGACCAAGGACCACTCCTCCCACTGATGCCCAACAAGGCCTTCCTCTGCCACATTTTTGGCTGGAACCATGTGTGCCCCTTGGTTGATGGTTCAGTCCCTGGGAGTCCTGGGGCATCTGGGTGGCCGAGATCATTGTTCTTCCTATGGGGCTGTAAACTCCTTCAGCTCCTCCAGTCCACCCTCCAACTTCTCCATTGGGGACCCCACGACCAGTCCAATGGTTGGCTGCTAGCATCTGCCTCTTTATGTGTAAGGCTCTGGCAGGACCCCTCCAGAGACAACCATGACATGCTCCTTTTGGTAAGCACTTCTTGTCATCCATAATAGTTTGGTGACATTTTATAGGATGAATCCCCAGGTAGGGCAGTCTCTGGGTGGCCTTTACTTCAGTCTCTGCTCCACACTTTGTCTACTTTATTGCTCCTGTGAGTATTTTGTTCCCTTTCTCAGAGGAACCAAAGAACCCTCACTTAAGTCCTCCTTCTTCTTGAGCTTCCGGTGGTCTGTGAATTGTAACTTGTTTATTTTGAGCTTTTGGGCTAACATCCACTTATCAGTGAGTGCATACCATGTGTGTTCTTTTGTGATTGGTTACCTCACTCAGGATGACACTTTCTAGTTCCATCCATTTGCCTAAGAATTTCATGAATTCATTGTTTTTAATAGCTGAGTAGTACTCCATTGTATGTATGTATGTATGTGTATGTATATGTATATATATATACACACACATATATGTATATATGTGTGTATATATGTATATATATATATATATACACACATATATATATCACAGTTTCTGTAACCATTCCTCTGTTGAAGGACATCTGGGTTCTTGCCAGCCTCTGGCTATTATAAATAAGGCTGCTATGAACATAGTGGAGCATGTGTCCTTATTAAATGCGTGAGTATCTTCTGGGTATATGCCCAAGAGTGGTATAGCTGGGTCCTCAGGTAGTACTGTGTCTAATTTTCTGAGGAACCGCCACACTGATTTCCAGAGTGGTTTTACCAGATTGCAATCCCACCAACAATGGAGAAGTGTTCCTTTTTCCCCACATCCACTCCAGCATCTGCTGTCCCCTGAGTTTTTCATCTTAGCCATTCTGACTGGTGTGAGGTAGAATCTCAGTGTTGTTTTGTTTTGCATTTCCCTGATAACTAAGGATGCTGAACATTTCTTTAGGTGCTTCAGAGCCATTCGAGTTTCCTCAGTTGAGAATTCCCTGATTATCTCTGTACCCCATTTTTTAATAGGGTTATTTGACTCTCTGGAGTCTAACTTCTTGAGTTCTTTGTACACATTGGATATTAGCCCTCTATTGGATATAGGATTGGTAAAGATCTTTTCCCAATTTGATAGTTGCCATTTTGTCTTATTGATCATGTCCTTTGCCTTACAGAAGCTTTGCAGTTTTATGAGGCCCCATTTGTTGATTCTTGTTCTTAGAGCATAGGCCATTGGTGTTCTATTCAGGAACTTTTCTCCTGTGCCCATGTGTTCAAGATTCTTCCCCACTTTCTCCTCTATAAGTGTCAATGTGTCTGATTTTATGTGTAGGTTCTTGATCCACTTGGACTTGAGCTTTGTACAAGGAGATAAAAATGTGTCGATTTGCATTTTTCTTCATGCTGACCTCCAATTGATCCAGCACCATTTGTTAAAATGCTGTCCTTTTTCCACTGGATGTTTTTTAACTCCTTTGTCAAATATCAAATGACCATAAGTGGTTTCTTTTCTGGGTCTTCAATTCTATTCCATTGATCTTCCTGCCTGTCTCCATACCAATACCAAACAGTTTTTATCATTATTGTCCTGTAGTAGAGCTTGAGGTCAGGGATGGTTGATGGTTTAGTGTTGTTGCTTAATGTTGTTCCCGGGTTTCGGCACCATATGATGGGATATAAAAGAGAGAAAGGGTATTAGGGAGTGTGGCATGGTGGCATGGGGCAAGGGGCGTACCTAGGTGGCCCAGGCCCAGGCACCCCTTCCCCCTGAGGGACCACGCACATGGTATAGAATAGAGTTTATTCAGGGAAGAGGATGGGAGTCAATGGTATAGTGGAGGCAGAGAGAGAGAGAGAGGGAGAGAGAGAGAGAGAGAGAGAGAGAGAGAGAGAGAGAGAGAGAGAAGAGGAGAGGAGAGAAGAGAGAGGAGAGAGAGGAGAGAGGAGTGGAGGCCAGCCATGACCACATGGAGAGAGGGGGGAGGGGAAGATAGCCCAAGAGGGGCAGAGAGGTGAGAGCTAAGAGGGTGAGCAATGAGAGAGAGCTCAAGGAGGGGCAGGCAGCCCCTTTTATAGTGGGTCAGATATATGGGGCGGGGCATACCTGACTATTGCCAGGTAACTGTGGGGTGGAGCTTGGACAGAATACCAACAATGGTGATTCCCCCAGGAGATCTTTTGTTGTGGAGAATAGAATAGCTATCCTGGTTTTTTTGTTATTCCAGATGAATTTTGGAATTGCACTTTCTAGATCTATGAGGAAATTTGGGATTGATTTTGGATTTTGATGGGGATTGCATTGAATCTGTAGGTTGCTTTCAGCAAGATGGCCATTTTTACTATATTAGTCCTGCCAATCCATGAGCATGGGAGATCTTTCCATCTTCTGAGATCTTCTTTGATTTCTTTCTTCAGAGTTTGAAGTTCTTGTCATACAGATCTTTCGCTTGCTTTGTTAGAGTCACACCAAGGTATGAAATATTATTTGTGACTATTGTGAAGGGTGTCATTTCCCTAATTTCTTTCTCAGCTTATTTATCCTTTGAGTAGAGGAAGACTACTGATTTGTTTGAGTTAATTTTATATCTAGCCACTTTGCTGAAGTTGTTTATCAGCTTTAGGAGATCTCTGGTGGATGTTTTCAGATCACTTAAGTATACTATCATATCATTTGTAAATAGTGATATTTTGACTTCTTCCTTTCCAATTTGTATACCTTTGACCTCCTTTTGTTGTCTGATTGCTCTGGCTAAGCCTATATTGAATAGATAGGGAGAGAGTGGGAAGCTTTGTCTGGTCCCCAATTTTTGTGGGATTGCTTCAAGTTTCTCTCCATTTAATTTGATGTTGGCTACTGGTTTGTAGTATATTGCTTTCACTATGTTTAGGTATGGGCCTTGGATTCCCGATATCTCCAAGACTTTTATCATGAAGGGATGCTGGATTTTGTCAAAAGGCTTTTCAGCATCTAATGAAATGACCATGTGGTTTTTTTTCCCTTTAGTTTGTTTATGTAGTGTATTACATTAACAGATTTCCATATATTGAACCATTCCTGCATCCCTGGGATGAAGCCTACCCAGTCGTGGTGAATTATAGTTTTGATGCATTCTTGGATTCGGTTGGTCAGAATTTTGTTGAGTATTTTTGCATCAATGTTCATGAGGGAGATTGGTCTGAAGTTCTCAGTTCTCCTTCCTTGTTTGGTCTTTGTTTGGTTAGGTGTAAGCATTATTGTGGCTTCATAGAATGAGTTGTATAGTGTTCCTTGAATTTCTATTTCATGGAATAGTTTGAAGAGTATCCGTATTAGCACTTCTTTGAAGATCTGATAGAATTCCCCACTAAACCTATCTGGTCCTGAGCTTTTTTATTTTTTATTTTATTTTTTTTATTTATTATTTATTTATTTATTTTGATGGGAGACTGTTAACAAATGCTTCTATTTCCTCAAGACTTATGGGACTATTTAGATGGTTTATCTGATCCTGGTTTAATGTTGGCTTCTGGTATGTTTCTAGAAAGTTGTCCATTTTGTCCAGATTTTCAAACTCTGTTGAGTATAAGCTCTTGTAGTAGGATCTGATGATTTTTTTTTGAATTTCCAGTTTCTGTTGTTATGTCTCCCTTTTCATTTCTGATTTTATTAATTTGGGTAGTGTATCTGTGCCCTCTGGTTAGTCTGGCTAAAGGTTTATCTATCTTGTTGATTTTCTCAAAGAACCAGCTCCTGGTTTTGTTGATTCTTTGTATAGTTCTTTTTCTTTCTAATTGGTTGAATTGGGCCCTGAGTTTGATTATTTCCTGCCGTCTAGTCCGCTTGGGTGTATTTGCTTCTTTTTGTTCTAGGGCTTTCAAGTACACTGTCAATCTGTTAGTGTAAGCTCTCTCCATTTTCTTTTTGGAGGCACTCAGAACTGAGTTTTCATCTTAGCACTGCTTTCATTGTGTCCCATAAGTTTTGGCATGATGTGTCTTAATTTTCATTAAATTCTAAAAAGTCTTTAATTTCTTTATTTCTTCCTTGACCAAGCCATCATTGAGAAGAGCATTGTTTAAAGTCCATGTGTGTGTTTTCCATTGTTTTTGTTTGAACTTAAGACCAGCCTTAGGCTGTGATGAGCTGATAAGGTGCATGGAATAATCTCAATATTTCTGTATCTGTTGAGGCCTGTTTTGTGACCAATTATATGGTCAATTTTGGAGAAGGTACCATGAGGTGCTGAGAGGAAGGTATATTCTTTTGTTTTAGGGTGGACTGTTCTATAAATACTTGTTACATCCATATGGTCCATAACTTCAGTTAGTTTCACTGTGTCTCTGTTTAGTTTCTGTTTCCATGGTTTGTCCATTGTTGAGAGTGAGGTGTTGAAGTCTCCCACTATTATTGTGTGGGGTTCAATGTGTGCTTTGAGCTTTAGTAAAGTTTCTTTTATAAATGTGGTTGCCCTTGTGTTCAGAGCATAGATGTTCAGAGTTGAGAGTTCATCTTGGTAGACTTTTCCTTTGACCAGTATGAAGTGTCACTCCTTATCTTTTTTGACAACTTTTGGTTGAAAGTCAATTTTAGAAATAAGAATGGCCACTCCAGCTTGTTTCTTGAGACCATTTGCTTAGAAAATTGTTTTCCAACCTTTGACTCTGAAGTTGTGACTACCTTTGTCAATGAAGTGGGTTTTTATATGCAGCAAAATGTTGGGTTCTGTTTACATATCCAGTCTG
The DNA here is from genome assembly GCA_964023405.1 of Apodemus agrarius. NCBI lineage: Eukaryota > Metazoa > Chordata > Mammalia > Rodentia > Muridae > Apodemus > Apodemus agrarius. The sequence goes on along the minus strand of OZ030017.1, from coordinate 55,861,425 downwards.
TTAGTCTATGTCCTTTTATTGGGGAATTGAGACCATTAATGTTAAGAGATATAAAGGAAAAGTGATTGTTGCTTAGTGTTATCTTCTTTGTTAAAGGTAAAATTCTGTTTATGTAGCTATCTTCTATTGAGTTTGTTGAAAGATACTTTATTGCTTTTTCTATGATGTGGTTTGCTGCCTTGTGCTGGTATTTTCCACCCATTATCATTTGTAGAGCTGGATTTGTGGAAAAATATTGTGTAAACTTGCTTTTGTCATGGAATGTTTTCTCCGTCTATGGTAATTGAAAGTTTTGCTGGGTATAGTAGTCTGGGCTGCCATTTATGTTCTCAAGGTCTGTATGACATCTGCCCAGGATCTTCTAACTTTCATAGTTTCTGGTGAGAAGTCTGATGTAATTCTGATAGGTCTGCCTTTATATGTTACTTGCCCTTTTTCCCTTACTGATTTTAATATTCTTTCTTTGTTTAGTGCATTTGGTATTTTGATTATTATGTGACGGGAGGAATTTCTGCTCTGGTCCAGTCTGTTTGGAGTTCTGTAGGCTTCTTGTATGTTCATGGGCATCTCTTTCTCTAGGTTAGAGAAGTTTTCTTCTATAATTTTGTTGAAGATATTTACTGGTCCTTTAAGATGTAATTCCTCATTCTCTTCTATACCTATAATCCTTAGGTTTGGTCTTCTCAATGTGTCCTGGATTTCCTGGATGTTTTGGGTTACAAGCTTTTTGCATTTTGCATTTTCTTTGACTGTTAAGTCAATGATTTCTATGGAATTTTCAGCATCTGAGATTCTTTCTTCTATCTCTTGTATTCTGTTGTTGATACTTGCTTCTATGACTGCTGAATTCTTTCCAAGGTTTTCTATCTCCAGAGATGTCTCACTTTGTGATCTCTTTATTTTTTTCTACTTCCATTTTTAGATCCTGTATAGTTTTGTTCAGTTCTTTCACTTGTTTGTTTGTGTTTTCCTGAAATTCTTTAAGGGATTTTTTAGTTTCCTCTTTAAGGGCTTCTACCTGTTGACATGTGTTCTCCTGTGTTTCTTTTTGGGGATTTTTGTGATTCCTCTTTAAGGGTTTCTCCTCGTTGACCCATGTTCTCCTGTAATTCCCTATGGGATTTTTGTGTTGTCTCTTTAAGGACTTCTACCTGTTGACCCACATTCTCCCATAATTCCCTATGGGATTTTTTGTGTTGCATCTTTAAGGGTTTCTACCTGTTGACCCATATTCTCCTGTTTTCATTAAGGGAGTTATTTATGTTCTTGAAGTCCTCTATCTGCATCATGAGATGTGGTTTTAAATCCAGCTCTTGCTTTTCCAATGTGATGGAGTATCCAGAATTTGTTGTTGTGGGAGAACTGGCTTCTGATCATGCCATGTTGCCTTGGTTTCTCTGGGTAATGATTTTGCATTTGCCTTTGGCCATCTAGTTATCTCTGGTGTTAGTTGGTCTCACTGTCTCTGACTGTGGCTTCTCTGTCCTGTAGGCCCGTGTATCTGTACTCCTGGGATTCCCTTTCTCTCAAATGTCCTGAATACAGCTGGTTCTCTAGGAAGTATCAGGAGATGAGGTCTTTCCTGTGGCAGACTTGGCAAGGGTTGAATGCCCTGCAGGCTGCTGGTTCTCTAATGCCCTGGGTAGAGGGACCAAAGGGGAGTGGTAATCTGGAGGGAGGGTGGGTTTTGGTGGTTGCTGGGTAGTGAGTCCCAGCCAGCAGCTCTGGGCCTCCAGAGGTGGGGGGTGATTCTTACCGAATGCCCTGGGTGTTGCTGGTTCTCTAGAAAGTACTAGGAAATAGGGTTTTCCCTGTGGCAGAACTGGCTTGAGTCTACCACATCAGAAAGAACGGGACAGGTGGTGGCAGAGGAGGAGCAATGAAAAAGTTTTAATGGGAGAAGGACATAACAGAGGATGAGAATTCATTATATGCATGCAAAAACTATTAACAAATAAACAAAAAACACTATCCCCACAAATCATTAGCAGAACCGTAACAGACAATAAAAGAAATAGGCTAAGTACTTGAATAGACATTCCCAGTATCCAATCATCTTTAGGTGTAGTACAACTTTTAAGGACTGAAGTAATTTGAAGTCTAAATTCCTCCAACAGAAAGAGAGGAGGGAAGGACATTCGATGATATATTTTACATAGCTGTCTGTGATATATTTAGCAGATCCATCTATGGTTTAGTTGCAGAGTGTTTGCCTATCATGTTACTCATAAGACCACACATAGCAAATAAATACAAAGTTTCAGTCCACATATACAATCTTGTATTGATAATTAAAACATCTGAAGTAGTTATCAATGTTCCTCTCCCTCTCTCCCTCTTCCCCCCTTCTCTGCACATACTTCCTCTCTCCTGCAGATCCTCTGCTCCTCCTTTTCTCTTCAGAAAAGAGGAGGCCATCCAGGGACATCAACTGAGCACATAACAAGATACAATAAGGCACAAACCCTCATATCAAGGCTGAGCAAGGCAAACCAGCAGGAGGAAAAGAGTCCTAAGAGTAGGTGAAATAGACAGTTACACCCCAACTCCTATTATTATGGCTCCCAGAAAAACACTAAGCCAGCAATATATAATATATATATTCTACCTAATGTATATGCAGAAGACCTAGCACAGACCCAAGCTGGCTCTGTGAACCCCTTTGAGCCCTGCTTAGTTGACATCTGTGGCCCACGTTCTCCTGGTGTCTTTGACCTCTCTGACTCCTACAATTCTTTCTCCCCCTCTTCCACAGGGTTCCTGACCTCCAACGGGAGGGACTTGATGGAGACCTCTAATTTGGTCTCTCTATGCCTAATGTTTGTTTGTGGGTCTCTACATCTGCTCCCATTGGCTCCTTCCTGATCAGAAGCCTCTCTGATAACTGGATTAAGCATCAATCTATGAATATATAAGAATATTATTAGGATGCATTTTATTCATTTTTTTTATTGGTCTCTGATAGATATGCAACCTCTGGTTCCTGGCCATTCAGGCAGTATCAGGCATGAACTTCCCTTCCTGGTGTGAGCCTCAAAAAACCAGTCATTCACTGGCTGGCCACTCCCACAAGTTCTGTGCCTCCATTGCCCCAGCACATCTTGCTATTTTTGATGTGTTCTTGAATTTCATTTGCAAGTATATTAATTATTATTGCATCTATGTTCATAGGGGAACGTGGTTTGTAATTTTTCTTTGTTGAATCTTAAATTTTATTACTTTAATTACATATGATAGATGTTTTACTTGAATGCATGTCTGTGTATCACATGCATGCCTTCTACTCAAGGAAATCAGAAGAGGGTGTTGGATCCCCTAGGACTGAAATTTCGGATGCTTGTGAGCCACCACATGGGTGAACCCAGGAAGAGTAGCCAATACTCTTATCCAATGAGATATCTCTCCAGCCCCTTGAATCTTTGTGTGTTTGGGGTGTCAGGGTGAGTCCTCATAAAATGAATTGGGCAATGTTCCTTCTATTTCTATTTTATGGAATAATTTGAATAGTATTGGCATTGGCTCTTCTTTGAAAGTCTGGTAGAATTTTGGGCTAAAACTATCTGGCCCATCTCATGTTTTGGTTTTGGGAGACTTTTAATGATTGCTTTCATTTCCTTAGAGGTTATAGGTCTGTTATAGTGTTTGTCTGATCTTGATTTAACTTGGTAAGTGATATCTATTGAGAAAATTATCAATATCTCTTAGTTTTTCCATTTTTGTGGAGTATAGGTTTTTAAAGTATAACCTAGTGATTCTTTGGGTGTTTCCTCAGTGTCTGTTGTTATGTCTTCCTTTCCATTTCTGAGTTTTGTTAATTCAGATATTTTTCTCCATCTTTTAGTTTAGATAAGGTATTTTTATATCTTGTTGATTTTCTCAAAGAACCAACTCTTTGTTTCATTGATCCTTTGTATTGTTCTCTTTGTTCCTATATTAATGCTTTCTGCTCAGTTTGATTATTTCTTGAACTCTACTTCTCTTGGGTGTACTTCTTTTTGTTTGAGTGTTTTTATGTGTGCTGTTAAATGATTAGTATGATATCTCTTCTTTGTTTTATATATGCACTTAGTTCTATTAACTTTCCTCTTAGCACCACGTTCATTGTGACCCATAAGTTTGAGTATATTGTGCATTCATTTCCATTGAATTCTAGGAAGTCTTTCATTTCTTTGTTATTTTAGCCCTAACCCTGTAGTCATTTTGTAGAGGGTTGTTCAGTTTCCATGAGTTTGATTTTCTAACTTCTTTTAAGGGATTTATTAATTTCATCTTTAAGGACCCCAATCATCTTCATAAGGTCGTGTGTGTGTGTGTGTGTGTGTGTACTTCAGCTGTGTTGCAATATTCATGGCTTGCTGTAGTATGATGGCTGGGCTCAGGGGGTGACATATTACCTTTGCTATTGTTGATGTATTGCTGCACTGACACCTAGGCATCTGGATTTGGGGTGACTGTAGGTCTTGCTGCCAATTTCTGAGTTTGTCTTTGTTGCATCGGCATTTTGTTACTTGGTTTGTTTCCTCTCTGGTCTTCTGCTCTCTGTGTCCTGTGGTTGAGCAGGGGTTTTCTACCCAAGCTGGGGCTAGACCTCTGTTGGACATTTTGGCATCTGGTTGAGCAGGGTTTCCACCTAACATGGTGGCTAGGACACAATCAGATGGAAGGGGTAGGGATTTGTGACAGGATAGAGGGGCACGGAGAGAGTTAAAGATTGGGGGAGGACAACCTACTGGGACTTCTGGGACTGACATATTCTCTGGTAGAACAGGAAGCTTCTGCCCCAGCTGGGGACTTGGCAAAGTCTGTATCCTAAGTTTTGGCACTTCATTGAAATTTAGAAATCTTGAAAGTGACAGTCTCTAGTTAACTGCCATACATTTATTCAATCAATAATCAGGTTGAGAGAACATCAGAAATGTGAAGGTGGGTTCAATAATAATCCTAACAGTTTATTGCTAGGAGAAGGAGGAGGAGGAGGAGGAGGAGGAGGAGGAGGAGGAGGAGGAGGAGGAGGAGGAGGAGGAGGAGAAAGAAGAAGGAACTTCTTGCCTACAAATGACAACTAAGAAATGGAGTAAACAAAGCAATCCACAATAGCAGAATAAAGCTCTTGCTTTTCTTTTGACACCAAAGATCAAAGTAAGTGCCTGAGAAACAATTCCATGCAGCACAGAGACCCCAGGCCTTACTTCTTCTGTTAAAAGAAGTGTTTTATGTAGTTACTTAAGTTAATGTAGTCCAGTAGAAACTGCAAAGCACAAAGAAAACATCATTCGACAAATGAAAGCTTGACAAATGGAAATTAAATCAAACTTGTATTTCAGCAATAAAAGCATAAAGGGGCGGCTCACAGCCATGTTTTCTTGCAGCATACATAGTCTATATCAGATTGGAAACTTCGACATGCAAATATTCATTGTGGCCATGCTCATATTTTCATATTTTATTTCCATTTTTGACACTAGATTTTTGTCTGCTTTCATTTGAATTTCTATTAACCCCCTCTTCAGGATAAATTCAGACATTAGGATCATGACTCTGTTCTCCGGCATCTTTGAATTCCTTTAATTTATATATTAGTGAACTTGTCTCCTGAGGTGTCCTTCTCTCTCTTGTCATCATACCCCTTAACGACCTAATTCCTAGCTATTTGAGATATTTGACTGGGAGTCTCTTTGGCAGTGAGCATTTTCATGACTTTGATAATACATGTTATTATATATAAAATTTATAAATATTTTAGAATGTATACAATATAAATATTTTATATAAATATTATATGTGTGTGTGTGTGTGTGCGCGCACACACACACACACTATGTTCATCTTTCCTTTACTCTTTTGTTTTAATAGTGGGGACTTGCTCCCTCCTCTTGCAAAGATTAGCACTATCCCCCATAAAGACTCATACTCTGCTTGTCTTGGAGTTTGTAATTAGCAAGAGGAATAATTTCCTTTTTTCTTATTCTGACCATTGAGTAGGGTCTATGAGCAGGTCTTTGCTCTGGCTTCCAGAACTAAAGCTTAGGGAGCACCTTGGAGCAATTTAAAAATATTTTTACTGTTATCTTATGTAAAAGACTTTAAGATAACTCATGAAAATAAGAGTAGTAGAAATAAGAGCAATGAAACAAATCCCCAGGAAGCAAAATTCAGCATTGTGAGTTGTGGCCACAGTTTTTATAAACCTGCCTCTGGGAGGCAGTAGGGTGCAGAGGGTACATGTGGTTTCCCATTGACTTCAAATCCACCCAGCCACTAACCAGCTGTGTGATCTGTGCCTCGGTTTACTCTGTGAAGCAGATACCCTTGCAAATCCTCCCCTATAGGGTTTTTGTTAGGATTAAATGAGATATTTCCTGCCATGCACACACAATTGTGTCTGGTACAGAATAAACTTTCAATTCAAGCTTGCTTTATCATTATCAAATGGACAGAATGTCTGCTTTTGTATCGTTATGGAAGTTTAAGCAGAGGTAGAATAAAAAACAAGGTAGGAAATTTATAGGCAAAATTTAAGCATCAAAACGCTTCTACAACCCCGGAGATTTGTGTTTCTCTCATTTTATTTCAAATATCAAGATATCTTTTAAATGTGGCAATGGTGATAGTCGCCCATATTACATGCTTTTTTTTTTTTTTTCCTGGGTGGTACCATTCTAGCTATATAATCCCCATAGGCAGTCTGGGAACCGCAGAATAGAACAAAGAAAATCACACTTAATTCCATCCATGTGCTGACCTCATAGAGCAAACCAGTTATGGGTGCCAGAGACCCAAAAACATAAAAAATGATCATTGTAATGTATTGTTAATGGAAATAAACATTACAAACATTGCTAGTGACTACAGTAATTTAAAATGCAAAATCTCTTTGCACTCCACTTCAATTCTTTTCCTGAGGAAAATAAACAACATTATTGAAGGGTACATTTAAAAATCTTAATTAGAGCATTGATTGTGGCAGTAAAAATAGCTATAGTCTGACTGTCTAGCAATAATTCAATGTGGCAGGTTCTTACTAGGGAATGTTAAGTGACTTTCAAATAATGATTTAGATTTCTGTTTTTATAGTTGAAAGGCCTGGGATATATTGGTAACTATGAAAATTCCAACAAGCTCTTCATGACACCATCTAACACACACACACACACAACACACACACACACACACACACACACATCTCACAGATGCATACACACACTCAGACATGCCCACACACATACACAGTTACACATGCACCCACATGCCACATGCACACACTCATATACACACTTTCACATATGCACACATTACGCCCATATATACACATTTTCACACATGCTCACCATCACACACATGCACACATGCACACATATACACACACTTTTAGTCCTCTTAGGCCTCTTGTAGTACCTATCTCTTTTATCTTCTTTCTCTTATTTAATATCTAAAAGTTAATGATTTATATAATAGCCCTAGTTTTCTAGTTGTCTAACATTGATGAGTTAATATGGCCCTAAGACTCAGTCTAAAGTTTGAATTCAAATATCAACTGATTTTTTTCTTTATTTTGTAATTGGTGTTATTTGGACTGTGTCTGCTATGTATCCAGGCTGATTTTGAACTGTTGGGTTCAAGAAATTTTCTTGCCGAGCGTGGTGGCGCACGCCTGTAATCCCAGCACTCGGGAGGCAGAGGCAGGCAGATTTCTGAGTTCGAGGTCAGCCTGGTCTATAGAGTGAGTTCCAGGATAGCCAGGGCTACACAGAGAAACCCTGTCTCAAAAAAACCAAAACCAAAACAAAACAAAAAAACCAAAAACAAAACAAAAAACAAAAACAACAACAACAAAAGAAATTTTCTTGCCTCGGGCTCCCAGATAGTCAGGACTACAGGTATCTGTCATTGAATCTGGCTAACTTACATTCATTTTTACCCTTAAAAACAGACAATCTGCCAAGTGTTTCTCTTGTTTCTTCCATCTGCATAATTTCACAGTCCATCTTAGTTTATTTTCTGCAGGTTAGAAGCTGAAAGGAAGGCCTTGCCTGCCTGTATTACACAAGCCCTGTATGGCTGAGCCACACCCTAGCTCTGCTTTTTTTTCTGAGTTTCACAAAAAAAAAAAAATCACCCAAACCAATAATAAATCCCATTTTCATGTTTGCTTAATGCAGAATCTGACTACCTAAGTGGTTATAATGTTGTTGTGTACAGACAACACACACACACACACACACACACACACACACACAAAGAAGTGTTCCTTACTTATGTTTCTGAACTATCAGGATCTGGATTATCAATAACAGGAAATATGTTGTGTGCAAAAATCTAGTCCACTGCATAGAAAAACCCAGGTTTGGCCACCGTCTCAGAAAGAGCAACACCTGGGGAACCCTGGAAAGGAAGGTGATCACTAGATGGAAGAAAATTATAGATTTCTTGCCAAGCTCTCTGTTCTTCAAGGCCGAGGAGGCACAAAAATAAACTATCAAAAGGGTTTGGCACCTGTCTATACTCACCGTGGTTTTAAAGGGCGTGCAGAAACCTCAGCTGCCGATGGTGCATGCCAGGCTGGTGGATCTCTGTGAGTTTGTGGCTAGCTTGGTCTACAAACAGAGATCTGGAGCTGCCAGAGCTACACGGCGAGGCCCTGTCTCAAAAACAAACAGGCAAAGAAAATGTCAGTGGTGACCGTCTCGTGCCAGTAAAACAGAATGATACCGGTTCACAGGGCTTGTATCGGTCCCTTCTGGATCAATTTATAATGAAAAGCTCCCCAGGAGGCGTGGATAGGCATCAAGAACGGCTGGCAGAGCAGAAGTTGGAGGGAGTAAACGTCAGTGGTTGGTGCAATGTTCCCTGTGTTCTCACGTTTCCTTGGTTTTGACCCGCGGATCCTATTTTCACAACAACACTGAAATGCACGGGGTATACCCACTCGCGTGACAGAAGTCAGGAGACCCTTGTGTGTGACAACAGTGGTATTCTGCTGCCACCAAAGTCACGCTTTCACTTTATGCCAAGAAAGGATCAAATCAGAAGTGGTTTCTCAAGTGAGGGCTGTTCCTGGAAAACTGAATTTTCTTTAAGAGATTTGTGGTTTGCTGTTTGTTTGTTTGTTTGTTTTTAAAATGATATTGGCCAGAAGCAACACAGTCTAACCATAGACAGTTGAATACAATTAAAGCCTCTTTGTCGTTGTATTAGATTTTAGGTTTTCACTTCCTTGGGTACTCATGGAGCCTTTTAGAGACTCTGATGAACGGATGGGAACAGTGTGCATACATATGGTCTCTGTTACGCCCGGTCAAATGCTGTTTGCCGAGCGTTGTGGCCCTCTTTATTGTAGGCACTAAGCGAATACACAGAATTCCCGTGGATCCCCAGTAAGACGCAGATCCCTGAGCGTTTCCCCGGTTTCTTATTCCTGCAACGTGGAATATTTTATCAAGACACCCCGCCGAGCTTCCACTTCATAGATTCTAATGCGGGTGGTGAGCATGGGGTTCCAGGGGGCTAGGAGATGACAGCTATCTCTGCGGACCCTACCGTAGCACGGAACTAGTGAGCTCCATTGTTTTTTTTTTTTTTTTAATTGAAAAGGGAAGTAAAAACACTTTATGATAAAATTAAAGATTTACATGGAAAATATTTCAGATAAAATAGAAGAGATACAGAGTAAAACACGTTAAAATTGACAATTTTCATGGAAAATTAAAGTGTAAAGTGGTACACATAAAAACATTGCTAAATTAATTGAAATATGGGATAGAAACATTTGATGATAGAATCGAAGATTTACGTGGAATATATTTCTGATGAAATTGTAGAAAAATGTAGAAAAACATGTTAGAATTTAAGATTATCATGGAAAATTTTATATAGATATAATAATGGGAGACATAAAATTATTCCTAAGTTGTTTGAAAGTGGAATTATAAACATTTTCTGATAAACTTGAAGATTTATATAGAAAATATTTCTGATAAAATTGAAGAACTATACAGAAAAACATGTTAAAATTAAAGACTATCATGGAAATTAAACAGATAAAATGATAGGCATAAAGATAATTCTAAGTTGATTGAAGGTGGAATTATAAATATTTTCAGATAAAATTGAAAATTTACATGGAGAATATTTTTGGTAAAATTTAAGAAATAGTCGGGCGGTGGTGGCATATGCCTTTAATCCCAGCACTTGGGAGGCAGAGGCAGATTTCTGAGTTCGAGGCCATGCTGGTCTACAGAGTGAGTTCCAGGACAGCCAAGGGTACACAGAGAAACCCTGTCTCAAAAAAAACCAAAACAAATTTAAGAAATATATAGACAAACATGTTAAAATTGACTATTTCATGGAAAATTTTACATATAAAATGGTAGACATAAAAACTCTTCTAAATTAATTGAAGGTAGAATTATAAACATTTGTGATAAAATCAAAGATTTACATTGAAAATATTTCTGATAAAATAGAGGAAATATATAGAAAGACATTAAAATTGAAGATTATCATGAAAAATAAGGCAGATAAAATGGTAGACATAAAAAACATTACTAAATTCATTAAAAGGGGAATTACAAAGATTTTCTGATAAAATTGAAGATTTACATGAGAAATATTTCTGTTAGTCTATATCTTTTTATTGGGGAGTTGAGTCCATTGTTGTTAAGAGATATTAGGGAATAGTGATTGTTGCTTCCTGTTATTTTTGATGTTATTTTTATGTTTGTGTGGGAATCTTCTTTTGGGTTTGTTGGAAGAAGATTACTTTCTTGCTTTTTCTAGGGTGTAGTTTCCCTCCTTGTGTTGGCATTTTTCATCTATTATCCTTTGTAGGCCTGAATTTGTAGACAGATATTCTGTAAATTTTTTTTATCATGGGATATCTTGGTTTCTCCACCTATGATGATTGAGAGTTTTGCTGGGTATAGTAGCCTGGGCTGTCATTTGTGTTCTCTTAGGGTCTGTATGAGGTCTGCCCAGGATCTTCTAGCTTTTATCGTCTCTGCTGAGAAGTCTGGTGTGATTCTGATAGGTCTGCCTTTATAAGTTACTTGCCCTTTTTCTCTTACTGCTTTTAATATTCTTTCTTTGTTTAGTGAATTTTGTATTTTGATTATTATATAACAGGAGGATTTTCTGTTCTGGTCCAGTCTGTTTGGAGTTCTACAGGCTTCTCATATGTTCATGAGCATCTCTTTCTCTAGGTTAGGAAAATTTTCTTCTATAATTTTGTTGAAGATATTTACTTGCCCTTTAAGTTTGAAATCCTCACTCTCGTCTATACCTATAATCCTTAGGTTTGGTCTTCTCATTGTGTCCTGGAGTTCCTGGATGTTTTGGGTTACCAGCTTTATGCATTTTGCATTTTCATTTTCTTTGACTGTTGAGTCAATGTTTTCTATGGTATCTTCAGCACCTCAGGTTCTTTCTTCTATCTCTTGTATTCTGTTGTTGATGCTTGTATCTATGATTCCTGAATTCTTTCCAAGGTTTTCTATCTCCAGAGATGATTCACTTTGTGATTTCTTTATTGTTTCTACTTCCACTTTTAGATCCTGGATGGTTTTGTTCAGTTCCTTCACTTGATTGTTTGTGTTGTCCTGTAATTCTTTAAGGGATTTTTGTGTTTCCTCTTTAAGGGCTTTTACCTGTTGACCGATGTCCTCCTGTATTTCTTTGAGGGAGTTATTTAAGTCTTTCTTGAAGCCCTCTATCAGCATCCTGAGATAGAATTTTAAATCCAACTCTTGCTTTACTGGTGTGATGGGGTATCCGGGACTTGCTGTGATGGGAGAAGTGGGTTCTGATGCTGCCATGTGGCCTTGGTTTCTGTTGGTAGAGTTCTTGTGCTTGTCTTTCACCATCTGGTTATCTCTGGTGCTAGTTGGTATTGTTGTCTCTGACTGGAGTTTGTTCCTCCTGTGGGCCTGTAAGCCTGTGTCTTTATTCCTCTGAGCTCATAAGTTAAAGCACTGCTTGGAGATCACTCTTTCCTGGTGGGCTGTGCATAGAAGGCTATGGAGTTTCCTGGCTCCCTGGTGTCAGTGAGGGTGGGAAGACTTCTGTCCCAGCTGCTCCACTGATCTTAGGCCCTGTGTGCTCCTAGCTCTTCCCCTCCAGAGAGATGATGGAGATCTCACCTCTGAGCTCAGAAGTGGAAGCATTTCTGGGGATCACTATAAACTATGCACAGAAGGCTGTGGTGCCAGTGGCCGAGTTTCATTGTTCTAGAACAAGATGACTTAGATGTCCTACTGTCCTGGGTGAACTGCTGGAAAAATGTAGACAAGGGTTGAGGAAGCCCCAAACACCTAGAATCCCAGAAATGACTAGGAAGTCCTAAATGTGGAGAGTGCAAAGGCACTGATGTTACAATCAGGTCTTGTATATTTAAATGTCAATTAGCTATCCACTAGGCCCCAAACTTCTATTAAAAGGTAGGGACTCAAAGGTGAAAAAGTTACAAACTTTGATCTTAAACAGCTTGCTTAACTCCATAGAAAGGGATCAGGGAAAACACTTAGAATTCAACATGCAGTTACAGAGACTTTAAAATATTCATGGCCATTGAAGGAGAGAGTGACCCCTGAGAGGTAGTGGCTCATCCCTTTAATTCCAGCACTCAAGCGGCAGAGACAAGTGGATATCTGTGAGTTTGAGGCCAGCCTGGTCTACAGAGTGAGTTCCAAGACCACCAGGACTGCACAGAGAAACTATGTCTTGAAAATCTAGAGTGGGGCAGGCAGTTTATGGAGAAATTCACTCTATAGAAATATAGAGATATAGGCTCTATAGAGGATATAAAATGTGAACACCGGAAACTATATTATGTTAAATAGTCTGTGCTTTAGTACACTGAAGATACATTATTGTTTCCATCATCTATTTCTATACAAATCATCTGAAAGCCGCAGACAGCTGGGCGCATAGCTGCTCAGCAGCCCAGCACTTGCCTGGAATGAGCAAGGCCCTGGGTCCAATCCTTACCACAAAAGTGATAGTCATGACTAATGGTCATGACACATACTGAACAACCTACTTCTAGATAATAAGTTCCTAGAACCCAACAACCAATCTATACTTATAGCTTTTACCTAATTGTATAGCACATCATACACTATTGACTTTATACACAGTTCCGTCTTTAAGTCTCAGCAAGAATGTACTGAATTAAATTTCTCACGTAATTTCTTATTGCAGTTAGGCTTTGTTAATGACTTAGAGTTAAAATATTTTTCTCAGAAGGACTAGTAATTTGGATCAGCTCACGTGACCAGTGGCATTTTTCAAATGTCTTCAAATATTCTCGTCTAAAGCCTTTGAGGATCTCAGTTATAACATGGAGAATTCAACTCCAAGTCAGAGCTATCTACATTGTAGTTACTGAAGAAAAAAAAATGTGTTTCTCCAGAGCACTCAGGAAAGAAAATCTGTATCCTTTGGGGAAACAGAAGTTTGCCTGGGGCCTGGAAAGATGGTGCAGCAGGTAAGAGCACTTACTATATTGGTAGAGGAACCAGGTTCTGTTCCTAGCACCTACCTGGAGGATCACAACTATCTGTAATTCTGGTTTTAGGAGATCTGACACATCTTCTGGCCTCAATGGCTCTTGCGTGTACTTGGCACACAGATGTACACACACACACACACACACACACACACACACACACACCAATATCCATGTATATATTTAGGTCTTTCATGGGATCACAAGGCCTGGGGCTCTGAGTGATTTTCTCTGAGATTCCACACAAAGTCCCTTCCCTCAGGGCTGCAGCCACAAGGAAGCAACCATGGTTTTCCTTCTCTTAATGCTCCAGCACTGGGACAGGGTCATCTAAGACATCCCTTTAAGGCCACTGTATCTCCACCGTATCTTAAAGCCTACCTGTTTTATTCCACAGGCCTTGAGGACTTGGAATCTGAGTGTCTCGGAGTTTTAGGTATGGGCCGTTCCTTTTTGGAGAGGTCTAGTATAAATAAGTTACATTTGGATCAAGCGAGGGGGCTGTTTGTTAAATCAAGCGAGTGGTTCTGCTGTTTCCCTCAGACTGGGGGTATTTTTGAAGTTGGGTAACTAAATGACAGCACCGAAGGGCAGCAAGAGGAAGGCGACAACCAGCACCACACCCCATGCTTGCTTGTGAGACAGATGAGTTAAAGGGAAAACTAAAAGGAAAAAATTCAGCTGTCTTACTCAAGAAGGGAGACTTACAACAGAAAGGGAAGAACAAAGATACAAATGCACAGATATACCAGGTAAAGTGGCTCACGCTTGCGGGCCAAGCACTCCAGAGGGTGGGGCAGGCATATTGTCACAAAGCCGAAGTTAACCTGGTCTACATAGGGATCTCCAGGCTAGAATGAACCACGGAATAAGATCCTGTCTTGTTCCTCCTATGGGGCTGGACGAGTACCCCGAGAGCTCCCATGGCCTAAACCACCAACCAAAGAGTACACATGGAGGGACCCATGGCTCCAGCTGCATAAGTAGCAGAGGGTAGCCTTCTTGGACATCAAAGGGAGGAGAGGCCCTTGGTCGTGGGAAGACTCGATGCCTCAGTATAGGGGAATGCCAGGACAGGGAAGAAGGAGTGGGTGTGTTGGTGAGCAGGGGGAGGGGAGATGGGATGGGGTGTTTTCAGAGGGGAAACCAGGAAAGGGGATAACATTTGAAATGTAAATAAAGAAAATATCAAAAAAAATCCTGTCTTGGAGGAAGGAGAGAAGGAGGAGGAAGAAGAAGAAAAAAGAAAAGAGAAAAATTCTTTGACAGGGATGGTTGTATATTCCTTTTCCATTTTTATAAATCCTTTATTGATAACATCCAATCCTTTATGGATAACCCTTTACCTTCCCACCCCTTATACTATCATATACAGCTACCATTCTATACATAGTTCTGTATAGTTGCTAAGAAGTTTCTATAGGGTACAATAAGCATACTCACATTTTGTATTTCATGGCTTAGCAGATGACCTTGCAAATGCGTTTGCCACTAAAATATCTGTGTTGCTGTTGTTAGACTTGCTGTTATTGCTGTCGGCCATTCCGCCAAGTGGCAAGGAGCGTCAGACTTTAGTCTATGCACTATGGTGTTCGGTTCATTATTGTCCTCATGTTGTTAGCACCTGACTCTTTATTATGAGGTACCTAGCTTAGGTTCCTGAATCTCTTGAGTCTGCAAGTCTTCCTGAGAACACATCTTGGATGCAGTGAGTTCTGAATAAAAGGTTATCTTAGGAATAAACAGAAATGATCAACTTTATATGTTTGATTTTTGTTTTTGTCTTGTTGAGACAGGGTTTCTCTCTGTAGCCCTGGCTGTCCTGGAACTCACTCTGTAGACCAGGCTGGCCTCGAACTCAGAAATCCATCTGCCTCTGCCTCCCAAGTGCTGGGATTAAAGGCATGTGCCACCACCGCCTGGCCAATAATCAACTTTAAAAAGGGACCACCTCACTTTAGTCTATGAAGTAAGTCACTGTTCTTAGTGGGTAATGTCAGATACTCTAACCCTTTAGGAAATATTTTGAGTTATTGCATATGAACATCAAAACAGAAAAAAGTCTAATATAGAAAGTGCTTCTTCCATTTGCAAGTGGGCTGGGTATAAAATTTCTTGTTACTTGCTAGAGGCTCTGACTACATTGTTACCTCAAAACGATCCTACAGCCGGGCATGGTGGCGTACACCTGTAATCCCAGCACTTGGGAGGCAGAGGCAGGCGGATTTCTGAGTTCGAGGCCAGCCTGGTCTACAGAGTGAGTTCCAGGACAGCCAGGACTACACAGAGAAACCCTGTCTCGAAACAAAAAACAAACAAACAAACAAACAAACAAAAAAATCGATCCTACAAAAATGCTTTCTGAAGCCACAAAGTAGATGACTATATTGCCACTCCCAATTCTAAGAGCCTGAGTGAACATGGGGAAAGTTGAAGTAAGAAACGCTGGAGGCGCAATGGGGCGTTTCTGTAGGCAGGGCTGATGGCCATGTTTGCCCAGGGCTGAGAGAGTGAGAACATTGTGGTGGGATTATACAGGGCGCCGAGCTGCACAGTTTTCTCTGCATAAAAGCCATGTGGTTCTCTGATCTAGCTTCGAGAGAAAAAAACAAATACGGTCAAAGGAATGCAGATAGAGGTCTACTGCCAGTCGCCTCTCCTTCAGGATACAGCTCGGGTTTTGGGCTGAGCCATGATCTTCTTGGTCAGTCTCCAGCCAGTAATTGAGCACTAAGGGAGATTAAGGCCTTGTCATCCCTGCCCAACATGGGTTCTCCGAACACAATATTTTTCTAAGTTCTGTAGTGCAGCGGCTGAGGCTTTGCCAGATCTGCCTTCTGGCATGAGATCTCCCTGCCAAATTCTCCTTCCATCCCCCCATTTCTTTTTCACACGGTTCAGCTCAGCATCGTGCCTGGAAGGCTTTCCCTGCCCAGTTCTGCAACCTCATCTTTTGATCTTTCATGGGTCTTGTTACCCAATAAACTGTTTTCTCTTCAAACGCTGCATCAGCATCTGCTTCCTGAAGGACCCAAGAGTTCTTTGTGAAACTGGTGCTGCTAAGAGAGATAATATAAACACATACAGGCACCAAGTAAATCTGATACAAATGCTGATGCAGGAGAGTTTAAATTCACTGTACACAAGTGACAGGAAAATGCTCTACATATGCCCCTTACTCTGTTTACCATTGCCTTATTACTTTTAATGGAAGAAAGAAACTAAGCTTACACATTTTCAGTATTTTTAATTATCATTTCAGAGGACTATTTACATTTGTTCATGCCACTTCTCTGAGCAGAATATGTTTGCTATGTTGAAAGGCCTGGTTTGGAATTCTCAGGAGGGTTTGCCTGCATCTGGTTTTGCCTGCTATTTCAGTATTGATTGGAAGGAGGACTGGGCCCCATTTTGACTTAAATTCTATCTTTTAGAATTTATGAATCTATATCACCCTAATTATAGTTGGATTTGAAACCTAAGGTATTGCTTGAAAAAAATCCTCTTTGTTTTTATGAGTTTTCTATTCTTCATTGAAAATCTGAGATGATTTTATCAACACCTCCCTGATAAGAAAATGACTGAGGTAAAAATCACGCAAATCCAAGAGCACACCCGGAAGGCACCTCAGGAGCGTCAGTTTTGTGCCGACATTTATGTGCTTGGTATTTATGCTCACTGCAGAAAAGTTATGTTTGAAAACAAAGGAATTATTTATGGTTTTGTTTGCTTATATTTCAGAAAGCCCCGCATATAACTTAGGTGCAGCGTACACGGTGAAGAAAGTGTGGATCTAATCTGAGTGACTCCCCTTAAACAGACATGGTAACTTTATTTCCCTCATTTTTCTTCAAAGCAGAAAGAAAACATGAAATGGTTGATAAAGAAGACACTAGTCTATGGAAGTCTATTTGATAATTATCTTCCAAATTACTCTACTACTGTGTATGTATTTGTGGTTTGAGTTCTTTTAAAAAAAAAAACAAAACCTAAAGCATCTTCAAATAATTACATATTTTTGTGTCAAGAGGTTTTTCTTTTTTAAAACTATCAAACTTGTGACTTGACTATCAGGATAGTGTTTAGCTTACTTGGTGAGTGGTACATATTTACTATGTTTTATATTAATCAGCATTTAATACCAAATCATAACTTCTATTATTCTTTTTGTTTCATGTACAATTTTTATGACTATGTGTGTTTATGTTTAAACATACCAAAAATGAGAATAACACCAAGTATATTTTACTAGTTTTGAAAAAAAGTATTCAGGGCACAAAATGTTCTAGGAGGTCATGGGATATTTTTTGGTTGGGGCAGCTGGACTGAGTGATCTATGTATGTGCATCAGGTTAATAGGCTGGCCCTAACAATCAAATAAAAGGCAATTGCATTTCTAAAAAACATTGTATTAATCTAGATTTTACTATTATAACAAGATGCCTAACTTTTGAAGGAAGGGGTTTATTTAGCTTACATTTAGTTGTTAAGGTTGAAAGTCCAAGGCTGTTTGACCACATTGGCTAGGTCTCTAGGGAGGGCCTTCCAGCATGACTTCACAGCAGGAATATTTGTAAAACATGGAGACCACCCGGCTGTGTGGGACGCTGAAGACAGAGACTCCCAGCTCAGGGATAGGTTTTTATGACAACATTTGTGAGAACTCTCTTCAGGAGAGCAGCAATTCTGAAGTCATGGCTACCTCATGACTTAGCCATAGGTTCTACCTCTGGAAAGCTCAGTAAGCTCCCATATCACCACACTGGGACCAAACTTAGAACACATGACTTGAACCATACTGAAAACAAATAAAGATGATAGCAGACTCCATTTCTAGGTAAAATCACAGCCAATGGCACTGGGGTACGAGTTCAGTACATAGTTTCAGAGGACACAGTTAAGACAGAGCTGTATGTTGAGTATGATGCCTGTATCTTAAAGGTTATAGATGGCTTTACCTTGTGTCTTTCCCACTTGATTTCACTTAGGGAATTCCTCTATCGAGTCATCTTTTCTCAGGTTAACCTGAAAGGAATTGCTATGACTCATGATGTGTTCATAGTTAATTAACATCATGGTTAGGATATGAGGTGAACTTATTAATGAAATCTAACATACCATGTAGTTCACATATCCTGAATGTATATGTGAACATGTTAATCACCTGGTACTCTATCTAACATCCGTCCAAACTCTTTCAATTTTGGATCGTTATCTCTCAATATAGATAGTTTTGAAATGTGTCTGTCAGTCTATCTATCTATCTATCTATCTATCTATCTATCTATCTACCATCTGTTTATTTGAGTTTGTGTGTGTGTGTGTGTGTGTGTGTGTGTGTCTGTCTGTCTGTCTGTCTGTCTGTCTATCTGTCTATGTGTGCAGGTATGGGATGCCCACAGAATCCAGAAGAAGATATCAAATGCCCTGGAGCTGGAGTTCCAGGTGGTTGTGAGCTGTTTATGGGTGATGGAAAGAAGTCAGGTCTTCTGGAAGAGCAGCTACTGCTCTGAGTCATCTCCCAAGTGCTTCCTCTCAATATAGAAGGTGAACAATTATATATCACAGTTTCGAGCTTCCTTATTCATCATGGGTTCTAAATGCTTTACAGTTATGTAATTTTTATACAGTATACATATGAGATAGGTACTAATAGTTTCCTATTAAGGCAACAGGGACTCAGACACAAGATGATCCAATAGCTTCCCCAAGGTCCATTAGCTAGGAATTCCACAGCTGAACTCTGAATGCAAGTATTGTGGTTTCAAAGTTCACAACCTTAATAACCACATATTGCCTCTATAGTAAATCATTTATCCCAGAGCCTAACCCAGACATCTTTGTACCTTTTTGGCTGTTGCTTATGTAGAATCCATTCAGACATCTCCTAGTATCTATGCACTCATGAGAAATTCTCTTTCATGCTGTCATTAGTCAAAATAGATGGAATTTGGCACAGAAGCTTATAAATTAAGGGATCAATTGTTTTATATGTTTTTTAAAAGTTAAGCACAAGGTCTTTAGAAGGTCCTAAAAATAATTCTCTCACTTGTGTTAACGTCTTTGTGAGTGGCCATCAACTAGAGTGACTTATAATCCTTAATATGTACTAGTAAATATGAATGTGTGTATCCTGTGGATAAAGTTCAATTACTCTGAAGCATTTGGACGTGTCTAGCCATATTTCAGTAGTCTAAGGACACATCAAAGTGACATACTAGATATTAGTATTTTCTTTTTTATTGATGAATGAATGACTGCCTATACTTAGGAATCGATTGTCTGTTTATAGAAAGTCCCTGATGGTGGGCAGTTCTGAGCAATCCACACACCCAAGCACAACAGAATGCGTGTGCATCGTCTTCACATTCACAAAAGCAAGGCATGCTACACTTGAGGGATGATCCATCTGATGGATGAATCTTGTAACTTGGACTTTCACCGAGGGCCAAACTGTAAATCACTGGAAGGGAAAGTTAAGGGGAAGTGGTCATCATGCCACTTTGGCTGCTGGGAGCACTAAGGGGTTTTTTTTGTTGTTGTTCAAGTAGGTATGAAGGGTTAAATCTGGCTCATGGCACCAGATAATGGTTGTCCACTATCGGAGGAGGGGCTGAGGGAATCTGGTAGGAGGGTAAATCAAAAGCGTCTGGCACCATTGAGGAGCAGGCTGTGGGAAGCCCCAGGCTCCCTACTGATAACTTATCTGTCTTCTGTAGTGAGGCTGGATCATGCAGCTGAAATATAGCCAGGGTATATTTTACATGTGTGGCATTGCAGAGATATTTATAGCAAATTACATTTCTTAAAATCTAAATGATAAACTAGTTTAAGTAGACCTATGTAGAAAGCGATGACATTGATGGAAAAAAATCAAATACTCGCCCATTTAGATTTCATCGGCGCTTACTTTGTTTTTGTTTACTTTTTAACATTTTTGGTTAGTCTCCCTTTGTGTGCATTGGTGTTTTTGCTTGCATGCCTGTGTGAGGGTGTTGGATTCTGGAGTTAAAGACGGTTTGCAAGCTGCCACGTGAATGCTGAGAATTGAACCTGGGTCCTCTGGAAGAGCAGTCAGTGCTCTTAATCACTGAGCCATCTCTCCAGTCCATTCCTACTCTTCTTAAACAAACAAACAACAAGCAACAGCAGCAGCAAGAGTTTCCCAGAAATCTTTTAACATATAAGGGGAAAGCAACAATCTTATCCCAGCCACTCCCTAGTCTCTTCACAGCCTTAGAATATTTATAAGGAAATATGATCCTTGCTTTTGCATTGCCCATATATTTTTATGCACCGAATTAATAAGCGATAAGGATTATTTAGAAAAATCTATCCACAGTGTCATGGCACCTAAACATTTCGCAGCAATTCCTTAATGTGCTAAAAAGTGTCCATCAGGGTTAATTTTTTTCCTATTTTTTGTAATATCTAAGTTTCTTTTTTATCAGAATGAACGTGTGTAACAGCCCTTTTAACTCTCGCCTTTCAGTCTCGAGGAGTCCTTGTTCCTATCCCTGTTTATCTTCCGCGGAACTCACTTGCTGAAGAAACTCACTCTAAGTTCAGCCCATCGCTTCAGAGTAGTCACCGCCGTAAGATCTGAATTTAGACACTGGCATGGTTACACGTTCCCTTTTCATCTGTAGGAATATTGTCCAGATAACACGTGCACCCCTCTCAGGGACACGCCAGCCATGTTCCTTTGTCTTTCTGACTGGTTCACTTGTGTTTCCTCACTAATGCTCAGATAATACATGTTAATGTGCTCTTTTGTTCTCTCATCTTCATTAGATAAATAAAAAGTTCTAGTTACAACTAACGCCCTATCCCATCTTTCCCTCTCTAGACCAAAAGACTGTGCTGAGTCTGTGTATTTCATGCTTTTTTTTTACACTTTAAGTATGCATATTTTTCTAAAGTGGATCCAAAATATGTATGTATATATAAAATTTTTACATATTTGTTGTTATGCTGCTTACGAGTATTTGCAGTTTTCATTTGAGGCTGCTCTCTGTTGATATATGAAGGTCTAATTGACATGGACCTATTTGAAGATTATCAACTTTGTACCTACGGATGATTTTGTCATTTTTGAGTTTTCTTAATATAAATAGCACCGTGAAGCAGACTCTTGTACCCAGGTCCCTGTGCACGTGTCCCGAAGTTACTCTGTTATAACAGGCAATGGTCCAGGTGGCAGCGCTGTCTTAGAGGGGCTCATGCCAGCTCTACTGGCGTCTTTTTTATTTCTTCATTAAAAACATGTCTGTGCCTGTGTATATCTGAAGAAGTCTGTGTCATATGTGTTCAGATGCCCACAAAAGCCAAAGGAAGATGTCGAATCTCCTGGAGCTAGTGCTAAGGGAGATTCATGGGCCAACTGATGTAGGTGCTGGCAAACAAACAGGTCCTCTGCCAGAGGAATAAGCACTCAACTACTGAGCTATCTCTGGAGTCTCCGGTATTTCTAAATCTCTAAAAAGTTAGACATTTGGCTATAAAACCCAAGAGCTGTTAAAACTGTATAATACGAACATATGATTAAGTGAATTATATTGAAACAAAGGTAATACCCAAAGCTAATCTCTTACTAATTATTTTACTGAATACATGAGAATTATCTCTGCCCAAGGCAATTAGCAGTTATAACAGTCGAAGGAAATGCTCTATACTGTGTGTGACTATGCTTCCTGTCCCACCTCTTCCCCAGATGACACCACACTGCCTACTTGGAATCACCTGTGTTGGAAGTATTTTCACAATATACCATCATGAATCAGAGCTGAATTTATCACTTTGCTGATCATCTAGACTTACAAAAATGAGATCCAAATCATAACATGGCACAAATAGTGTATTGTGTGTGCAATCGTTAAATAGCACAAAAATTAAGGGATTTTTACTCCAGTGCTCAAAATCTATTATTCTACAGTACATCCAATGTCTCATTAGAAGGTACATTAAAATTCTTCAGGAAGTGATAGATGATGATTCAGTGAATGACAGAAAAATATAAAGATCTAATTCAAGAATACTTCACTCAAGAACATATTTATGGTGAGAAAAAATACTTGGTTTTGAAAGAAAATAGAAGAGATTATCTTTGTAGCTCATAAGGAAGCGCCACTCAGAACCAAATGGTTCTCATTCGTCAGATGTAAAGTGTGTAGACGGATGGCTGTGTTCAGCTGTCTCCTTAGTCTGACCCATCTCTTCTTGTATATTATTTTCATGATGTCATTGGGAAGGGGTTTCCCTGGGCAAAGAGGTAATCGATGTTCAAGCTATTTCTACCTAACATAAGATGCCCTGGATGACATTTTTGGTCCTGGAATCTGTCCAAGGGACAGAAATCTTATCAGTTCTGCATTCTTATCTAAGAACCTCCCCAACTCACTCTTCCCCATTTCTTACATATCATACCCACATATAACCTAACTTTATCTCTGAGTCTCTTCTCTTGGAAAACCACTTACCACAATCTTTGTAACAATGAGTTAGGGAAGGTTTTACCCATTTGTAGTTTAAAATTTTATTCTGAGACTCTGTTGGATTTGTGTTGAAATTAGTGATTTTTATCACAGTAAGGCTTGTATACAATTCTGCTATTTGAAATCTCAAAGAGTGATTTTGGACTCTTGGGCATGTGCCAACAGGTCTGACCAGAAGTGCATTTCCTTATGATGCTATCGTCGTCATGGTGGAGAGCTCGTAGTCATGGTGGAGAGCTTGAACACCAAGTCTTCTCGTAAGCAAATGTTTGCCTGGTTACTGTTTGCCAACATTGCCTTCAAACAGCAGGCAGTTAATAACCATGTCAAATTGTCCCTCTTCTCTATCTTACAAAGAAGAATCGGGGGCTGGAGACACTTAACAGGAATGCTGTGGCCAGTTGACTTGTATTCCATCTTAACTTGGTGTGTGTATTTCAGTTTTACTCAGTCAGTAGTAGTACCACTGCATCTAAATAATTGCTGTCTAGCTGTGCTTAAGGAAATATATTTATATTATTTTTGTAACAAAGAGTCTTGCCCTCGTTGCTTCAAAATAGCACAAAGGAGTGCCTGTTGTATAGGAGGGAGAACGTCTTCCAGGACTTGGCCAGTATCTAACACTCTCCGGTGGGCACCAACTATATCCCTGTTGGCTGGAGGCAACACATGCATGTTGCAGCTATAAATAGAAAGGATGTGCAAATGTGCATGCGTGTTCTCCTTCTACCACACGCGTTCCTATTCTGTGATCTTTTCTTGATCTCTGATAATCAGCCTTTTCCACCCTATAGTGCCAAGAAGATGAAAGCCATATGTTCACAAATTGGACTAGGAATGCATACCCTAGCATTTCTTGGAAATAAAATAAGGCACGATTTTTAAAAATCCATTTAGATTGATAATGAATGAAGAACAAGTAGGAATGAGAAGGAAATCATTCTATTGTAAGACCTTAAAATTAGCTGGTTCCAAATCCCTTCTGACACGGAGCAATATTTATCAGATGAGGCGTGGTGCTAGACTAGACTCAGTGGCAGTGATGATTTAGGTCCTGGCACTGCAAAGGTCTTAGTTCTCCGTGTAAATTTTAACACCCCCCAATCCCCTCAATGTGAATGAGGAAAGGCACTGTGCCCATCCCAGTCAGCCTTCAAAGCAAAGCTAATCAGAAGATGTGCTGGAGCAGAGGAGGGAGCACAGTGACACGCCCACCAGGTCAGGGCCATACTCTCTGCATTCAGTCTCCCCCAAAGAGGAAAGACTGCTTTTTTGTTTTCCTTGCACCTATCAAACATCTGGCAGTGTATCTCCCAATTCAATTTATTGTGTAGAGTCTGAGAGCCAGAAGAAGGAAAAAAAGAGAAACGTTTCTCATGGTCACCCAGAGCAAATGAAGTGAAATGTATACCTGTAGTTAAAAAAGGAAAAACCCACCAAACTAAAGAAATGTGAAATGCAGTTTATGTTCAGTTTGGTTTAGAATGTAAAACATAGATGCCTGGGAGCAGGCCATTATCATGATATATAATATATTAATATATAATATATTCCACCACAGCTTATGTAGTGTTTAGATGAAACACTTATGGCAAGATATTGGGGAGAAAGAACAAAAATCCATGCAAAGGCACACATTCTCGGGACCTTTCTGCTGTGCTTGTGGTAACCAAACCAATATTCTTCCACCCTCAGGCCTTGAAACGTCAGACCAGCCAGAGGTCTGGCTGTGCTTTAACCATTGCTTCACACAGCCTCTAGGTCCAAATCTGTAGATGTGCCGCGGACGATTAGTTTGTGATCCTTCATTGTAGCAAAACTTATATATCTAATCTACTTTAAGGTGTGAATCCTTTTATTCCTTGTGACCTGAAAGTAGAATACATTTTTATCTTAATAGCCCATTATTAACTAGTTAGTATTTTTTCTTCATTAAAAAAATAAATAAATAAAACATTGGCCCATTTTAAAATAAAAGAAATAAAATAGCACAGCAATAGTAATATTGATATCAACTTCATTTTTAGGACCTTCTTTGCTCTAGACACAGTGCTAATTATTTTATAATTAGTATGTTTTTGTGAGGTTGGGAAGTAGTGTCTCCCTTGGTAGCGTAGGCTTAGCGCCCTGAACTCATGGTCCTTTTAAGAGTCACAGGCTCTCAAGTGCTGGAATTATACATACATGCCACCAACCCTAACTTTGGTGATTATCATCACATCTAAAGAGATAAGAAAGTATTAATAAAACAAGTACTGGCCTTGCTTTGTGCACTAAAGAACCGGTATGAAGTGAGTTAATGTATATGAAATATATGTTAGATATAGATAGATATACATCTATATCTAGATATTGATATATCCAAGGTTAGATATAGATAGACCTGCCAGATCTGTCTGAATACAGAGGGCACCAGATTATCATGCTTCCTGCTGTGTCTTGTACACAGGTTTTTTTGTTTTTTTGTTTGTTTTTTGGGTTTTTTTGTTTTTTGTTTTTGCTTTTGGTTTTGGTTTTGGTTTTTTCGAGACAGGGTTTCTCTGTGTCACCCTGGCTGTCCTGAAACTCACTCTGTAGACCAGGCTGGCCTTGAACTCAGAAATCCACCTGCCTCTGCCTCCCAAGTGCTGGGATTAAAGGCGTGTGCCACCACCGCCCTGGCTTCTTGTCCACAGTTAATGGCAACACAACAACAACAGTAAAAAATCATTACAGCGGCAAGCATTTATGTGCCATTCGTGTGAATGAAACTGTGTATGTGTGCATACGCTTGCATACTCATTCAATAGAACTTATTAATAAACAGGAACATCAGTGCCACCATTTCACAGCAGAGGAAGCTGAGTCAGCATTCTTTGAGTGGTAGAGCCAACACTGAGCCCGGCAGACTGTTGAGGTTTGCCCACGAGCGTATCAGTTAGAAGCAGCAAGAGCCTCTCTTCCCAACATGAGCACCTAACCCAGTGTCCACAAACATTCCTTAATCTATTTCAGGAAATACATTAATTCATATTCCAGTTGATTGTCTCCCTATGACCTCTTTCCTGAGTCCCACAGGCTTCTTATAGAGCATAATTTTGTAAGCTTCAAAGTAAATGTATATATAATTATTTCTTTGGGGGCATTTTACTGGAATGCCAGGGGTGAGACACAGAAAACAAATTAAAATGTAGGGAAGGAAAAAAAGGGGGAAGAAGTATACCAACATGACTAGCACTTAGCATGAGCCAGGCGGTTTGTTTACATGTGTATGTTCTCTCCGCACCCACGGCTTTATAGATAAGCTTTCATTGTCCAGTAGATGCTGAGAGTAGCCGGGACACCTAAAGAGCCATGAAGAAGAGGACATCATCGGTAAGGCAGGTCTGTCTGTGTGATTCCCTAAGCCGACACACCAGAAATGTTCAAAATGAATTCTCAGCACCGGAAGAAAGAGAAACACCTTTGCTGTGTTCTCTAAGGATGGAGAGGGCACACTAGGAAGCTGTGGAAACGACACGAGGAAAAGCCTGACAGCATTGCCACATTGAGGAGGACGTGGACCCTAACGGACCCAAGGCATTTCACAGGAGGGAAAAAATGAGCCTGGTACCATCTCGCTCCATAACGCTGGGTGCTAGGAGACCACGTGGGTGGTCGGAGTCGGAAGTCACTGTGGGACTTGGTAAGACCCGAGTCTGAAGGACGGTATCATAATCAGTAAAAGGAAATGATTGTTTACTGAGTACATCTATTAGACTAAAGATGTGATTAATGGAAGGTCTACAGTTAAAATTCAGAATTTGGCAAATGATAAAGAAAGTTTGGCCAATTTTTTTTTCTGCCACAAATCTGCTGCACTTAAAAAAAAAAAATAGTCAAAGATCTTCAAAAATAATGTCCGGGCAATTGAAAAAGCCAGCATGTGATTTACAATATGCCACTGAATTTGAAGCGCTTTGCGAGAGCGTTTACTTAAACCTCATGAAGACAATGATTTAAAGCATGGACTGGAGCCACCAGCGTGGGCAGAAGCGGGAAAGGTTATTGCAAAAACAGCCTGTCTTCCCTTGCGAAGAAAAAAACCAGAAGCAGGGAGTATCTGTAGTCAGTGTGTCTAAATGGCTATATCACTCTTAAAAATGTGGGTCAG
Organism: Apodemus agrarius; assembly: GCA_964023405.1. Classification (NCBI taxonomy): domain Eukaryota; kingdom Metazoa; phylum Chordata; class Mammalia; order Rodentia; family Muridae; genus Apodemus; species Apodemus agrarius. The sequence continues at coordinate 55,834,298 of OZ030017.1, read as the reverse complement.
CAGCGGGCTTTAAGAGTCAAGAGGAATTCCTCCTCCTCCCCCTCCCTCTGTCTCCTGGGGACCTGTGATACCCTCCTTTGTGATCACGGTGGGAGATAAACAGCAATGAGCTGGAACTGAGATTTGGAACGGAGCACTCTGAAATCGATACGCCAGCTGGAGCAGAGAGTCCAAAAAAACAAAACATAAATTTCTTGGAAAATGACCCTGTCTTTTGGCAATTATTACCATGAATGAGAAGAACTCAAAACCCGAAGTGAAGCGCGCCTTCCCTCGCGCAGCTCCGAGCTGCGTTTTATTCTCGTGTTTTCTATCATGACAGACTTTGAAGGACACGCGCAATGAGACAATATCACATTTTATTTAGTCTGAAGATTTTTCCTTTGTGTTGTATTTACCTGGCCAGAGAGGTTTCACGGTCACAAAGATAAGGGTTTCCCAGAATAGGATGGGATTCTTGTAGCAGGATGTGCTAGCCTTGGACATGTGTCCAAATATGGGAAACTCCACTGAATGGTTTGAATAGTGTAGTCACACTCATCTCTGTTACTAAAAAACGTTATACATTTATTTCTGTGGGATAATTCCAAAGTGAAGAACAATACATTTAAATTGTACTAATGTGTATACTTTGAACATTTCTATATTTCTACATAAAATCAATATGATAATTTAGTATAATGAGTGAGAGACTCCTGTGATTAGCACCTCATATCGAGCTAAAGCAAACAGCAGAGGACTTACTTCTTTTTGTCAATTATTTCTTTGGGGGGGTTCATATGCACTATGAGAATCCTGATTAATAAATTCTAGTTTATACCATGTATAACGAGGGTCTTTCTCTGAACAGATAAGGTTCAGCTTTATAGCATCATAGAAGCTTAGAGTTTGGGCAGACAGTCTAAAAAAAAATTGTTTCACCCTTTTTGTACTCCAGAACGTTGTCCCCCTACCCATGTTCTTTCTCACACTCTCTCAGTGTTTGCAAATTTAGCGGTGAATATAAGTGTGATGTTATATTTCAGTAACTAACCTGAAGTTGGAATTCTAGTCTCAGCTTTGCCACTTAACAGTATGGCCTTGAACATCCTTGACCCCTGGGATTCAGTTTTTACTATGCTTCATATTTTTCTCCACTCATATATTGGAACATATTTATTATACATCTTCTCTTGTGCCTAACCCTGAGTTAGATATGGGGAGGTAGAATGAACACGTTATGCAAAAAGCTCAAGCCTTGGCAAACTCAAAAACTTCTGAGCGGTTATAGACAAATTATTGTAGTGATAATTAGATATTATGGGTTTTTTGCATTTATTTATTTATTTATTATGTGTTTATTTATTTATTTTTGAGACAGGGTTTCTCTGGCAGTCCTGAAACAACTTCGCCTGTAAACCTTGCTGGCCTCAAACTAAGAGACTTGCCTGCCTCTACCTCCAGAGTCCTGGACTACCAGGTCCTCAAAGACCACTAGACACGGACCACCGCCATGTGGCTGATGTTATGTTTTTTGTTGAGTGGCAAGAAGGAATAGCAGTACACAGGTTGGCATATGACAGTAAAGTCTAAAGTTTCCTGTATGAATTCTAAATTCCAAAGTGTGTCCGGTGCTTAGTAGGCCTAGTAAGCTGTGTCTGAATTGAAACCTGTGTCGTTTGGATAGGGGTGAAACTGTCAAGGAAATAGTTTCAGAGTTTCCTACTTACCAGGAAACAGAAAACAATCTTCTTGTTCGAGGGTTGTAAGAAAAGGGAAAAATTTTGGTTTATCTTGGGAAGAGAAAAAAAATATTTCAAGAACTGAAATTTAATGTTTCTCTTTGATGGGCATAAACCTTCAAGAGATCATGTAAGCAATTTGGAGAATTTCGTTTGGTTGTTGTTGTTGTTTTCCACACTGCTCTGGTGTCTTACTCAAAAGTTAATTCCTTTGACGATTCATTATTCATTCTATCTTATGTGCAGAGAGAGGCTTAGAACACAAGGGAAAGGGCAGTTTAACGCTGAGCAAGGGCTTTAGATTGAATGAGTTCAAGTCTGTTTTATACAACTCATCGCCTTCTTGTTTCAGACATCCGTTCCTTCTTTTAACTAACTCATACATAACTGCTCTTCTGGTTTGTAGAGCAGTAAGCCACACTTGCCACAGTAAACGTCTGTCAAAGCGGCTAGCCGTGAGAACTCCAGCCACACATTCACCAGAAGGACGCGACTGAGGAAGGCGACTAACTTTCCATTCACCTTAAAGTTTTTCAGCACAGCCAACGTAACCTTCTTCCTCTCATGCTTTATTCTTCTAGGGAGTGGTGTTACATTCCTTCTTCCATAACACCAACTCACCGTCTCAACCCAGGACGAAAGGTGCCCTCCTTTTGAACAAAGTCTGGCCATCTGCCGGCTGCTTGTAGCTGATCTTCGCTGATGAGGAGGAGTTCCTTCTTTAACCGGGATCTTGGCCTTGATGTGTTCTATAGTGCCCTAGTGTGCCCTTCCCCCAGCCTTGAGCAAGCTAAATAGACCTTAAGGGTTTGGCACAGTTGGGCCTTAATGACCCAGGTGGAGTCAATTTCCTACAGGAGCAGACTGCCCGCTGAGCTTGCTTTGCAACTCGACCCAGCTGAAACAAAGGATGGGGTCTGTGGGCTTTCTCTAAATAAAATGCAGTGCTGACTAATAAACTTGGAGCCTTGATGGGAAACTTTGGTCTTGGCTTCATTCTTCACTCAGACTCCGTCCTTTTTTCTTGTTTTGTTGTTGTTGTTGTTGTTGTTGTTGTTGTTGTTGTTGTTGTTTTGAGACAGGGTTTCTCTGTGTAGTCCTGGCTGTCCTGGAACTCACTCTGTAGATCAGGCTGGCCTAGAACTCAGAAATCTGCCTGCCTCTGCCTCCCAAGTGCTGGGATTACAGGTGTGTGCCACCCCCCACCCCACTCCCAACCCCCTACCCCAACCCCCAGCTCCATCCTTTTTTCTTTTCCAGACTCCCTTTCAGATAACCCAGTTCATCCACGGCTGCTGGACAGCTACACCCTAGGGTTCAACCATGGAGAATGATGGTCTTCCCCATAAGGGCCTTCACAACCATTTGTGTCATGATGGTAACTCCTCCCCAGAGGGATCGGAAAGGCTCTGGTCACATTTGTATCTGGTAAAAGAATAAAAAATGAAAGGAGGGAGTCGGAGAGAAGGAGCTGTGGTTAAGATCACTTCCCTTCTCCAGGACCCAGGTTCGCTTCTCAGCACCCAGTTGGAGGCACACAGCTGTAGGTAACTCCAGTTCCAGAGACTCTGGGGACCATTTTTTTTTTTTTTTTTTTTTTTTTTTTTGCCTCTCCGGGGTACTGCAAACATGTCATGTGCATAGATACATGTGGGCAAAACACTCTTACATACAATAAAAATAAGGGTTTTTTTTTTTGTTTTTTTTGTTTTTTTGGTTTGCTTTTGTTTTTTTGTTGTTTTGTTTTCAAAATGGAAGAAATCTGGCTTCAGAAGTTAAAGGAGTTTTGTTGTAAGACTATTTATGAAACAAGGTAATTATTCTGTTTCAAGCTAATCTAACATGGCGCATTTCAGATCTCAAAGTCAGCCCCGGAAGCTATAGGCTTGCTCTGCTGATGAGGCTCCAGTCTGCAGGGAAACCCAACCCTCCTTCTGTTGATGTTTGGTAGCATTAACTGCTTCAGTAGCATTGGCTTTGCCGTTCAGGGTAGTTTGTGTTACTGTGGCTCTATAAGATCAAGAAATGAGTACCATGTACCAACTGACATTCTTGGAAAAAACATTATTATTTGGAAATAGAGCCAGAAATATATTTGCTTGTCTCATGGGATCTGACAGGACAATATTATTTTTCTTTTCTTTTTTTAATTTTTCTATATTCTTTGTTTACATTCCAAATGCTTTCCCCTTTCCTAGTTCCCCCCTCACCATATGTCCCATAAGTCCTCTTCCCTCCACCCATTCCCCAATCACCCCCCACTCCATTTCTCTGTTCTGGTACTCCCCTACACTACTAGATCAAGTGTTTTTGGGATCAGGGCCCTCTCCTTCCTTCTTGGGAATCTTTTGATTTGCTAATTGTGCCTTGAGTATTCAGAGCTTCTGGGCTAATTAATATCCACTTATCAGTGATTGCATTTCATGTGTATTCTTTTGTGATTGGGTTACCTCACTTAGGATGATATTTTCCAGTTCTAACCATTTGCCTACAAATTTCATGAATTCATTGTTTTTAATTGCTGAGTAGTATTCCATTGTGTAAATATACCACATTTTCTGTATCCATTCCTCCTTTGAGGAACATCTGGGCTCCTTCCAACTTCTGGCTATTATAAATAAGGCTGCTATGATCATAGTGGAGCATGTGTCTTTGTTGCATGAATCCTCTTGGGTATATACCAGGAGTGGTATGACAGGGTCCTCTGAAAGTGTCATGCCCAAATTTCTGAGGAACCGCCAGACTGATTTCCAGAGTGGTTGTACCATCTTGCAATCCCATCAACAGTGAAGGAGTGTTCCTCTTTCTCCACATCCTCACCAACACCTGCTGTCTCCTGAGTTTTTAATCTTAGCCATTCTGACTGGTGTGAGGTGAAATCTCAGGGTTGTTTTGATTTGCATTTCCCTGATGACTAATGATGTTGAACATCTCTTAAGGTGCTTCTCAGCCATCCAAATTTCTTCAGGTGAAAATTCTTTGTTTAGCTCTGTACTCCATTTTTAATAGGGTTATTTGGTTCTCTGGGGTCTAACTTCTTGAGTTCTTTGTATATACTGGATGACAGGACAATATTGTGATAAGAAAATGTTGAGATATAGAGAGACAGAGAGGGTACAAAGAAAGAAAGCCGTCCAGAGTGGGCAAGCAAAGGAGGCTGAAGTAGTGAGGTTCACAAAGAATTTTCTTCATATGGCTATGTCACTATTGATATAGAGTAGCTAAGAATACTTACAGAGATTTCAAGGAAAACACCATCTCTGGGAAAGTTTTTCTTTGATCCTTTGACCGCTTTTGAATAAAAATCCCCAAACACCAGTAACTCAGAAGTTCAGAAGATCAAAACCTGACAGGGATCAAAACTTGAATCGATACTCAAAGAAAAGTTTACAGAAAGGGGACTGGGCCAAAACAAAGAATACAAAATGCACAATCACTAGCTTAAGATTCTAGCTTTACATTCTTAAGGCGTGGTAGGTCTATTGCCTGCTCTGGCTTTGTTCAGAGCCCTTGACAGGAACAGGAGAGACTGTTCTGTGTTTCAGGTTACCAGGCTCATGAAAAAGGGACTGGGTATATATTCCTCATGTCCACTTCACGTAGCACCTGAAATCAGTACAGGTCAGCTGTGCTCCATCCTATGAGAGAAGAGACTTGTCTATGTGGCCAAGATCATATATGTTACCATTTTGCCTGTAGCCAAGTTGTTAGTGCTGATGGTGTGAAAGTCAAAGGCTGAATGAGGTGGCACACGCGGTTGAGGTGACACATGCCATTGCAATTAAATACTGGAGCCTAATTGTCTCAATTTTTATCAGACCATTGTGAGCTATTTATTTGCTTTCCTGGCAAATTGCATGTGCTTCTATTTCTCATTTTCTTCATCTGCATGTAAAATGATATTTAATGTCTTCCTGATAGGTCATTGATTTTAAATAGGTGTACACAGCCATTACGATTAGGGGATTACAGCAGTTGGGGTTATCTGCACTAGGCCTGCACAGTGCGGGAACAATAATACAATATAATACAATGGATGCAGTAGGAATTCAAGGGGGAATAGGCTCCTTGGTGAAATTTGGTCAGTGAGGGATGCTTTGGGGGACCATAGCCTTCAGTTGTGTACCCCCTAGTGAGTCTACCGGACTCTAATGGACAATTCCACATGGATGATTAAACAGACGGCTCTGGTTAAACTACTGGATCAGAAAACAAAGACATGGTCATGGCCCAAGAGAGGGACTTTCAAGGGGCAAGCCCTCTATGCATGTATGCACTGCTTAAAGATAAATAAAAAAAGTGTGTGTGTGGGGGGGGACTGAAAGACTGCTTAAACAAAACAAAGGTAATGATTGCTTGGCCAAAACTCCTGCTTACTGTGAAAAAAATTTTTTTTTTTTCTGATTAGGACAACATTTAATTGGGGCTGGCTTACAGGTTCAGAGGTTCAGTCCATTATCATCAGGGCAGGAACATGGCAGCATCCAGGCAGGCATCTTACTGTGAAAATATTAACATCGCAGTTGTTAATGTACAGATTCAAATAGGAGCACCTACGTTCTAGTTTTGTTTGCTGATACCTTCAAAGTCCTTAGGATTTCCATAATGCCACATTGAAGATGCATTTTTAATTGTAGTTCTATTTGTGACAGGTGTGAAATCGCAATAGCTAATTTGATTATTTCTCTTGATACAATGCATATGATTTGAAAACAGGGAAACAGTGTTAAAAACCTTAACAATAACTTTTGGCATCTCAACAATCTGAGAGAAGTTTCTCTTTGTATTCATTTATAGTTTAAGAAAAATGAGAGAATTGCTTTTTAAATGATGCATTCTCTTTGGGGCGTGTGTGTGTGTGTGTGTGTGTGTGTGTGTGTGGTGTGTGTGTGTGTGTGTGTGTGTGTGTGTGTGTTTAAAGGAGCTGAGAGTGAAGTTCAATTGTAGCACCCTTGACTAGGTTTGATTACCAACAGCACAAATAATGGATCCCAAAAAGCAAGGAAACATGTTCTTCTCCTAGAGCAGTGGCCCTCAACCTTCCTAACACTGTGACCTTTTACTGCAGTTCCTCATGTTGTGGTGACCCCACCCATACAATTATTTTCTTTGCTACTTCATAGCTGTAAGTTTGCCACTGTTATGAATCATGATGCAAAATACCTGTGTTTTCTGATGGTTTTGGATGACTGCCACGTTTAAAGGGTCATTCAAGTCCGTTGAGTACCAGTTCCCCAGAGCATCTAGCATGGTTTTATTAACCATGATTTTTGGTCCCTAAAATTTTTTTTTTTTTAGACTTCTAGCCTTGAGCTCTAAGGTAGTTAATTTCTATGGCAGTAAGCCATGGGGCATGTTGGTAAAATAGTCCAATGGCCATATGCAACGGATATAATGTTAATGTGAGTTTTAAAATTCAGTTCTTTTAATATGCATGCCTATTTCTAAATAAAATCTCAACCTTTTTTCTAGTAGTTTTACCTTGAAATCAAAGATGCTTCAGCTGTTGCATTTAAACTTTCCTGTGCGATATTAAGACCAAAGGTCAATTTCAACTAAGTATTCCTGTGAGATATTTTATAAACACTTATTTCAGTGACAGCATAGCTTTTTTCTTTCCAACAAATATATGTTCCTATTTCTATTTAGTTTGAATGCATGTTGTAATTGTTTCTCTCTCTCTCTCTCTCTCTCTCTCTCTCTCTCTCTCTCTCTCTCTCTTTCTTTCTGTGATAAAACTTTGACCAAAAACAATTTAAGGGAAGAAAAGATTTATTCCCTCTTACAGCTTACAGTCCATCACAAAAGGAAGTAAGGGCAGGAACTCAAGGTGGAAACTTAGAGGTAGGAACTGAAGCAGGCACTTAAATCTGCTTAAACCTGGAGAAACCTGTTTAAACTGGCTCACACCCTAAGGCTTGTTCAGCCTGCTTTCTTTTACAATCCAGGACCTCTGGCCATGGGTGTCACCACCCACAGTGGGCTGGGCTCTCCAACCTCAATCACGAAGAAGAAAAAAGAAGAAAACACCCCCATACGCTTGCCTACTGGCCAATCTGATGGAGATTCAAGTATTCTCTTACTTGAAGTTCCCTCTTCCCAGATAACCCTAGCTTCTGCCTGGTAGACAAAGAGCTAACCAGAACAGTGCCTATGCTTTAAAAAGAAAAGAAAAAAAAATGTGTATAGCTTGATTTGTATTCCGAGTTTGTTAGGGCCCAAGAATCGCTGAGGGAAGACCCCAGACTGAAATAGTAGGCAAAGTAAAGAACATTTATTCTGTCGAAACAGCCCACATGCAGGAGTCAACCAAACACTGCGACAATGTAAGGAGCTCACGTCCCTCTTTTTATATGGGCGAGGAGAATTTTCCAGAAGGGTTAGGTAATCTCTATGAGTAGCAGCAAAGCAGTGACGTGTACAATTTTGATTGGTTGCTATGTGAGTTTCATTATCTTTGGTGAGACCTTGAAGAATTTCGTAGCCCTGTTCAGTTCTGGCCTTGTTATCTCCTCCAGCCCCGGGGTCCCAGGAGCTGACTCAGCTCCAGACCCCGCCTCCCTAAGTCAGGGCTATCACTGATCTAAGGTTCATTGTCAGTGGCTCCCTCTGAAAAGCCCAATTTGCTTCCTGGGACGTTGAAAATTTTTATTCCCAAGGTTTTGATCCTCTCAAGTTGACACTTGGATTTTTTGAGAGTAGCAATATCAAAAAGAGGAGCTTTTTGTACTGAAAGCCAGGAGTCTAGTCATTTTCGGGCTCTTCTTGTATTTCTAAAATGTTGTCTAGTAAGTGAATTAGTAGGAAAAACTCATAGACAGCATTTAGATTATTAAAAACAGCACTATTTCATTGATATCCTTGACTTTTATTTTGTTAAAAATTATAAAATCAAAAATAAAATGAAAAAAATTCCAACATACTTTATACTCTTACAATTTTAATTTTTAAAAAAGTCCTCCAATTTATATATGTATATATGTGTATGTATATATTTGAAATATAAATAGAAATACATAATCACTCCTTTGTAGTGTTTCCAAAATGCTCTTAATCATATTGGACACTAAATTTGATCAGCTATGCAGAGAAAGAATGTGAGAATAAATAAGCACAGAAGCTCTGAATGTTCTCCGGGCTTCCTCCTTCTCTGTTCTCCTTAAACAATTGCATGTATGTCTTGTTATCTGTCATACTTCCTGTTCAACAGAACAGCTCTCTCCACCCCAACCCAGCAAGGAGGCCTGTAGCAGGTGAGTTAGAACTTCAAATAAGAAAGCCTGGGAATCAACTGAAAGACCAGGAAAGACCTGATTGTTAGCCTGCATCTTCCTAAATTGGAATACAGCCACAAACCCTTGGGGCTAAATCCCTAACCCTCGGAGCAGCAGCCTGGAGCATGTGGGTAAGGGTTATGTGATTCTAGGGTTTTGTGTTGAAATTAATCTCCAGGAAGTAAGGTTCTCTTGGGGGACTCTGTGGCAAAATGCTCAAACCAACAAGCACCCATTTAATGCAGCTTTCTAGAAGTGGGAACACTGTATTCTTTTCTGGACACAGTAAACAGAAAATATTTAAACTTTGTCCCGGAGTAGGAAGTGTTCTAACCCTACAGAATCATCAGTTCTAGATGAAATCTATCTAATGCACACATGAGGAACAATACTGGAAACCCTGTAAAAGACAAAAGTAGGAAGCTGCTGTGTGCACATGGTGCACAGTTTTACAAGAGAACTGTAGAAAGTAGCGGATACATTTAGTATATGGTTCTTGCACATCCACACTGGTGGATAATATTTTAACATCCTTTTTGACCTTTCTCTCCCTTCCCAGGATTGTAATCTTGTCCTCGTTGAGGGATGGCTAGAGGTGAACTCTGCAAGGTACTGGTGTGTGCTAGCTCAGAGCTCTGAGACCCTAGACAGGCTGTTGAAGGTGCCCTTTGTCAACATACTTGTCTTGGTCAGAAGTAACAGGAGAGGACAGTGTATCAGGGTTAATTGCTAGGAAGAAAATGTGTGAATTCAAGGGAATATAAATAGGTTAGCAAGAGAGGGAAAGTCAGGAGCAGAAACTCGAGAATATTTACTTGCTGTGAACTGAGAAAGAAGGGGAGTGGAGTAAGCTAACATTTCAATAACTCTTGATGTTTAAAATCACGCATTCCTACTTGCTTTTCTAAAGGCTGCCTCCCCACATCAAACTTCCTAAAATATGAAAGAAAGATACATGCACGTGAAGTCAATCCCAAACCATCGGCACGGTGACCCAGAATCTAGCCAGATTCTTGCTATAAGAAGGCTGTCATAGGGGGATATCACATCTGGGAAGACACCAAAGACAGATGATTGAATCATGAAAGAGAGAATTCAAGCTAGAGAGTCAAAGGCAAAATGAAGTCAGAATGGCCAGGTGATTACAAGCTGTCGGAGGCTTTGGTTATGTGGTGCTGAAGGAATTCTAAAGGCTGACTATATCTTATCTGGGGCAGTGATCTTCATGGTGGCTTGAAAGGAGAACTGACCTTCCTTCTACAAAAGGAAGTTGTACAAGTTCATGCTTTGGAAACTTGTGAACTATGGAGTGGTAGTGCAGGAATACAGCCTGAAGCTACAACTGTTCTGTTCATATGAGTGTGCTGGGTATTACACCATCCTGCAAGGATTAGAAAGAGTGTCAGGACTCTACTGTTCTACTGTTCACTGGTCTCTCGGACATGCAGTTTTCGTGAGCCCACCCTTTTTTTTTTTTTACAGGGTTTCTCTGTGTAGTCCTGGCTATCCTGGAACTCACTCTATAGACCAGGCTGGCCTCAAACTCAGAAATCCGCCTGCCTCTGCCTCCCAAGTGCTGGAATTACAGGCGTGCGCCACCACGCCTGGCTGAGCCCACTCTTTAAAGTGTGTGTGTAATGGGAATGTGTGACTGTGTAATGTGTGTATGCGAAAGTGTTAGTGTGTGTATTAGTCTGGGTTCTCTAGAGTCACAGAACGTATGGGCAGTCTCTATGTAGTTAGGGAATTTGTTGATGACTTACAGTCTGTAGTCCAACTCCCCAACAGTAGTCAGCAGCAGCTGTGGATGGAAGTCCAAGGATCTTGCAGTTGCTCAGTCCCACGAAGCAAGCCGGCAAGGAAGAAAAAGTCTTCCTTCTTTCAATGTCCTTATATATGTCTCCAGTAGAAGGTGTAGCCCAGATTAAAGGTGTGTGTATCCATGCCTTTAATCCCAGATGATCTTGAACTAGAATCCACAGCCATAATCTGGGATTAAAGGTGTATGTCTCCACACCTTTAATCCCAGATGACCTTGAACTGGAATCCATGCTTCAAGATCTCCATGCTAAGTCCAGGTCAGAAACTTATATCTCTGAGCCTCCAGATTAGGATCATAGGTGAGCCTTCAAATTCTAGATTGTAGTTCATTCCACATATAGTCAAGTTGACAACCAGGAATAGCCACTACAGTGTGTAAATGTGTATGATGTATGCATGAGTGTATGGTATATGTGTATGAATGTGTGTGGTGGTATGTAATCTGTACTTTTCTCCCAGCTTTTCTACAACAATTTCATACATGTATATAACCAACTTCAGTCCCTTGCCCCACTTTCCCTTTCTCACCCCACCCCCACCCCTTGCTGCTGCTGCCCTGAAATCCTTCTAACAAAGTCTCTTTACTATTCTCATGTCTTCTGTTTGTACATGGCCCTCAACATGTAGATGAGTTGCTCGCATGAGCTTTGGTAAAGGGCTATTCACTGGGTCGGTGCTTCACCAGTGAAGGAGGTGATACCCTTTCATCTAGCAACCATTAACTCCCAGTATTCCCTCAGAGATGACTGCGATCTCCATGAAGAAATTCTGACTGGCTCAGTCTGGCCATGAGTACAAAGCGGTGCCACGCCCAGTGGTCTCTGTTGTTGCACATTTCCCTTCTCTGGCTCTTACCTTCTCTCTACTTCCTCTTCAGTGATGTCCTCTGAGCCACACACAATCAAGAGAAATTCTAAAGCAAGTTGATCCCTGAACCCCAACTGGCTGTTCTGGAAGTGTCCTCTTTTCCTTCCCCATCCTATGCCCACACTTTCATTTTCAATGACCTAAGGCTAGACCTGGAAATGTCAAACATGTGTCATGGATGGAAGTTTGTTCCATACTGACTTCCATACTCTTGTCTACAAGTAACTGAGCTCTTTCGTCTTTAGGAGGCCATGACTTTTTAGAGCACGTGCCATTGTAAACTGAGCCCTTCTCAAGCAGTGGACTAGTGTATCACTTAGGTTAACTTTGTGGCAATTAGAAAAGAGGATGGTATCTAGAAAGATTGCCCAGTGGCTGAGAAGGCTTGCTGTTCTTCCAGAAGGTTTTAATTCAGTCCCAGTGCCGAGTGCCCAGGTTATGACAGGCACCTACACACATGACATGGATTCATACAGACACAGAGACACATGAACAAAAATTAAAAAAAAATAAATAGAAGGAAGCAAAAACAAGCACTTATACTTTTCAATCTTTAGCTTAGGCCTTAATGCTGTTGAGAGCATAGACGTTAACAGAAGAGCTTAATGAAGGTTCACACTGGCATACAATCAAATCACCTCCACTTAGCTCTAGCCTAGAACATTTTCAACGGTCCAGAAGACTTCCAAGTCTTTCTCCCAGTCGTTCCTCCCTCCACAGAGGTTCTCTCTGTGTCTGTCTCTCCCTCCCCACCACTCTGGGAGTTAAAATTTCATATCCTTTAGCTTTCCAGCACTGGACCGATACAGAATCCACTTTCTTGTGCCTGCCTTCATTTTCTTGACTTTTGTCTACAGGATTCACCTATGTGGCATGTAGAAGTATTCTTTCTTTCTTCCTTTCTTTCTTTCTTCCTTTCTTTTCTTTCTTTCTGATTTTTTATTATTATTAGATATTTGCTTTATTTATATTTCAAATGTTATCCCCTTTTCTCGTTACCCCACCGAAAACCCCCTATCCCATTCCCCCTGCCCCTGCTTACCAACCCCCACTCCCAGAAGTGTCTTATTCTTTATACTACTGAGAAATATTCTATTTAACACAGAGAAGTTTATTTACACGGATTCCTTTTGATGAGATTTTTAGTCGTTCCGAGGTTTTGGCCCTCATGAATGGGTATGAGCTTCATGCGTTTTTGACGTCCTGAGAAGACAACAATCCACTAGTCTTTGTATGTTGTAGAAGGCTGTGCAGGTCTTGGTTTGGCCAATACTGCCCAAGATGCTTTTCTTAGTACTCACTTCAAATTACAATCATACCCGAAGTGTATGAAAACACCAGTTGTTAGAAATCTTTAACAACCAGGAAAAGTTATAGCTCAGATCTGAAATGTCCTCAAAAGGCCTTGTGTTAAAGGTCTGGCCACCAGGAAACAGGGAAGTGGTGGGGCCATCAAAAGGTGAGGGCCCGTAGAGGAAGTGGGATCAGAACATGGGAGCCCGCGTCTTCCTCTCTGTACTTTTGTTTCTAGGCCTCTGTAAGGTGAGCAGCTTCACTTCGCCACCAGCTCCCGGTGGTGATTTTCCCTCCCCACAGGTCCCTAGACATTGATGAAACTGATTGTCCAAACCTCTGCAACTGTCAATCAAAACAAACCTGGTGTCCTTTTAAGCTTTCATAGGGATTTTCTAACTCGAAAGCTTGCTGACACCCTTGCTATAATTAACCTTTATAGGGATATAGTATGTGTATTGTGACTTTTTTCTTTTTAGTTTGCATGTTTTTCATGTGCTTATGAGCCATTTGGACATGTCTAAGAAGCACCATTTAAAAGTCCTTTTTGCTTTTTGTGTTTATTTTACTAATTAATGAGTCTGAAGTTCTGGAGTATTTGGATTACCGAGTCACTTGTTACATATTGACTCGGATGTCACATACGAATGTACATAGATATGTATAGGTATGCCATAAATATGTATGTGTATCAAATACAGCTATGCTACATCTCCATATATGAGTGACTCCGCTCATGTGTATGTCTTCTTCAATCTGTAGTCTTCTACTGAAGGGGAAGTCTCGGTTTTAATTTTAAGCTTTCCCTGTTTTGCTGAGTACCTTTTGTACTCTCTTTAGAAGTCCTCAATAAACCAAATGAATCAGACACTTACTGATGTCTCCTATGGAAGCTTTGCTGTCCTGATATCCAGATTTAATGAAGAAAAACAATCTCAGTTTATTTTTATTCACAGTAATGAAGTAGGGCGAAGTTCATTTCCCTCCATCGACTTAAGCATCATCATTAAAAAAGAGACTTTCACCTTTTCTTTACTGACCTGCTTTCACATGCGTGTAGTCAAGGGACTGTACACGTGTGTCAGCTTTCGAGCCTCCATTTTGGTTGCTTTGGTTTGAATCAGGAATCGGTAGCACAACATCTCAACAACTGTAACTAAATTAAAAGACACTGAGACATAGGACTATAAATCCTTTGCTGTGGCAGGCCTAGAACTTGCTGTGTAGACAAGGCTAGCCCTAGATTCACATTGGTCTATCTGCCTCTGCCTCTCAAGTCATCATCATCATCATCATCATCATCATCATCATCATATTGATGATGATGATGATGATGATGATGATGATGATTTTGAATGGTATTGTTCATTGAACCTGGTACTATTCTCTATCTCAGCAAGACTGATTGGCTATAAAGCCCAGCCCTCCATAATTCACTGTGTATGTATTGTCACTGTCATTGTGTCCCCCCTCCCCCACCTCCCACCCCATCCTCCCACTCCAGCACTGGGTTGCAACGTCCATGTGCATACTGGGGACCTGGAATCTAGTTCTCCTGCTTGTACAGCAAGCGCTTTACCCCTGAGCCACCTCCCCAGCCCAACATTTTTATAATTTTTTTATTCCTCTTCTAGATTCTTTTCTGTAGACTCGACTTACCCATTTTCATAAAACATAACTTTTCTGAAAAGTTGACTGTTTTGCATTGAATCTATATATCACGTTGAGCACAACTAACCTTCTAATACTATTTCATCTCCCAGTGAAAATACATTTCTCCAATTGTTGGGGTCTGAAATGTTCCTTCCCACCCTATTTTGAAGTGGTCAACAGGAAATCCTTTAATGTCTTGTTTTTTAGGTGTTACTACTTGTTGTGAGTGAGTGTCCTCTGAGGCAAGCGACTGCCATCTTGAGGAGCCTGCCCCGTCCCTTCTTTGCAAAAAAGATCATCCCAGTTGAGCTGGTCCGTGGTTCACAGCCCAACATGGAGAGAAGGAATCGAGAGGGGGCATGGGGTTCTTGTCTGGGTATCCAGCTGCTCCTTGGCTCCTGGCAACTCTTCACATGGCCTGAGGGAGAGGCTGTAGAGACACTGCCAGGGTGCCTCACCCATGTGACTATGGAGAAGTCCTCATTAATACTGGGTAAAGCTTTTCAGGTGTGGCTAGTTGGGGGAGGGGTGCCTTCACTACGGTAGTGAAGCCCTCAGAGTGAATCTGGGTAGAATCTCTACTCCATTGATTGCTGGGACCTTGGGAAGACAGGTAGACTTGGCTTAGTCTCTCCAAAGGAAGGAGTTTTAGTAACAACACTCCAAACAATATTTTTTTTTAAAAAAATCTCATCCAGTCATTGATATATATCCTCAATCATATTTGCATAGTAATCTACATCCAGCAAGGTACTTGTTGATTCTCGTAGTTGTTTTGTCGATTCTTTTGTATTTTTAAAGTCCATAATAATCATCATCTGTGCATAATGAGAGCTTGACTTTTCTTTCCAGTTTCTTTCTTTCTTTCTTTCTTTCTTTCTTTCTTTCTTTCTTTCTTTTTTTCTTTTCTTTTTTTTTTCTTTTTTTTTTTTTTTTTTTTTGGTTTTTTGAGACAGGGTTTCTCTGTGTAGCCCTGGCTGTCCTGGAACTCACTCGGTAGACCAGGCTGGCCTCGAACTCAGAAATCCGCCTGCCTCTGCCTCTCAAGTGCTGGAATTAAAGGCGTGTGCCACCACCGCCCGGCTCTTTCTTTTTTTTTTTTTTTTTTTAATTCCACTTCCTCTCTTTCCTCTCAACACATTGGGTAGGAACAAGATAGAATATGGAAACTAGAAATAGAACTAGAAAGAGTTGTCATCATCATTATCTCCAAACCCTTTCCTTATCTTTATATGTAATCCAAGACCTAGTGCCTTTAGTACTTTCCATGTATTTCTTGGTATTAGGGGTTAGACCAGTTACCTGCCCCGGCTGCTCTCCATAGCCTCTTTCATTCCTTACCCTGCACTCCCTTTATTCTGCTTAGGTTTCTATGGCTTTGAGCCAGAGGATTACATCTTCTCTGGTGAATTGCTGCTATGTGTTTGTTATATTTTTATCAGGAAATTATAGCTGTAGTTGACTCTCAACGTTTATATAAATCTCCTATCATGTAGTTGAGTTGATAAAGTAAAATATTACAGCAATGGCATAAAGTCTGTCAGAAAAATCTAAATCTATTGTTCAAGCAAATCTATATTATCCATTTTCATCCATGTCATAAAAACACACAGAAATAAAGTGGTGGTTGTACACGTAAGGCCTTCAAGATGAAATGAAAATGTAGACTTCCTATACTTTGTTGGTTTTGTCAGGTACTAAGGTAATATATGAAAATGCTCCTCTTCATTATTTATAATGTAGCAACAGGAAGTCATAGATCTCATAATGTTTTAGTCAGTGACAGCCAGCCTATACCACAGTGGACTCATAAGATTAAATCACCTAGTGACATCATAGCTTTTGGGTTATGCAAATGGGCCCTGTGGTGATGCTCACAGGATGAGAACATTCCCTAAGGACACATTTCTCAGAACACAGTCACTACCCAGTACATGACCCTTACCCACAGTATACCCCGGGCTGGAGAAGATGGCTCGGGGGTTAAGAAGAGGCACTTCCCATGCGGAGGACCCTAGCTCAGTTCCGAGAGCCCCAGTGTGGGGATGTGATGTCCTCTTGCTTCCACAGGCACCTGCATGCTTGTGGTGCACATACACAGACACAGAAAACAAGAAAACATGATAAAAAACTTTTTAAAAATTGGGGATATAACTCAATGGTACAACACTTGCCTAACATGCATGGGCCTCAAGATTTGGTCTCCATCATCCCCTCTCTCCCCTCTCTCTCTTACACACACACACACACACACACACACACACACACACACAGAGAGAGAGAGAGAGAGAGAGAGAGACAGACAGACAGACAGACAGACAGAGAGACAGAGAGATAGAGACAGAGACAGAGAGACAAAGAGAAAGAGAATTTTATCATTAAGAGATTATCTCTTTTTATTTGTGTTTAATAAAAATCCAGTGTCTTTTTAAATACTAAGAAAACACACTTGATTACGATTTTGGGGTAGGTAATATGTTCTAATCTTTGCTAAGTGGGAGGTTCAAGGTCAAACTGAACCTTAGAGAAATGGGTACAGGATAGAAGTCAAAAAGAAAAATCTGCTAAGCTCTTTACAACTACACATGCTTCCTATCCCATTGGTAAGAGTCCATACACTTCAGTTCGAGAAACAGATTTGAGTTCGGAAGCACTACAGTAGCCACTTAACTACCCTCACCAGTTCTCAGCGGTCTGGATGCTGTGCGGCGAACGGTGTCTGGTTCTTTTGCTTGGGCTTACGAGCTCATCCATCACCTTTCACCCTGCTTCTTACCCTGGAGGCTGAACTTTTAAGAACCAAAATCAGAAGCACCTTTGCCCTCTGGGTTCCAGCAGGGTTAATCAACAGTAAGCGGTCCCAGGAAAATGCGAGAACACTATTGGTCCTTCCCTGTGTGCACCCTTCCACGCATGCGCCCTTTTCAAGGCTCTATGCAAATTTTCCCCTCCCGGGCTTTAATAACCCTCACCTTTAGCCCTTTTGCTCTCGAGGCTGGAGTCTTCCACAGTTACTGGCTCCCGCACTGTTCTCTGTGGCTTCCCAACACCAACACTAACACTGCCATTCCGTCGCAATGAGTCACTGGATAAATACGCCTTTCTTGGATTATATCCCAGTTTGGGAGCGCTGTCTACTTCCTGTTTGAAACACTGACACACATTTTGGAGACTCACATTGCCGGGTTTTCTCAGGAGAAGGGTTCCAAACACATTCTGGAGGGGAGGTGGAGCTCCCGTTCCACAGGGATGGGGCAGTCTGCGGCAGATGAGGGTGCGGATGCAGACGCAGTTCAGCACGGCATAGCCTTCTTACTGAATTCTTCCAACCACACCACAGTGAGTCAGCACAAGTGCTGTGTAAACCTAGATGGCTCCTGGTTACTTTCCCGGACTCTTCTTTTTTTTTTTTTTTTTTTTCTATAGGAAAGTTCCAGAGACCCCTGAGGGTCCTGGTCCATCCCATAAGGATGATTAGAGATCACAGCTCTCCCTAGGCTAGGGAACATCTCTTAATTACAGGATACGCATGCAAGGCTTTGGTGAGTTAGGGAAAAATAAAAAGGAATATTAATCGCATTCAAAGAGTACACATGGAGGAGCCCGGGGCTCCAGCCGCATATGCAGCAGAGGATGGCCTTGTTGGACATCAAAGGGAAGAGGGGCCCTTGGTCCTGAGAAGGCTCAATGCCCTAGTATAGGGGAATGCCAGGACAGGGAAGCAGGAGTAGGTGGTGGGTTGGTGAGCAGGGGAAGGGGGGATGGGATAGGGGGTTTTCCGGAGTGGAAACCAGGAAAGGAGATAACATTTGAAATGTAAATAAAGAAAATATCTAAACAAACAAACAAACAAAAAAAAAAACTGCCAGGCAGTGGTGGTGCATGCCTTTAATCCCAGCACTTGGAAGGCAGAGGCAGGCAGATTTCTGAGTTCAAGGCCAGCCTGGTCTACCGAGGGAGTTCCAGGACAACCAGGGCTACACAGAGAAACCCTGTCTCGAAAAAAACCAAATCCAAAAAACAAAAAAACAAAACAAAACAAAATAGTCCTTAGGGACTGTGGAGATGGGTAAGTAAGTAAGAGTGCACCCCCCTCCCCCCGTGTGTGTGTGTGTGTGTGTGTGTGTGTGTGTGTGTGTGTATGCCTGGTGCTGGGGGGAGGTTTGAAGATGGCATTGGATTTCCCCGGAACTGGGGTTACAGAGGATGTAAGCTACCATGTGGGTGCTGGGAACTAATCCCCAGATCTTCTAACCTTTGACCCTTAACTGCTAAGTCATCTCTCCAGCCCCAGTTTGTGGAATAACTCCCAAGGCAGGCCTTGTCCCCATGGCTCTGAACACAAAGCCAGATTGGAGGCAAGCACATGACTCACCATCCTCCTAGCCTTTTAGGCTGAAGAAAAAGACGGCGACCCCTCTGCTCTTGAAAAGCTGACACACCATTTGGGGGTTCCCATTGCTGGACATTCTCAGGAGAATAGTTCCAAGCACGTTCTGGAGGAGAGGTGGAGCTTGTGTTGTGTGTGGACGGGACAATCTGCTAAACTAAGACGCAGACACAGCTCGGTGTGTCACCTTCCTATCATACTGTCCCAGCCTCACCACAAGGAACCGGCGACCAGTGCTGGGGGGTCAGTCTGGGGACCTGGGTATTTTAGACAAGAACTCTACAGCTGGGCTGCATCCCCAGCCTAGAGAAACACCTTTGAAAAGCGCCTCTTACTTCCGGTTGCAAAAGCCATCCAGCTGCTCGGCTGTGGAGCTGCTCTTCCACATTCTTGTGCAAAAACATTTTAAGCCCTCATTTTCCTCCTTTCAGGAAGACTTACCTCTGTCCTTTTCCACGTTGTGACCTCTGGTCTTAATAGGAGTCAGGACTATGACTATTATAGCGACACACACCTTAGGGCCGTTCCCTTACCTGTGTTCAGAACTAAAACCTGCCCACGCTTTAACTTTCAAGCACTTACATTTCAGTGTTCCACAGAACTTCTTGTCCTGTATTGAAAACGGCAGTACCTGCCCCATTCCTTTCTCCCCTTCCTGTCCCATCCTACTAAGTATCTCCCTTTCAGCTATCTTCTCTCATGTATTTCCCAGATTCTAATGCTTAGTCTTAGATTTCTTAATTTTAATGCTTTGACATTTCTGCGGTGGGCACTGGAATGATGTATACCTTCAGGAACAAACAGCTTATCCTCCTGGAACCATAGACTACCTAACCTAAACAACTTTAAGAAAGAGGAGGAAGGAGTTATTTTGCCTGAAAGTTCCAGTTAGTTTAGTCTGTAAGCCGCTGGCTCCAATATTTTGGGCCAGAGGCCGGCTGGCCATAATGGCAAAGAGTGTGGACTGCTGTGTTACACGGCTAGGACTAGAGGGCCCGGAACAGACCAGGACCACTCTCAGTGGACCAGTTCCTAAAGCAAGGTCCATCTCCTGAAATTTCCATCACCTCCAAAAATAGCACCAAGAGCTAAAACAAGAATGAAGGGGTGGTGGTGGTGGGGGCGGTGGTGTGCATTTCATATGAAAACCACAACATCTCCCAACCGCAACCAGTGTGGGTGTCAGAGTCAGTCTTCAATTACAGATCTCTTCAGAAACTACAAATGACTCAGTCCCAGTGAAGCTAGCTTTCAAAGATGTCTCAGCCTTCTTTTCTGGTTTTGATTAAACAAAAAAAAGAAAAGAGAAGAAAAGAGAAGAGAAGGGAAGGGAAGGGAAGGGAAGGGAAGGGAAGGGAAGGGAAGGGAAAGGAAGGGAAGGGAAGGGAAGGGAAAGGAAGGGAAGGGAAGGGAAGACAGGACAAGAAAAGAAAAGAAAAAAAGAGAAAAGAAAAGAAAAGAAAAGAAGAGAAAAGAAAAGAAAAGAAAAGGAAAGAAAAGAAAAGAAAAGAAAAGAAAAGAAAAGAAAAGAAAAAAGAAAAGAAAAGAAAAGAAAAACCCTGCTCTGGCAAAAGTAACTTAAGAGAGAAAGGGTTTACTTAGCTAACAATTCCAGGTTTCAGTCCTTA
The DNA here is from genome assembly GCA_964023405.1 of Apodemus agrarius. NCBI lineage: Eukaryota > Metazoa > Chordata > Mammalia > Rodentia > Muridae > Apodemus > Apodemus agrarius. The sequence continues at coordinate 55,813,651 of OZ030017.1, read as the reverse complement.
TTGCTGTGAAATTTAGCAGGCAAGAACTTAAACTAGCAAGTCACATTACATTCACGTTCAGAGCAGGGAGGTGGTGTGAGTTAAGCACTCATATGTTTTCTACTCTTGCGCTGCTCAGGATTCCAAGTCAAGGGAATGGGGGGGAGGGGAATGTCACTCATATCAATTAAGATAACTAAGATACTCCCTCCTGGACATTCTCTGAAGCCTTTCTCCTAGGTGATTATATTGTGACAGGTTGACGGTCTGATTCACAACTCTACTCCTTGTCAACCTGACACACAAACGTGTAACTTTAAGTCATAACCCCTATCCCAGAAGCTCATGATCACCTTATAATAAAATAAATAAATAATAAACAAATAAATGAATAAATAAATAAATATTAGTCCAAAATGTAAAGGTTCTATAGACCAGCAGCCAGGAGTAAGGGGGCTATAAGAAGAGATAAAGCACAAGGTAGTCTGACTTTATAACAAGCCTCTCTCGTACTTAATTCAGTGTCTGAAACACCAACTCACTCTTGTGGCATAGTCCTTAATCCCTCCTGAGGTTGGAGCCCTCTGGTTTAATTATGCCCCTGGAAACGTCCACCGTTTCTTGAGTCTGCTATTTGGAACCTGAGCTTCCGGCACGTGGACCCTGTGTAAGTCAGAGCACCTTTTCTGAGACCCCACTATAGCTCTACTTTTCCTTCCTTTCAATATAACATTCACTAATAAGCTGCCAGAATGCTGACCTCAGAGTCCGGATCTTGGGCATTTCCCCCTGGGATACCTACTACTGTGGATGAGGGTTTTCTGCATTGTGCATCACCTATCCTCTGTCCTTGAAATAAACTGGTCCCCTCGTTTAGTTTCTTAGGTTAAAAAAGATATTTTTAATTGTATAGATGACCCTTAGCAATCTGGTGATGACACTGCCGCCGCCGATAATGATGACGAGGACGACCATGATGATGACCTTGATGATGATGACAACAATGATGAATTAGATACTACCAAGCCAATTAGAAGCTCTCTATTCTAGATGGAAGTTATCCACATGAGGACTTTACCATGAGGTCATTCTGTGGGTGTCATCAAAATATACAATGTCTGTAGTTCTTTTGCCTTAAGCTAATCATTCCCAGAGAGAAATCATTCCTTTATCTGCCTAGATCTCCTGGTTCCTAGTGCTTTAGGAAATGGAGCTAGAAGTTGCAGCATTAGGTGTGACAGCTTTTAGTGATTTTTCCTCTTGAGTCTGGAATGGCTCTCCCACTCTTGTGCTCTCCTCCCCCAAGATGATCACCTAGGACTGGTGTATTCCAGTCCTTAGGATTGACCGTTCCAGAGAGGCAGGGAATTTTTCAGCTAGGTCTTCCTATTTGTCTTGTTGCATGCAGTATTAGGTAGAAGTTTCACCTTAGTTCTTATCATCTTAAAGGGGAGAATTCAGTTAAGCAAAGCAAAGTAAATCACATACTCAAAAAAAAAAAAAAAAGAGAGAGAGAGAGAGAGAGCTGAAGTAAACTGTCCAAAAAGGACATGGACACCAGCACAATGGGATCTGTGGACTTTCAGGAAGTTTTAGTAAACGTGTAGCAACTAGGTGTCATATTTATGGGTAAGGTGATCTTTTTTGCCCTTCCAAATCATAGAAGACCGAATCACTGTTTAGGGTATTTCTTTGAATGATGCTCTTGAGAAGTCCATGGGAGGGTGTTACTTTAAAACCACAATCAAATGTCATAATAAAGGTGGGGGTCATATCACAATATATTTTGTTAATCAGTGTGTACATGTAGCAATTTGGAAAAGTGTCCATTTACTAATTTCTGATGTATCTAGAAGAACTTAACTGAGGCTTCAAGGATGTTAAGCAGGAAGGGGTATTCTCCCTACCTGTCTGTTTAGATTCAGACCCACCAGGAATCCATAGTGTGTCCCCATCTCAAAAATAAATAAGTAAAATATCATTTATTTTTAACCGCTTTCTTCTAAAGTACATGTTGTGAAGACTTTGTGATTCTACTAAACAGTGGCTGGAGTTAATTTGCATCTTGGTACAAATAATTTTGTCTTTCTAGAAAAAAAAATGTTTAGATAGAGTCTCACGAGGTAGCCTTGGCTAGTCTGGTACTCTCTAAGGCCAGGCTGGCCTCGAACTCACAGAGATTCAACCGCGTCTGTCTCTCTAGTGCTGGGATGGATTGCCCCCACTACCAGACAGACCCAGCTCAGCTTTCCTTAGAAGGCTATGCGAGTTGCCTTTCTGTTTCTAACAACTGTTCTTTTGAATGGTGGCATACATTCTCCCAGTCTCCTGGTCAATTGCTTTAGCAGTATTTGTGAATGAAGGGAAGATTTTTTTCTTTCTGTTCTATGTCTAAATAAAAGTCTTCTTTAGCTTCTTAAATTTGGGGAAAAATACGATTGAGAAACTCATTTCTTCTGCTGTACTCACAAGGACTTTGTAGAGACCATTGTGTCTAAATGCTTCAACCCTGCGGGCTAGTGACCAGTCAAATGCAGTGTAATTCAGCGTTGGTCATTTGATACCCAGTAAGTCCCAGTAAACAGAGAACAGATGGAAGATGGTAGGATGTGTGTGAGTATGTGGTGTGTGTGTGTGTGTGTGTGTGTGTGTGTGGTGTGCTTGTGTACAGTGTGTGTGGGGGGTGTATGTGTGTGGTATGTGTGTGGTGTGTGTGTATGTATGTGTACAGTGTGTATGTGGTGTTTGTGGTGTGGGGTGTGGTATGTGCAGTGTGGTGTGTGTGGGGGGGTATGTGTGTAGTGTGTGTGTGTGTGTGTATAGTGTGTGTGTTTCTGTGGTGTGTGTGTGTGTATCAAGGGGGTGTAGGTGTCATAAAGATATAGACATAGAAAGGGTAGGCCCAGGACTTCACTGCTCTGGAAAACAAAGACCCGCCGTGGGTAAACATGCCAACAGAGTATTTCCCCCTTTCCCTCAAACCCTATGCTAGTGCTCTTTGGAAAAGAGGGTGAAGTAAGCCAATATCATCTTGCTCTTGTTTTACTAGGTTTGAAATTTGCATCCCGAATTATTTACTTTCTTCCAAACGACTTGAGATAAAGTCTTTAAAGTTCCCCATGGTCCATGGGCAAACACGTCCTTTCCCCTTCTCTGTCATTTCTCTGTCCTGCCCCAGTCTGCCTATCACCCTGAACATCTGACGTGGACCGTTCTTTTTTTTTTTTTTTTTTTTTTTTTTTTAATTGCTTGAGAGAGAATTACATATATCTAATGTGTTTTGATCAAATCCACCGCAATTCACTCCCCTCCAATCCCTTTCCTATTCCCTCCCACTCCCCTCCTATCTTCACGTGCTCCCACTGAGTCCACTTAGTGTAGTGTACAGGCTGGTTTTGTGTGTCAACTTGACACAAGCTGGAGTTATCACAGAGAAAGGAGCTTCAGTTGAGAAAATGTTTCCATGATATCCAGCTGTAAGGCATTTTCATTAGTGATCAAGGGGGGAGGGCCCCTTGTAGGTGGTACCATCTCTGGGCTGGTAGTCTTGGGTTCTATAAGAAAGCTGAGCAAGCCAGTAAGTAACATCCCCCCATGGCCTCTGCATCAGCTCCTGCTTCCTAACCTGCTTGAGCTCCAGTCCTGACTTCCTTTGGTGATCAATAGTAATGTGGAAAGTGTAAGCTGAATAAACCCTTTTCTTCTCAATTTGCTTCTTGGTCATGATGTTTGTGCAGGAATAGAAACCCTGACTAAGACAAATTGGTACCATAGTGGGGTATTCCTGTGACAACCTGACCATGTTTTGGGAAGGACTGTGAAAGTACTTTGGAACTTTGGGCTAAAAGATCTATTGGTGTTAAGAGCTCTGTGGGATGTTGTATAGGAGCTGGGAAGATAATGTTGAGAACAGTACAGAAGATGGAGGCTTGTGAAATTTCAGAGGGAAGATTAAAGACTCTTATCAGGGCGGTTGCTATTTTGCTTTTGAAGATTCTGTGGTTTTGGTTAGCTGGGGCTGAAGAATCAGCTTGATTAACAAGATACCAGAGCTACTGAAGTGAAACCTTTGCATTACTGGGACCATTGATGCTGATTAGCTGGAGCTAAGAAATTAGTGGTGATTAAGAAGAGACTTAAAGGTGAAATCTTCTGGGAAGTGTTTTCTGGGAGCACAAAGAGATAGCCAAGGTTGTACCTTGTGCTGTAGCTGGACTTGGTAATGTGTAAGAGTCACCCTCCATGTGTAAGGTACTGGTTTTGAAGGCATGAAGGGTTCCTGAAGAGCCTCTGAAGCTCAGCACTGTGAGAGGCCATGGAAGGTCTTTGGTGCAGATGCAGTCTCAGTTGCAATTGATGGCCCAGGATTTAAAGGGTCATGCAAAGGAGTTGAGGCTTGGCACCATGAAGAGACCCTGTGAGTGGCTATTGGTGAAACCTAGTTACAGTGGAAGACAGCAGTGTTTTGGAGATGCCAGTACCATGAATGACCACCAAGAACAGCAGCAGCAGTAGAGTACAGGCAGCTGGAGCCTAGAAGACAAGGTGTGTGTTAGAAAGGGCAGAACTGGAGAAATGACCCAAGTCCTTGGAGGAGCCCAGAAGACCATGAGTTGGATCCAAGACATTGGATGGTCAGAGTCTGATTTTGCTTTTGATCGTGACTGTGCCCTGATATTTTTCCCTCTTGAAGAAAGAAGGTATTTTAGTGGCATCCACAGTTAAGAGACTTGAATTTTTAAAAGATCGTGAATTTTAAAAGATATTGTATATATTTTTTTATTTTTTATTTTGGTTTTTTTTTTGAGACAGGGTTTCTCTGTGTAGCTCTGGCTGTCCTAGAACTCACTCTGTAGACCAGGCTGGCCTTGAACTCAGAAATCCACCTGCCTCTGCCTCTGCTTCCCAAGTGCTGGGATTAAAGGCATGAACCACCACCACTGGGTGATATATATTTTAAAGGGACTGAAGTTTTAATATGCAAGTTTTAATATGTGGGATTTTTAAAGTTATTTAGATCTTGGGGTTGAATAAGAAAGTAAGGGTTAAGGCTTAATAGTGATGTGTTTGTGTCAAGTTGACAAGGGGTCAATTGTACTGGCTGGTTTTGTGTGTCAACTTGATACAGGCTGGAGTTATCACAGAGAAAGGAGCTTCAGTTGAGAAAATGCCTCCATGATATTCAGCTGTAAAGCATTTTCTCAATTAGTGATCAAGGGAGGAGGGCCCCTGTGGGTGGTGCCATCCCTGGGCTGGTAGTCTTGGGTTCTATAAGAAAGCAAGCTGAGCAAGGCAGAGGAAGCAAGTTAGTAAGTAACATCTCTCCATGGCCTCTGCATCAGCTCCTGCTTCCTGACCTGCTTGAGTTCCAGTCCTGACTTCCTCTGGTGATGAACAGCAATGTGGAAAGTGTAAGCTAAATAAACCCTTTCCTTCCCAACTTGCTTCTTGGTCATGATGTTTGTGCAGGAATAGAAACCCTGACTAAGACATGTGGTTAGTATGTGAATGCATGTAGAGCTATCTATGGAGCATGCATACCCTATTAGGGGCTGTGTGCCCTAAGAAAACTGGGTCTCCTTCTTCAGGCAGATGAAAATTGCCCCTCCCTCGTTCATGCTTGGACCTTAGCCACCTTAACCCGGTGTGGGTCTTTGGCATTCGGTCACAGTCACCATGAGGTCATGAGTCTAATGACCTTGTTGTATCCAGAAAACAGTGTTTCAATGTAACTATTCCCTAGACCTTGTACAATCTTTCCATTTCCCCTTTCATGATAACTCCAAAGCCTTGGGATGAGAGGGAGTGTAATATAGATTATTTAGGTATGACTACTCCTTAATTTTTATTCTCTGTATGTTGACCCTTTACAGCTCTTTATATTAATCACCATCTCCTGTATAAGGCTTCTCTTGTGAGTGTTAAAAGATGCACTCATCCAAAGAGTGTAAAGAGAAGAAGTTAGAGGGTAGTTTAATATTCTGTCCATTTAGCAGAATAAGTTCTCCCTTAAGGCATATGACCTACCTAGACATGGGGTTTTGGGCCCAGTTAATGATACTGGGCATACATTCCATCTTGTAGATTGGCTTTACATTCAATCAAAAACTGGTTTAACATTAACTCATTTAACATTTCATGGTGGCACTGTTGCACTAGTGAGCACATCTTGTTGGCCAGTTTATTATTGGTAGCTCTCAGGGTTTACAGCTGCATAAGACTGAGAACTACATTTCTCTGCTGGGAGTGTGCTAGTGTGTACAGCACCCTCCAGCATGATGAACTCTAGCCAGCAGAGAAGAGCATCCAGGTCAGTATCAGGCTGATTGATTTATCTATGTTGGGCAGGCTCTTGTGTCACCTATTTTTGTTTCTGTATTTATTCTACAATGCAACAAGAGCCCCAAGGGAAGAAAAGGCTCCTCTATTCTCTCCTTGGAGTTTTCCAGCTTCTCTCTGTCACCAAATGAGGCTGCTCTTCTCAAGGTGACCAACTCTCCATGAATTTTCCTCCCAGCTACCCTCTTCTAATAGCAAACAGCTGGGATCCTCTCTTGCTCCATGCTAACTGTGAAGACTCTGAAACTTTGAAGCAGGATCCATAAATGTGAAAACCATAAAGGACTCACACTGCTTGGGCTGGAAGTTATAAACCACAAGGTTGTAGGAGGCTGATGTGTTCTGCTTTGTTATCTTTTCGTTGCCTCTGGGTATATGACTAAGAAATCCACAGAAGGTCCCAGTCCAGACATACAATGAGTGTATTTTAATAACTCTTCTCCCACACTCCTGTTTAACAAGTAAACTAAGTGCATCTTCTAATTAGTTGGCACTGGCCGAGCAGTCATTCTTTTATATTGATTTAGATTGATTGATGGGTTGGAACTTGAAGGAAGAGAAACATTTGCTAGGAGGTAGAGGATTACAATGACAAAGTCCTTCCACTTGTTTCTTGATACAGTACCATCTTAGCGGTTGTCCTAGTTAGGTTTCCCTGCTGTGAACAGACACCATGACCAAGGCAACTCTTCATAAGGATAACATTTCATTGGGGCTGGCTTACAGGTTCAGAGGTTCAGTCCATTATCATCAAGGTGGAAGCATAGCAGTGTCTAGGCAGGCATGGTGCAGGCAGGGCTGAGAGTTCTACATCTTCATCTGAAGGCTGCTAGCAGAATGCTCGCTTCCAGGCAGCTGGGATGAGGATCCTAAAGCCCATACCCACAGTGACACACCTACTCCAACAAGGCCACACCTACTAATAGTGCCACTCCCTGGGCTGAGCATATATAAACCATCACAGGGGTTCAGAGGGGAAGTGAGTCCATTTTGGTTTATACAAATTACATTGTACAGCCAAGGTTCAGACATGATGATGTGGTACCTAGACATCTGCTAGGTACGTAGGTACCTGATGATGAATTGATACCTAGACAAAGGCTTGATAGAGCTGTAAGACTATAAAGAAATCCATGAAGCAATAAGGCCAAAGTTAGCTTGGGTGAGAGTGGTAACATTTTTATGGGATTACATAATTTTTAAATAAATTTTTAAAGTTATCCTTAATGTGATTTGATATTTCCTATCTCAGCTATTTGGGGACGTATTAAACTTATTAAAATTCTTCGACAAAAGTATTTGGGTATTTTAAATTCTAACAACAAACAAATCATTTGTGTGGGGGGGTTGGAATTAGCATTGAAATTTCTGATTTTTAGATCAGAAATAGTGTGCATTGGTGCCAACAGAATTTAGGAAATACCAAGGCAGCCATAGTTTTCCAGCTGATGGAATATAAAACCCTGGCTATGAATAAAGAGTCTGTCCAATGTAAAAATACATTCAGGATGGATTTTAAAGGTAGACATGAAGGAAGCGCTGTAGGTAACATGTGTACGGGATATGTGCTAATTGACGGACCCGCCAGTGTAAAAGCATGCTGAGAAATTGTGATTACTGGACTCCTCATGTGGTGCTACCAGGGGACTTAGGCTTACACGCAAGTATAAATGGAGGGGAAAGTCCAGTGTAGTGAAAAGTCGAGGAAAAGTAGCTGTTTGATACATTAGATGGCAATTGAAAGATAGGCTTTCTATAAGCAAAAGGTCAAGGCAAATCTGATTGCTGTTGGTCGTACTGGTCCACCCGCTATTTAGGTATGTCAGTTGCTAAATCTTCAACCTCACAACTCAGCTACTGTGTGTGTGAACTCATGATCATTCCTGGAAACCAAGAGGGAGTAGCTGCTGCGAGGTTCAGAAGACCATGTGACAAGAGACTAAATTTCATTAACTGCACCCTGGGAGGAGCTCAGAGGGAGCAGTGGGAGGAATCCCCACCACTTAACACAGAAAATGCTCCTAACAGCTCCACCTCTACACCTGCCACATCTGCTGCAAAATAATGTGTCAGCCAGACACTGTAGGTGTGAGCGAGGACCAGCAGCAAGTCGATCTACAGTGGTGGGAGCTGTCCAACCCACAGCATTATGCAAACACAGAAGACATGTTTTCTAAACAAGATTGACACATACCACCAACTTGCAGGGTTCGGTTAGCACAACCATTAAATACAGAGAAGCCCTGGCCATGGGGGTGTGCTCCTCCAGTCCCTGCCCTCAGGAGGCTGAGGCAGGTGTATATCTTGAGTTCAAGGCCAGCCTAGTCTACAGAACAAGTTCCAGGACAGCCAGAGATCCTGTCTTGGAAAAAAAAAAAAACAAGCAAACAAACAATCCACCAAAAATAAATAAATAAATAAAATAAACAGAACCCCAAAGAAACAAGCAAGTGAGTGCGCAGAAACATTGTTGAATGGACAATGACTGCTATTGACAGGCTGAGTAACTTTGGGGAGGAGTCTGGAGACCAGAGAACCTTGTTCCGGATAAACTTAGTTAATATGACACTTTAGTGGTAAATCTCTAAATTGTCTTACTGATAATAAATACTTCTTGCTTAACGACATGAAGCATATATAATTTCCAAATTATTAGAATACCTAAATCGTTCATGGAGAGATGGCTCAGTGATTAAGAGCACTGGCTGCTCTTCCAGAGGACCTGGGCTCAATTCTCAGCAGCCACACGGAAGCTCACAAGTGTCTACAGCTGCTGTTGTAGGGGATCAGACACCCTCACACGGACATATGTGCAGGCAAAATACCAATACCTTAAAAATAAAAACAAATAAATTTAAAAATACCTAAATGTTTTTATTCTTTTGTTTCTTGGGATGGGGCATGGTAGTAATTTAACCCAGGACCACTAAGGAAGGTGGACCACTGAGCAAACTGGACCTCTCATCGATATCCTCACTCTGCAAATCCAGGTTTAAGAATTTCAGAGTGACGACAGTAGACAATGTTTTTGTCTACTTGTTTTCGCTTGTTTGTCCACTGGGTCATCACACCATTGTATTATTCAGTCAGTAAATATTGAATATCAAAGGGCTCCAAAACGTTCTTGGATATTACAAAGGACACACACACAAACCCAGAAAGTATAGTTCTTTTAATTAATGTACTTCTGATGGAATTGTTGAAATTGTTATATGTTCAAAATAAAGCACAAAATAAAGCAAAGGAGAGTCAAGCATTAAGCACCTGGAAACTGAGTTGAAATACCAGGGAATGATAGGTTAGTGCACACCGAAACCTGGACAAGGAGAACTTACAGGATGGGGAGGAAGGGAGGAAAAGGTTTACGGGGAGGGGCAGGGTGGAAGTCTGCTAGAACAGAGACATGGGAAGTGAGAAAATGAGGCAGATGCTTTTCACAGCCCACTTTAGAAGCCAAAGTGAGGCACACTTCTCACAGCATGCGAGAGACTTTAGGGACCACACTCTCAGGACTTGGAGAGTCTGTAGTGAGAACTGACAGGCCCCATTGTTCAGAGATTGATTTTGAGTCTTGATGTTTTTTGTGCTGAAGATGAATTAACCGAACAATTTAAACCTGCCTGCAACTCAGGAAAATGCTAATAAATTAAGAGTTCTTGTTAGCTCTTCGGAGATTTTAGAAACCTTAGTCTTTATTTTTGCTTCGGTTTGATTTGCATAGTAAAACAGTGTGCTCGGCCGGTTTAGGATTCGTTAGGCTTAGGTTTGCAGCCCATATATGTGACTTCATGCAAGCTCCCTTTCTGAAACTCATCTGTAATGTAGGAAAACCTCATCCAGTGGTTGGGAGGATGAAATACGCAAACCTAGTAAGTCACTTGACACGTGATTGGCTCTTGGGATACTCCCCCCCCACACACACATACACACACGCTTTCTCTTTCTTCTCATGATTAGCAGTGATACTATGAAGACCTTATCACCTGTTATTACAGGTGTTATACCTGTAAGGCTGAGAGGGAATATTTCTACAGCATATACTGAGACAGAGCAGTGGTAAACTGAGAAGATAGTCACCATGTTTCTTATAAGAGAACCCCCCCCCAAATTAACAAAAATATAAACCACTAAAAGGTTCCTGTCACCAGAGGTGTCCAGTTTGCTTGTTTATTTGTTTCTATTGTGAAGTCAAAATCTCACTGGATCATGGCTTTGTTAAGGTTTTACTGCTGTGAACAGACACCATGACCAATGCAAGTTTTATAAAAGACAACATTTAATTGGGGCTGGCTTACAGGCCCAGAGGTTCAGTCCGTTGTCATCAAGGCAGAAACATGGCAGCATCCAGGCAGATATGGTGCAGGAGGAGCTGAGAGTTCTACATCTTCATCTGAAGGCGGCTCGTGGAAGACTGACTTCCAGGCAGCCAGGGGGAGGGTCTTAAGCCCACACCTACAGTGACACACCTACTCCAACAAGGCCACAACTCCTAATAGGTTCACTTCCTGGGCCAATCATATACAAACCATCACAATAGCCAACAGTAATATCAAAAGTGGTAATGAATATGATCATAACTGAATGTTCTACCTCCTGTATTCTTAGAGCAATCACATTTTTCTCTCTCATAACCTCTCCCCCTGGCTTTGTAGACCTATAGCTGACGTACAACAGTTGGATTTTATTGAAAGGTGCAATGTGATGTGTTGGCAAACATACATTCAGAAACTATTGCCATAATGATGCCAAATATCATGTCCACGTTGTGACAAGAACACATAAGACCTGCTCTCCTGTCCTAGACAGGGTCAGATACACAGTAGTGTGGCTGTACTGTGGTCACCACGCTGTCTATTTGACCTACAAACACCATCTATGCTGCAGAACTACCAACATGAAGCAACTTTCTCCACTCCCCCTGTGGACTCATTCACTTTGTCTCTTTCTGTGTTCCGTAAGGTTCGTCAGGTTCTGCCATGTTGTACTAACTTGCAAAACTTCGCTTTTAAGGCTGAATGCTTTCCCACGATGTAGATAAGATTTTTCTTTATTTCTAATGAACACTTACATTGATTCCACACCTTGGCTATTGAGAATGCTGGAGTGAACACAGGTATGACAACATCTCTGTCACTTGTTAAGATTCTTTTTCTTTGGAGGTCTACCTTAATGTAGTATTGCTGGGTCATGTGGTAGATCTTTGCTGTTGTCAAGGTGTTAAGAATAATATATCACATACATCAGTGGTGTGAGCTTTGCCAATGAGCTATACCCACTTTTTGAGAAACCTCCATATTTTATAAAATACCCGTACCAATTTACACTCCTCAAAGCAGTGGATACATACTATAAGATTTCAAAAATACTTCACTATGTAATAGGAATCCAAATTAACCTAGCATAAAACCACATAGATAGACCAAATGGACAGAACAGAGCATTCATAATAAATTTACACATTAAAAATAAATTAAGCCTGGCAGTGGTGGTGCATGCCTTTAATGCCAGCACTTGGGAGGCAGAGGCAGGCGGATTTCTGAGTTCGAGGCCAGCCTGGTCTACAAAGTGTGTTCCAGGACAGCCAGGGCTACACAGAGAAACTCTGTCAAAAACAAAAAATAAAATTAATATTCAACAGAAATGCCAACAACATTCAATGGGTGTATTAGTCATGGTTCTTTAGATGAACAGAACTGACAGAAAAGACTGAGAGAAGAAAGTTGAAGAGGCTGGGTGTCTCAGCTGGTCCTCGTTATGTGTGGGAATCCCAAAGAAGTAGGCTGTGATCCCTGTGAAGAGCGTGAGGACAGGCAGGCAAAGAGCAAACGTTTCTTTCTTCCTTGGCCTTTAGCTAGGCTGCCGAGAGACGGTATGGCCCCGATTTAGGGTGGATCTTCCCTCAGATCATCTGAAATTTAGGTATCAGGGTTTACAAGGGTATTGGTCTATTGTAAGAGGTCTAAGCATTTGGATTCTTTGGGCCACATTGGATGAAGATAAATTACCATAGGACATACTCTTGTGTAGCAGTTCCCTCCCAGATTGAAACACTATGCGTTGAAACATTCTATCTCTGAGGGACATTTCTTAAGTCAGAAGGTAAACAATTCAAAATAGCTTCAGGGAGTTCCCAGATCCTACTAGACTCACTCCCAAGAATAAGCAATAAAGGCCGCCAAGAAGCACTCTCAGACAAGACAAGCTACAAAGAGGATGCTGAGACCAGACTAGCTGCCTATACGAAGCAGAAACCAGCAGAGCTACCTGGAAGAGGTTTTGATGAATTGAGTCACTTGGAAAAGACATTCTCCAACCTGTTGGAGCTGCTTGTAGGCTGTTCAGTGTACTCCAAGTGCTAACCTTTTGTGACCTGTCACCCATGCTAGGATCGTCTTTGGTGATGGAGCTGTCTTAAGAGTCAGTTCTGTTCCTATAACCCTCCTGTAAGGGTTCCTATACTTCTGTAAGTAATCCCAGTAAAATTTACTGTTTCATCGAGTTGGAATTTGGTGTCTACATTGGTCTGTTGTGGGTTCCCTATTTGAGGTGAATAGATGTGTGTGTTGTGTCTCCCCAGTAGAAGTCTTGGGGACTTCTTTAGAATACACATACTAAATACACAAACACTAATGAAAGCTAATTAAAAAAAAAACATGTATATGTTCCAGGGTCTCTACCTCTATAGATAAGAAAAAGAACCAGCTCATATAATAATCCTAATTATGTGGCACCCCATTCAGAGAGTCTTTCAAAGTATGAAAGCAGGTACCAAATCTGAGGTTACTAATAAAGAACATGTATTTTTTTTTAATGACAAAATTTTGTTTTTGATATTTTTATTGTAAAAGAAAAGAAAACCCTAGGAAAATTAATGAGATATTTGACATTGTATTTGAGATACATGTACCAGTAACTGGTTCAGCTGTACTTCTCAAAGAGCGTCCAAGGTGCTCCTCAGGTATCTTGGTTCTAATTACTCTGTGTGTGTTTCATCATAAAGCATTTGCTCATGATGTAGGAGTTGCTAAGAAGCTGTGATATGGATAGGGTGTGGTAGTGAATGGAGAGATATTTTCGTCTGCAAATGCAGGACAAGCCTAGTAAAGAGACATAAGAAAAGTTCCTGTAAATTAATGTCAGGTTGCAGAACTATAAGTCAATTTAAAAACTGGCAGTAAAATAGTTATGTTGACTAAAAGCCGAGTCATAAATATATCAAAGTATCATTTTCCCAGGAATTAAAAAAATCTATCTTTAATTTCTTATATCAATTTGAAAATCGAGGCTACATAGTTCATACTGGTCACAGGTGTAGCCAACCTGCTGAAATGCATTAAAGCATTTGTTTTGATTAATAGTCAAGTTTTGGCACAAATTGCATTTTTGAAACCATAAGCATCCTGATAACATGTCATGAATCATAAAATCTTTTCTATGTTTGGCCTTGACTTAGCTATTTTCCTTCCAGAAAGTAAACAATACCACTGTTATCAGTATCAACACTTTCAGGAATTCTGGGAACTGATTATGGGTCAGTGCCTTTGCCCTTGTGACTGTCATAGTCTTCTAAAATGTTTAACACACCTTAAATTAATTAATTAATTAATTAATTGTATGTGTGTGTGTGTGTGTGTGTGTGTATGTGAGAGAGAGAGAGAGAGAGAGAGAGAGAGAGAGAGAGCATGCATCTATGTGTATCTGTCTGTGTATGTGTGTGAGTGGGTGTGCCCACAATCCATGTGTGCAGTTCACATAACAACTTATTTGGGAGACAATTTCTCTTTCTACCACGTGGATTCTGGGCAGTAAGTTCAGGTCATCAGGCTTGGTACCAGGTTCCTCTACCTGCTTAGTCATCTCACAGGCCCAAAATTCAAGGTCCTGACTATTTGTATGGTGTTAGCCACTTTTAATACTTTTACCCCAAAATTTCCTTTGATGTACTGTACAGCAGTACTTCATTTTGAGAGAGGCTTGGGTGGCCCTTGCATTACCTCGGAATTGTGTAAGCCTATTTTCCTACCCTCTCTAGAGCACTATCGATATATTGACAGTAGACAAAGAAAGGTGCTTTAGCATTCTTTTTAGTTGCTTCTTGCAAATTTCCAAATTTGTCGTTTATTAGGTTTTTTAAATTAAAATATAACCAGGTCACTTTTCTTACTCTAGACCCTTGTGACTCCTGCTCCAGCTCCTTCCATATTCCCTGCACTCTCTCATTATCAGGCTGCTTTTCTTTGATTATTATTATAATCAATAATGTGTGCGATGGTTTGTATATTCTTGGCCCAAGGAGTGGCACTATTTGGAGGTGTGGCCTTTTTAGAGTAGGTGTGGACTTGTTAGAATAGGTGTGTCACTGTGGGAGTGGGCTTTAATACTCTATTCCTAGCTTCCTGGAAGTCAGTCTTCCACTAGTAGCCTTCAGAGGAAGATGTAGAACTCTCAGCTCTGCTTGCATCATACCTGCCTGGATGCTGCCATGTTCCCAACTTGATGATGATGGACTGAACCTCTGAACCTGTAAGCCAGCCGCAATTAAATGTTGTCCTTTATAAGAGTTGCCTTGGTCATGGTGTCTATTCACAGCAGCAAAACCCTAAGAGAGTATGTGTGTGTGTGTGTGTGTGTGTGTGTGTGTGTGTGTGTGTTCTATGTATACATAAATGCATAGATACAACCTGCTTAGTCCAACATGGGCACATGGCTTCAGGGCTGATCCTTTAGTATTGGACTCACACCTAGGAAAGGCTAAATCCCGCCTTTGTCTGCCCTTCTCTAGGGAAGACTATTTCTCCTGCTCTCAGCATTCCTTAGTTACTATAGGCAACATTGTGTTCTTTGTGTCATGTTGTGGCCTCATGGGCTTCCCCCTTTCCACCATATTAGCATAAAAATATTAGTTGTGTCTTTTGATGGCACTGAAGGCATGATGTCTTCAGGAGCAATTATCCATCATCAGTACCACAAATAACAATGGGGAGCTGAGCCCTGAGCACAGCATCAGAGCTGTCACCCACTGCCAAATCGCTGACTGCATCAGCCGCTCTACACTTAATCTTCTCTCAAGAGGTTTTCTAAACTCTTCTCTTTGCTTAATGTTGTCTAACAAGAGAAACTGACTTAGACATATCTACATATTCTTAAATACCTAAGTCCAAACTGGTTAGTTTATATATTGTTACTTTGTGTGTATTCACCAGCCTGACAGTTCAATGGCCAATAACCAGTTTGTCTGCCCTTCTCTAGGGAAGACTATTTCTCCTGCTCTCAGCATTCCTTAGTTACTATAGGCAACTTTGTGTCCTTGGTGTCAAGTTGTGGCCTATGGGCTTCCCCCTTTCCACCATATTAGCATAAAATATATAGGTAACAACAATTAATAAAAGAAAACAAACAAACAACAAACAAAAAAACTGGGAACATGATTTTGAATAAAGAACAGAATATGTGGGAGATTTTGGAAAGAGGAAAGAGAAAAGGGAAAATGGTATATTATAGTTCTCAAAAATAATTAATAAAATAAATATACCTGCATTTTTCAAGGCATATTATATCTACTGAACTCTTTATACAGACTCCCACATATCCAGTTATAGAGCAGAGTCTGTCTGAGTTCAAATTAAACACCTCTTGTGTCTGGGGAAACAGATGTTTTTCCAGTCTTGCTAGTCTGTCGTGATACACTCAGAATCCAGCAGTGTGCTTTTTGCATAGCAGTGCCTTTTCAAACTGGTCTTTGAAACCTCGTTCCAACTCTCTACAGATCAGAATGCCTTAGCATTTGGCTTGACCAGAATGTAGCATCTATCTACTGTCTTCAACAGTGGAAACTGTTCATTTGTAACTTTCCTTTTGAGGAGGATTTGTTTTCTTTTGAGACATTGTAGAGTCCACCAAGGGATTACAAACAAAACAAAACCAAACCAAACAAGGCAGTGTTGGAAGGCACTGGGGAGATGGCTCAGTCTCAGTCCCATCAGTCAAGTGTTTGAATAGCAAGCAGGAGGACCTGAGTTTGAGCCCCAGAGACCATGAGAAAATCACAAGTGTGATTTTTGCAATCATGGATATTTTGGACCACATTTTTTTTTCCTTGTAGCATCTGTAATTGGTTTTGGTATCAATATAAAAGATGGTCTTGCAAAATGAATCTGAAAATACTCTGTCCTTTTTTTTTTTTTTTTTTTGGATTTTGTTGGAAGAGTTTGAGGAAAAACTATGTTAACTGTTAGAGTTCACAAGTGAAGCCACCAGGAACCTGGCTTTTTATTAATGGCAGATGTTCAATGATAGATCCCATCTTCTTACTCCGGCCTGTTCAGATGTCTGTTTCTACCTGACTCGGTCTTCAGAGATGGGATCCTTTATATCTCCGCCATATCAGTTATAATAGCTCCTCTTTTACATCATTTATTTGACTTTTATTTAGTTAGTCTAGATATAAAGACTCCATTTTGTTTTTTTATCATTCAGAAAACTATTAGTTTCACTATCTTTTCTATCGTGTTTCTATTATTTCATTCATTTAGATATTAGTCTTCTCTGTTTCCTTCTGCTAATTTTGTGTAGAGTTTGCTACTCTGCTTTTGTGTCTTGAGGTATAAAAGCTTGGTTCTTTATTGGATATTTCTTTTTTCATAATGTAGGTATTTATCAGTATCAACAGCCTTCAAAACTTGTATTAGTTGTAGTCCATAAATTTTATAAGTTTTGTTTTTAAGTTTTTGAAAGAGTTTTAATTTTTTTAAATTTCTGCTTTGATTCAGTGATATTTTGGGGATGGAATTAAGTTTTTTTTTTTCCATTGCAGTTAGGAAAGATAGTTGACCTAACTTCAATCTTCTTGAGCTCTTCACACTTGCTTTGTGCCCTGGAGTTCCCTGGAGAATGGCCAGAGGATCCTGGAGGATGATGTGTATATTTAGGGCCCGATGGAAGGGTCTGTATTTAATCTCTTGGTTTCATTTAGTCTGTGAAGCTGCTCCACGTCACTGATTTTCTGCCTTGAAAATACATGTGCTGTTGAAGTGTAGTACTGGTCAGTGGTGGCAGGGAGGCATGACCCAACAATGCCATCAGTAGCCTGAGGAATTTTCCCCTTAGGGTCCTCCCGTGCAATGCAGGTAAAGCCACATCCTTGGTGATGCCTCAGAAAAGAATTTCAGAGCATGTTGGAGGGTGGGGCAATTAGTGAGTGTAAACAGAGATAAGGGATCGTATACACAAAGGTTGAGAAGCCCTTCAAAAGTAAGGAGAGCAGAGCTTAACACATAAACATTTTCATTTGATTCACTTATTTCTTTCTTCAATAGAATTCTCTCTCTCTCTCTCTCTCTCTCTCTCTCTCTCTCTCTTTCTCTCTCTGGTTTTTTTGAGACAGGGTTTCTCTGTATAGCCCTGTCTATACCAGAATTCCTGGCTGTCCTGGAATTCACTCTGTAGACCAGGCTGGCTTCAAACTCAGAAATTCACCTGCCTCTGTCTCCCAAGTGCTGGAATTAAAGGCGTGCGCCACCACCGACGCCCGGCCTAGAATTTTCTTTTATAAATTAAATTATAAGGCTGTTTAATAAGGAATATTTGGGGTCTGCTGCTGAGAAGAGTGAGGAAACGCGATGTCTAAGAGCAGGTTGGGGAGGGATGGGTCTCTTTTCCTTATACTCCCACATCCTAGTCCATCACTGAAGGAAGTCAGGAACAGGAACTCAAACGGGGCAGGAACAGGAAGGCAGGAGGAGCTGGTGCAAAGGTCATGGAGGATCGCTGCTAGCGGCCTTGTTTCTCATGGCGTCCTCAGGTACCACCCACATCAGGCTGCGTTCTTCCCTATAGATCACTGCTTAAGACAATGCCTTCTAGGGTTGTCTACAATCTCATCTTATGGAGGATTATTTTTTTTAAATTGAGGTTTCCTCTTCTCAAATGACTTTAGCTTGTGTCAAATTGACAAAAAACCCTATCCAGCTCAGGGGGACGGAAGATGGACAGTAGCACAGTTAAACAAAGAACCACAAACATTCTGACCCTAAGCTAGCATAGCGTGTGAGTGTACGTGTGTGTGTGTGTGTGTGTGTGTGTGTGTGTGTGTTACAGATACATGCTCACTTGGTAACATATATGTGTAGGTGCCAGTGCATTCATACAATTCTCAGCCACTTTTTTTCATTAATTGTTGTTACATGCATACATAAATAGATACAAACAAGCCGGGCGTGGTGGCGCACGCCTGTAATCCCAGCACTTGGGAGGCAGAGGCAGGCGGATTTCTGAGTTCGAGGCCAGCCTGGTCTACAGAGTGAGTTCCAGGACAGCCAGGACTACACAGAGAAACCCTGTCATGAAAAACCAAAAAAAAAAAAAAAAAAAAAAGGATACAAACATATATATTGACATTTTTAATACACAAATACGGCCTGCTCAGTCTGTATAATGTTACTTGTATGTGTATGTATTGAGCTGACTTTTTGGCATTGGATAGTCAATCGGTGTGTTCTTTTCAGTGTATGACTATTGCTTCTGCTTTCAGCATTCTGTAGTTGTATAAGATTGAATGTTCATAAGTTTTTGGCCATCCATATTAGCATAGCTATTCGTATCATCTTTGTTTAGATCAACAGTTGGTCCTTGTCTTAGTCAGGGTTTCTAGTCCTGCACAAACATCATGACCAAGAAGCAAGTTGGGGAGGAAAGGGTTTATTGAGCTTACACTTCCACACAGCTGTTCATTACCAAAGGAAGTCAGGACTGGAACTCAAGCAGGCCAGGAAGCAGGAGCTGATGCAGAGGCCATGGAGGGATGTTACTTACTGGCTTGCTTCCCCTGGCTTGCTCAGCCTGCTCTCTTATAGAACCCAAGAATACCAGCCCAGAGATGGCACCACTCACAAGGGGCCCTTCTCCACTTGATCACTAATTGAGAAAATGCCCCACAGCTGGATCTCATGGAGGCAGTTTCCCAAATGAAGCTCCTTTTCCTATGAAACTCCAGCCTGTGTCAAGTTGACACACAAAACTAGCCAGTACAATTGACCCCTTGTCAACTTGACACACCAACATATCACTATTAAGCCTCAACCCTTACTTTCTTATTCATCCCCAAGATCTAAATAATGTTAAAAGTCCCACATTCTTTACATATTAAAAGTTCAACCCCTTTAAAATGTCCAATATCTTAAAATTCCAAGTCTTTTAAAAATTCAAAGTCTCTTAACTCTGGGTTCCACTAAAATACCTTCTTTCAAGAGGGAAAAATATCAGGGCACAGTCACAATCAAAAAAGCAAAACTCAAACTCCAATGGTTCAATGTCTGGGATCCAACTCACGATCTTCTGGGCTCCTCCAAGGGCTTGGGTCCCTTCTCCAGCTCTTCCCGTTGTAGCACACACCTTGTCTTCTAGGCTCCAGCTGCCTGTACTCCACTGCTGCTGCTGTCCTTGGTGGTCATCACATAGTACTGGCATCTCCAAGCCTCAACTCTTTTGCATGACCCCTTCAGTCCTGGGCCATCAATTACAACTGAGGGTACACTTTCAGCAATGGCCTTCCATGGCTTCTCACAGTACCAAGCCTCAGCTGTTCTTCATGATGCCTTCATGCCTTCAAAAGCAGTACCACCTGGGTGACTCTTACACAGTACCAAGTCCTGCTACAGCACAAGGCACAACCTTGGCTATCTGGAACACACCCTCTGTGCTCTCAGAAAACACTTTCCAGAAGATTTTACCTCAGTGATGCTGGTTTCTTCTTAATCACCGCTAATTTCTTAGCTCCAGCTAACCAGCATCAATAGTCCCAGTAACACAAAGGTTAACTTTAATGGTTTTGGTATCTTGTTACTCACAGCTGATTCTTCAGCCCCAGCTAACCAAAACCACAGAATCTTCATGGCCCTGATAAGAGTCTTTAATTTTCCCTCTGAAACTTCACAAGCCAGGCCTCCATCTTCTCCACTGTTCTCAACATAATCTTCCAAGCTCCTACACATTTCACAGAGGTCTCAACACTGAATGGACCATCTAATCCAAAGTTCCAAAGTCCTTCCACAGTCCTCCCCAAAACATGGTCAGGTTGTCACAGGAATACCCCACTACGCTGGTACCAATTTGTCTTAATCAGGACAGTCCTGTTGGTGAGACTTTGTGGGTATATTTTCTGACATTTCTTCTTTCTTTCTTTCTTCCTTCCTTCCTTCCTTCCTTCCTTCCTTCCTTCCTTCCTTCCTTTCTTTCTTTCTCTCTCTCTTTCTTTCTTTCTTGTTTGTTTTGTTTTGTTTTGTTTTTCAAGATAGGATTTCTCTGAGTAGACCTGGCTGTTTTTTCACATTTCTAAGAGACACAATCTCACAGCAGACTCTCTGTTCTTCTGGCTTTTAAAATCTTTCTGTTCTCTTTTCCACAATGTTCCCTGAGCCTCACATGCTAGAATTGTGTTATGAATACATCCACTGAGACTAGGTCCCATGGATCTACATTGTGATCGGTTGGGATTTTCTATAACAGTCTCTGTCTGTGGCAAAGAGACATTTCCTTAATGAGAAGTGAGGACTGTACTTAACTGTGGGCAGAGGGACAAATGTTTATAATGTAGGTGAGGGTTATTTCTGCTTTAGAAAAGCAGAGATCGTAGGTTCTTTTCCAAGATCCATAACTTCACTAGTGCTGGGCAGTTGGCTAGGTTTCTAGTTCTAGGCATGGTTCCTTTTTTATTGATTAGTCCAATTACAGAGCTGTTGGCGAGTGCCAAGACATTCATGCCACTATTGCCCTGGTGGGGTTAGGGTGCCATGCTGGGCATTGCCGTGGCTCACCAGCATCACATCTGGAAAGGATGACTGGTTGTTTCTCTCCTTTGGAGTCTTGAATGGTGCCTTATTGCAGGGTTTTCCTTTCTGAAGATCATGAAGCTTATAGAAAACATCATATAGTTATGAAAGTCTACTTTGGGCTGTCAAGAACACTGGCTACACACAAAAACTATGCTTTCATAAAGTGCCAACAATATATGACAGAGTACTAAACACATTAACCACCATGGAAATACAAGTCAAAACTGCAACAAAGGATCAAAGGTAGCAACCAGTAGAGACAACTGCATACTCTTGTTATTAAAACATTCACAATAGCTAAATGATCGGATCATTCTCATTACCCACCGTAGATGAAAGGATAAACAAAAGGCTTGCAGTAGAGTATTATTCAGCCATAACGAAGAACAAAATCAGGCTACTTGTCGAGAGATACATAGAACTACTGGTCATATTACCTGAAATAAGCTAGACTGAGAAAAAAAAATTACTTCACACTTTCTTTCATAACAAAACCTGGAAAAGCAAAGCATCCAAGTAGGAAGGAGATTATTTGGGAAGAGGAAGGGGATTGACAAGAGGCACGGAGAGTGAGAAAGCAGGGTCATGGGGAAGGGTGGACATATTAAAATATTATTTATGGATGCATGGCAATATCACAGTGAAACCTATAGTTTTGTAACATTAATAGATGCTAACACTCTCAGACAGGAAGACACCTATCAGGAGGGCTGTTGAAGAACCCTGCCCTCCCTCCCCAAGTAGCAACTTCTGAGGAGGCAGAGAAAAGGGAGCCCCTGTGCACCTCTGGGGACCTAAATTGGCATTAGAGAGTAGTTTGGAGGTCTATAAAAACAATGACAATCAACTAGGACAAAGATGCAATCTAACCATCTAATCACACGCTGTATCCAAAGGATATGAAATTGGCGTGTCAAAAAGACACAAGTTTAAAAAGACTGGGCCTGGAATGTAGGCCTTCTGGAGTAGGCTTTGACTCTGGCTCCACCAGAGCCGTGGGAGCTAGCCTACAGCCTCGCACCACAGAGACCATAAGGAGCATACAATCCCCTTAGTGGATCCTGTGTCCATTGGAGCTGGAGCGGGGAGTTTGTACAAGGCTACGGGGGGGGGGGGGTGTCTGGGGGCTTTACTAGAGCCTGGGGTCATGGATGTAGTCATTGGCCTGGACTGATGTATGGATCCACAGGAACTGACCTGTTAGTGGGAAGGCCTGAAATCTGTGTTCATGGGTGTGAGCCTGTTGCTTGACACTAAGTGTGGTAAACCTGGCATTAGAATAGAGCTGACGCCCATTGCTGTATGGACTAACTTGGGTTTGGGTGGACCTGGAGGCTGGGGCAGGCCTTCATCCGTATTAGTTGGCAAAGCCCAAGACAGTGGGAGCTGGTTCAACCCTGGGTGGACGTGGAGGTTTAGTCTATGGGGTGGTTCTGGCGCTCCTTGTCTGGGCTTGTGGTGGCTGGCTTATTGCTGTGGCTTTTCCTAGAACCCAGGGCAGCAGCAACCTGACTGGCGCTGGGGTGAGCATGGGGCTTGGATCTACAAGGCAGCTGAGTCCTCTGGGCCGGATGGCACCACGTTCCCTGGGACAATCTGGGTGCAGGGACGAGCTTCAGTGTTTGCTTACCTGGTGATTCTCCACAGAGAAGGCTTTTGTCTCCTCACTGTTCTCTGTGGGCTGGAGGTGGGTGAGACACGGGTCCAGTGATGGCTCGTTTCTTCTGTGAAACGTTTCTTCGTTCACCTATACGTCATAGTCTTTCTTCTTAGTGGCTGTGAGGTCATTTACATGCAGGAGTAGTTGTTCACACTGCTGTTTAAGTGACAAGAGACGTCCCGGGGACCCATGTTCTGGCCCCTTGCAGATGTCCTTATCCTCTTCCTTTTTCAACCCCTTACATTCTGACAAGAGTAGGGGGATGAATAAACGGGTCTGAAATGGGCCAAGGGAAGAGCATTCCTGGACTTACAATGGCTTGAGGCGTGGCTTTTGCTTTGACTGTGGTATGAAATGACAATGCTCTCAGGAGAAACCACCTGTCAACATTTGAATACTGACAGCTTCCTGGCTCGCCGGTTGTGGTACAGTAGTCTCTTCCTACAGCCGGCAGGAGCAGGAAACTGCAGCTTCAGTCAGCCACACCATCACAAGCGTAAGACTTGGGTGGTCGGCGTTGCTAGGCCGGGGTGGCAGGCAGATCCGGTGAATTAAAGACCTTAAAACTTAAAGAATTATTATTATTATTTTTATTATATTATTATTTCAGACATCAATGAGAGGAGAGGCCATTGGTCCTGTGAAGGCTTGATTCTCCAGAATTAGGGGAATGCACGTCAGGAAGTTGAGGGGAGGGGGTGAGCAGGGGGGGATGGCATAGGGGGTTTTCGGAGGGGTAGCTTGGAAAGGGGACGCCATTTGAAATGTAAATAAAGCAAATATCTCATAAAAAAAGAAAAAACTTAAAGAATGATTATTTTTATTTTTATATTATCATTATTATTTGATTCAGAGAACTGCTGCAAGTTTGAGGCTAGCTTCAGATATATAATGAATTCTAGGCCAGCCTGGGCTATATACTGAGGTCCTGCATCAAACACCACTACCAACTTGCCCTACTCCCCAAGCCCACGGAACAACAAAAAGGGGAAGGACTACAACCCCTCACTTCCCTCTTTCAAGGTGACTTGTCTACACATCTTAGTAGTTGGTGGCATTAACATTGTGTTTGTGTGCTTACCCTCGCACCTGACGCTGTGATTGCCAAACAAACCAGTGGATGCTCTCAGTCCAAGTGGCTTCTGTCCCACACATTAATTAGCACCTTCCAGTGTCTGACTGGACAGCCAGGGGCAAAGCAAGCCTGCCGAGGCTAGGCTGTAACCGCCTCTGCCTTCTTTTCCTTAAGGAACTGCTTGCAGCAGGCAGTACCCATTATGTGGTGGGCCTGCGCTCTGATGCTCGCAAACGCTTAATGTTCCATTTCAGGTCTTTCTGTTAGGGCACGTGAGTGATCCTATAGACATCTTCCTGGCGCCCTTAGGATGCCAAACACCCTTCTGCAGTGCCAGTAAGTCAGTGTTACAGAACACAAGGCAAGCAGAACCAGCTTCCTTTTCTAGACAGTTTTGCTATGCAGGGATCCTCCTGTCTCAGCCTCCCACTTGCTGGTATTACAGGCAAGAAGCAGAGCAGGCTTCAGACAGTCGCTCAGCGCCTTTGTGGTATGTGTGAGGGAGGTGCTTTCTGCTTCTGAATTTCTCCATGCTTTCTTGCCTTGTGTTTTAGGCTTTGGGGTACACATTACGTTGCTTTTTATTATTTTTTTTCCTATGGGGTCTTTGGCAGCAATGAATTAAAAAAACAAAACAAAACAAAACAAAAACAAGGAAAGATGGTGAAATTGGCATCACCTCAGTTTAGGAATTTTCAGTCAGTGTTCCAGATACATTCTTGAGATAAAGGCCTGTCAGTCAAAACTTTCTGACGTTTACTTTCAGTGCGGCTAGTTATTAGGATGGACACAGCCAGTGTTCACACTGTGGCAGCAATGCAGACTGGTTGACCAGTTAGCTGCCATGGCTACATCTTCACTGGGATGTCTAAGGCATGTAAGTCTTCCTGTGTTTAAAGTAGAACTTCGGGCTCCTTCCTTACCCTGTAACCATTCTCATCTCTGTCCCTTAGTAAATGGCCACAAAGCTGACTCTCTTTCATCTACCACTCTTTTTTAGTTTTCTCTCACTTATGGACATCTATTTCTTAGGTAATCCATCTGGGCAATCTATGATTAGTATCATAGAGATCTATGATTAGTATCAGACTTCTTAGTTTCACTGCAGCTGACTCAAGAGGCAAAATAGTTATTTTCTGGAGTAGAGCAGTCATCTCCTAAATATCTTTCTTTCTTTTCGTTTTCTCTTTCTTTCTTTTTCTCTTTCTTTCTTTCTTTCTTTCTTTCTTTCTCTCTCTCTCTCTCTCTCTCTTTCTTTCTTTCTTTCTTTTCTTGTTGTTTTTTTTGAGACAGAGTTTCTCTGTGTAGCCCTGGCTGTCCTGGAACTCACTCTGTAGACCAGGCTGGCTTTGAACTCAGAAATCCGCCTGCCTCTGCCTCCCAAGTGCTGGGATTACAGGTGTGCGCCACCACGCCCAGCCTAAATATCTTTCTTGACTCTAATAAACTTCTGCTTATCAGCTTCTCTCAGAAAGGGAAGTAAAACGCAGCCTCTATCACGCCCTGTAAAAACCTTTCACCGTCTGGCCTCTTCTCCCCTCTGATACTGTATCATCCCACTCTTCCTGGCCACCCCGTCTTCATTTCCATATGCCAGGCTTGCTCGAGCCGCCTCCAACATGCATACATGTTCTCTTTGTCAGGAAGCCACATCCTGTATCTCTTCCTGGAACTGCCAGTCATCGTATCCTTCAAATGGCAGTTCAGATGTCAGCCCCTAAGAGATGTTTCCTCATCGACTGTAGCTAAAGTAGCCTGCTGCCCATCGTCCTGGTTTGCTGGTCTGTTTAGGTTTTAGCACTTGTCACGGTAAGACAACTTATTATGTATATATTTACATGTTTATTGTTAGTCTCTATTCCTAGATTATAAACCCCCTTGATGTAGGTCTCTAGGGACAAAAATGGCAATAGTTTAGAGACACAGTCCTGCTCTTTCTCAGTAGGTGATACCCACCACCATGTTATAGAGCATCAGCAAGGCTGTCATCAGATGCCCATGTAACCAGCCTGTCTGGTAGGGATGAACATATATCCTAAGGAGACACTTGTGATCGAGCCACTGTGGCAAATGGACGATAGGAAGCTTGGGCCTCTAGAAAGGAGAATCTGCTGCTGGGAGAAGAAAGGCCCAAAGCCTTGGGGCATTCAGAAGAGGAATTTGTTCCAGAGAGGAGGAACTTGTCTTCTGGAGAAAGATTTACAGTTTTTCTGATTACCTTGCAGGAGAGACTCACCTGGCAAGCGAGACTAGGAAATGAGACAGGGGTGGACTAGGGACCACACCTTGTCCAGATTGCGTAGTTATGCATAGCTCTTGCTTTCTATTTAGACACCACCCTCCTGTCACAACCGAAGGTAACCCTGTGTGTCCATGGGTTGCCGTTCTCTTTCCAAAGTTTGACTAAATCTCGCCTTTCCTGCTTTTCCACTGTTGGTTTGGTTCCTTCAGTTGATTTATCGAGGGCAGGTAGCTAAGTGGCATCTTGGGGCACAGCCTGTGACCCCATGTTCCCTAACATCAGCATCAGCCTCTTGGGCTTCCCACTTCCAGAACCATCTTCACAATCAACCTCCATTATACATTACCCAGCAGGGAGGATTTAGTGAAGGCAACAGAAGGCAGGGGGAGCCAGGACCCATGCAGTCATCTGGAAGAGGTCAAAGAATTCAGAAGCTAGCTCACAACAAAAGGAGAAACATCCTTGGGGGCTTTGCTCACTCGAGCACGGGAGGGAAAGGACAACTGCACAGATTAGCCCACACCCCAAGAGGCAAAATGCAGCAAAAGCAGAAAGCAAACCACGCAAACAGTGCCAGATAGCGTTTAGCTTGGGGGTTAGTGACAGCGCCTATCAGCCTACCCAGATCCACTTCCTAGCACCCGTTACTACACTCCAAAAACAAGTAAAAATACCCACTAGCATAATTTTCCCAGCACATAAATTTCAGTGTAACTGTTAAAATTTATATGCTGAATAGTTTTATACCAAGAATGTATATAAAATAAATATAAAGAGATAATCATAAAGCTTATTCTTAATTTTTATGACTATTCATGAATGTTTTTTAACTTCCTTTTTATTTTTAAGAACATGAAATCTAAGCCGGGTGGTGGTGGCGCACACCTGTCAGACCAAGCTGGCCTCAACTCACAAAGATCTGCCTGCTTCTGTCTGCCCCTCCCAAAAGTTGGAGGGCGAGGCAGTGTAGGAGTGTAAAGCTATGTGCCACTAGTGCCCAGCCCTCTTTTAGTTTCTTACGTAATGCTTTTTAAATCCTACAACTTGGCTAGAGAAGTAAAAAAAAAAAAAAAAAAAAAAAAAGCTGTGGTAGCACACGCCTTTAATCCCAGCACTTGGGAGGCAGAGGCAGGTGGATTTCTGAGTTCAAGGCCAGCCTGGTCTACAGAGTGAGTTCCATGACAGCCAGAGCTACACAGAGAAACCCTGTCTCGAAAAACCAAAAAAAAAAAAAAAAAAAAAAAAAAAAAAGTTTGACTGCATAAGCCTTGAGTGTTGTATGTAGTCTCCATTTAAAAACTATCAGCTGCCATCAACTAGCAAATGAAAAAGAGATTCACTTGAAGCTTACTTTTGTTTTGAATGAGCAATTGTCCGAGCCGGAGAGAAGGCATATTCTTTATGAAGAAAAAGGGTTTCAAAAATAGTTCTGTGGTATAGGAGGACTCGCTTCTACTTCTGGGTGCCTCTGGTAGATGAGAAAGTACACTCTTCCAGGCAGGCAATCCTAGGACTAAAATGTCTCCAGAGAGAGAGCTTCCTTTACGGTGCCTGCTTTACCCACAATCTACACCTCACAGGACTATGGAGGGACCAGCTCATACAATGGTCACAAAGCACTTGGCAACGATAAAGGCAAATGTGGTAAAGCCTGTGCTTCTGGTACATGACATGATATGGTGACTCAAATATCAAGACAAAACATGTGCCCTTTTGCTCTCACAGATTAGAAGTGGTTTTACCAGTTGGCTTGCTTGAGAAGACCACTAGATTTAAAGCTTTACTTCCAATCCTACTATTAGGGCTCGCCGCAGATATCCAGGCATGCATTACTTAAGGATTAATACCTGCTTATTCACAGAAGAAGTACAACATATTTGTATTGGAAAACAGAGGTAATGAATGACTCATGTAGCAATCAATGGCTTTATTTACGCCACCACAGAATAGGAATTAGCAGTGTTTATTGGGTAGATTTCTTGAGTGACCACATCGAGGACACAGTGTAATTACTGTGCTCAGCACACACTGGGCTGACGGCTCCTGATACATAACTCTATCCATGAAGGAAGTGAAGGGAAGACTCGGGAAGTATCCATGTAGCAAGCTAAAAGTGCCATTTGTCCTCACTGATGCAAGAACACTGTTGTCACCTGAAGATGACAGGTGACAGTCAGGCTGAGTCATGGGTCTTAAAGCTTCCTTCCCATTCTAGCCATGCCCAGCTGTCCCTGTTGGTCATCTCAAGAAGACAGCAAGAAAAGTACTCCATGGTGAACAGAGAATGGAGAAAAGGGGTGTGAAACAGTGTCTTTTTCACAAAGAAAACACATGTAACCCACATGGAATTAAGATCTTGGGCAGTTTCTTTTGTCTTCCCACAGAAGGTTACAAGCAGTTTTCTCACCCTACCAGACACCAGACACCAAACAAAAGTAAGGAGCTGAGGTGATAGCCATATTTTTGGCACCCAAGAGAACCCCTGGTTTTAATTTTTATCTTGTCTGATTTGTAGTAGAAAGAAATGAGGGAGGGAGCTATCAAATCTGTTGGGCTTGTCAATCTCTTTAGTCTTCAAGGAACCTTGAGTGGTAGAATTGTGTTTTTTCCCCTTGTGTTTAATGACACTGCTACATCTCCTCATACCCCTAAGCCCGTTGTGTATGGTTATGCCTGTCATGTTTGTCTAGTGACTGTATTTTAGGAAAGTAGAACTTGGCAAGCAAGTATGGTTTTTTGGAATGTTCTTTGACATCAGGATTAGGGGTTGTTTATAGAGGTTGCTGATTCTGTTGGATCACCAGTATCGTATTAGACTCTCTTCTGAGTCCTTCCAGCAAACTCTAATGACCTTGCTCTTTGGATGTGATTACTCATCCTACTGAGGCATTCAATGGGTGTGAGCAGGGCTGTCACACAATGATGATATTTTATTTATGTGGAGTGTCTCGTGGGTGGGGTCAGGAGCTTGCTTCCCATGCAGTGCACAGGGTTACACAAACATTGGACTGCTTCTTGAAGTTCAAGAGAGACTTTTCAGAGTCCCTGAAGAAAATTCAAGCCCTCTGATTACAATCTTTGGTCTTACCTTCCTACCAATAGCCTAAGCTCTTCATTTCAAGGGCTGTTTGAAGGTTTCCAATGTCTGGCAGGCTGAGGAATGAAGATAAGTGTGAACTAGCAGAAGCTGGTTGGAGGTAAGATAATTTGTTTTACAACTTGGGATAAATTGCTTGGAGAAGAGGAAAGAAAGATGTTTTGTTACTTTGTGTGTGATAATACTTTTATTAAGAACTTAACAGCAAAATAAATATGATTCATCATTTGAAATTGATTGTTATTTGCTTATATTCAGGTTTGGTAATAAAGGGATCACAATTTGTCTGTGGCAGCATTTCTGTTTCCAAACTGGAAGGTATCTTGGAATTTGACTTTTGAATCAACACTGAGAGTGGCTTCTTGGCAAAGATACTGCTTCTTTCTCCCTTCTGGCTTCTATTTCAACAGTATACACGTTTTTGTTGAAGGAGACTTTACCTTTAGATTCAAATGTTTGATACTGCTGTAGACTTTGTAGGGAGCACTAGAAGAATGCTTTTCTTGTTAACACTGTCTCAGTTAACATTAAAACTCAAGTTAAAACATTAAAAAAAAACAAGACAGGGTCTTACCATGTAGTCCGTCTGGCCTCAAACTCATAGCGATCCCCGTGTCTCTGCCTCCCTGCTGCTGAGGTTAAAGGCACAGCTGTCATATCCGGTCAAGAAGAACTCATATTTCTAAGGATATTTTCTTAAGAAATTTGACTTGTTGGATATTTTGTTGAAAGAAATTTTCTTCACAGTGCATGAAGATTAGAATATTATTAATAAACTTATCCCAAGAATATTAAGAGGAAGCCACATAGAGTTAGATTCTAGGGCATGGCTGACTGGAACGTGCCAGCTACAGTTGAGGAGCAGGGTGCCTCTAAAAACTGGAGTCTAAGTTAGTTGTTTGGTGCCTCTTTCTTCTTCCCAGAGGGAAGGGACTGAGAAGGCATACTCCTGCATACTAATAACATTTCGCTTCCAGATAAACTGATGTGGCCCAGAGCCAGCATGCATTTAGTTAACGAATAGAGAGAGTCCATTACTTCCGAGCTTTAGGTGGGAGCAGAGAGAGGCCAGAAACGAAAACATGAAAAATGTCAAGTTTAAAAAAAGCTGGGAAGGAGCATAGAAAAGAAAAAGTTGAATGGGAAGTACATTAAATGGCAGAAATAAATACGGTTTATCAACAGACATAATTGTACTTATTCCAAGAGCCAAGATGCTTGGACTATATTATACCTAAAGCATTAGCGCTGCTTTAGGAGCTATCTATTTGATAAGGACTTTGTCCCAGCTAGCATTCACCCTGGACAAGGCTAGAGTGACTGCCATGCAGGAAGGGTTACTTCCGAAGGTATCCACATACCTCTGAGAGTCCTGTGTGCCTCTTTCTTCTTCTCAGAGGGAAGGGACTGGGAAGGCATACTCCTGCATACTAATAACATCTCACTTGGAAGGCACAAGTGCTTATCCCTGTGGTTATCCATACGTTAAGAAACAGAGGAACTGGCTCACAAGACAAACCACACTTGCACCAGATTTGGGTTCTTCCACATCACCAACGGGTTATAACATCAGCTGGAGACCTTTTGGGTATAGTTTGAGGAAAATGGGCACAATCAGGTATTGAAGAAAAAGCTCAAACATAATGGTTTAGAAAGTTTCTATATAAAAAGATCAAGAAAGCTGTACTACTACTACTACCAGGAAACCACTGTCAATAAAACAAAACAAAACAACAAAACAACAAAACAAACGAAAGCCCACAACCAACCAACCAACCAACCAACCAAGCAAAACCCCAAACAATAACAAAAACCAAGCATTGAAAGTAAAAAAAATCATAATATGAGAAGTGGTTTGATTTACTATGTAGGCTCAGTGCTCGTAAATAAGAATACCTATTATAATATAATCACAGACTACATAAAGCAAAAAAATGACACACATGTAAGTTGAAATAGCCCTATGGACATGTTAGGATATCTTAATTCACCTCTTCCGTTATTGAATTGTGTCAAGGCTGAAACCAGTTTAGTAATAGACATCACCACATTCATCATCAAGATCATATTTTTAGACTACCACAGTCATGAGATGAAGAATTTTTTTTTCCTCCTCTTCTAGTGTTGGGGACAAAACCAGATGGTAGGCAACTGCTCTACCACTAATCTATAGTCTGGTCCTGTTATGTGCTCTCTGTCAGTACTATTATAATATCTTGTTCTTGAATTACTATGGTTCTAAGAATGTTATTGTCAAGTAGGAAATATTATTACTGAAATTTGATCTTGGGAAAATGTAACAACCAATTTGAAAATTTGCCTTCTATAAACTTCTCTATTAGTAATGTTGCTTTATATGAAACAAACATTACAAAAATTATACCATTGGTTTCAATAGACATACCATTATGACAGGCTTATTCCAACTTCTTTCTCCAGTAATTTTTGATAAACTATGTATATAAATCATATCTGTCTGTGTTTATTTGTTTTTTTGTTTTTTTGTTTGTTTGTTTGTTTTCAAGACAGGGTTTCTCTGTGTAGCCCTGGCTGTCCTGAAACTCACTCTGTAGACCACGCTGGCCTCGAACTCAGAAATCCGCCTGCCTCTGCCTCCCAAGTGCTGGGATTACAGGTGTGCGCCACCACACCTGGCTCTGTGTTTATTTATTAAGCCCAAAAATATCAAACCCTTTATTGTAGTTGGTCTCAAATGTGATTAATACAGAGTAAAAATATGGCATTTTGTCTTCATACTTAGTATAGCTTGAATAAGTATCAGTCTTATATAGAATAACCGTTGTTTTACATAATCCCAACAATGGACAGTGGAAACATTTGTTACTGTTTTCTCACCCCAGACTAAGAATTCATGGCACAGCCACCCTAGGCAGGATTGTTTTCTCTGGAGAAGAATTAATTATAATGAAAGGAGAAACTCACACATTTCAGTAACACTTGGGGCAGAAGTGTTTTTTAGTTACAGAATTTATTCCAAGTCCTTAGAGTAAGCTAACTTGTTAGTAAGGCAGCAAAAATCTTTATATGGGAAAACCATCTACACATGGTCTAGTTGGCCTAATTGTGAAACTGAAATTCACTGATTTCTCCAAATGTTTCACAAGAAGCATGACACTTTTAAACTTGAACAACACAGTCCTCATGTGATGGGCAAGTCATAATTCCCATTTTACAAATGTAGGAAGCGAGAAACTGAAGTTAAACATCCCACACCAAGCCAAGCTGTGACAACACAGTATGCACTGATATGGTGCCTTTGTTTTGTTTTTCAATTACATTGGGAGTTCATTTTTTAAATAAGAGGTCTGTGGCTGTCTTGCTATGTTGATGGAACAACACCATTTTTGACAGCGAAGTTTAAGATCAAATCTAGTTTTTATTTTCCAAGGCTCCGTGTCTGACTTTTATGTGTCCTGACTCATACCACATTTGTACCATTTTGGTTTCCTCATTCTCGTGTACTTTCTGTGTAGATACCGTCTGAAGTAAAGTAACCCTTACTGCATTGACAGTCACTCTAGCCTTGTCAAGGGTGAATGCTAACTGGGACAAAGCCTTCTCCGGTCCCTAGGGAGTCTGTGTGACTCTCCAGTCCTGGACAATGTTTTGAATGTCTACCATAAATCTTTCTAAATGTCTTCTTAGTAGATCCCGAATTTGAGACAGCAGCAGAGGAGGCAATAAGAAGAAGCCACAGTAAAAATCAGCAACAGCAGAGCTTGGTTAGATTCCAACTTTGCCACTGTCTCTTGCTCAGGATTAAGGTACCTAGAGCTCAGGAGTCGAAAACACAAAGCCAGTGTTTATCACTGCTTACTGACACTCCTGCTCCGGGAGTTCTGGAAATCAAGTTCCACCTCCTCCATCCTTCATGGTGCCCTCTCAGCTCCCCTAGAACGACACTCTAGGGGGCCTGCCACTGTGTGTTCAAAAGTTAACTCCCTGACTGTGATTCAGTGTGTGCGGCAGGAATGTGTTTCCCATATGTGCACGCAACTGGAGCCTCTCCGTGCGCTGTTTTTGGCAGAGCTGGTTAGCAGGTGCATAAGCCTGAACATTCCTGAATCAGGAGGGGGCGGCTCTGGGTTTCAGAGAGCACTACCCGGGCCACCGGCAGGAGTGAAGCCAGAGCATCCACTTGAGCTCCCAATTTGCAGCGAATGGGAGTCGTGATGTGGGAACCCCGGGGCAGAAGTGTTTTTCCAGGACGGGGAAAGCAGGAGCCGGTGGTCAGGACAGCAGGAGGGCAGGTCCCGCCCGGGGCCCGCGCGGCCAGGTGCAGCCGCAGGGCGCGTCCCCGTGCGCCCCCTCCCCCTCCCGCCGACTTCCTGGTTCGCCGAAGGTGGAGGAGCCGCCGCCGGCCGGGTCGCGGGAACCGAGAGGCGGGGGCAGGGGCGGGGGCGGTGTCGCCGCGGTGCTGTCCCCGCGAGGCCGCGGAGGGCGCCGTGGGCCGGCCGCCGCTCTGAGCAGCGCGTCCCGGACGGCGTGCGGGCGCGGGGCGACGGCGGCCCCGCAGCGACATGTGACTATGGACCGCAGGACCAGGTGAGCGGCGGCGGGGCCAGGCCTCCGCGGCCCCCGGGTGCGGCCTGCCCGCTACGGCCCGCTGCGCGGCGGTCGGCGCTAGGCCGCAAAGCCTGCCTGCCCGCCCGGCGAGCCGGCTACCCCGGGGCCGGGTCGGCCGTGCAGCGCGGCGGGCGGCTCTGCGAGCGGTGGTTGGGGGAACCGCTCCCCTGGCGTTAGGATCGCCGTTGCTCCCTTTAGGGTGATTTTCCACGGTGGCCTGAGTTGCTTTCTGATGCTTTCCCTTCGTTTAAAATGAAAGCGGTGTTTGTTTATGCAGCCGCTGTGTGTGTGCTGCTTGCAGAGTGGTCTATGCACTAAGGTGGCTCTCCACCATTGGCCATTTTACTTGTCGGGAGTAGGTAGAAAGCGATTTGAATAACGGTGGCGGCTCTGCTTGGAGGTGTCTTAGAGATGGGTATTTGCTGCTTTTTCGCTGGAAACTTTACTTTGGGAAGAAATCTCGATTTCTTTGACCGACCGCCCCCTCCTCTTCCGTTCTACCTCACTTGTGTAATAGAGCCACGGTGAAAGGCCCTGTAGATTGCAGAGAAGTATAACCGAGCTACCTAAATATCTTATGAAAATAGAAATGTTACACATTTTAGAATATTTCCTTTAATGATTGACACCATAGAAAGGCAGGGTGATTAAAAAAATTACTCTTTGGACAATTAATTGTACTATGAGGGAACTAAAAATAAATTCTGGAGACCATTTTATGCTCATGAAACAAGTTAATAGCCGGTAGGATGAGGAAGGAGAAGTGGATATTTATAAATTAATTTGTATGGCTTCTCTTTCCCTCCAGTTCTAAAGAATGTCATTATATATATATATATATATATATATATATGTGTGTGTGTGTGTGTGTATACACACACACATATACATATATATGTATATGTATGTGTGTGTGTAAATATTTAAAATCAATGTTTAGAAGTGAGAGGTAGCATTAACATCTTAAAGAAAGTATGTACTAATAAAGCCAGCGTACAAAGGCACTAGTCTTAACTGACTGAAGTAATTGAAATATACGTCATCACTTGTTTGCATGGTGATGCCTTTTTCTTTAGCAGTTCCCCTGCCTCTCCCTCCCGGTATGGTCAAACCCAAGGCTTCGAGCACTCTAGGGCAGATACTGTGTAGTGGTGAGCTACATCCCAGACTTCATCTTTTACCTTCTGATGGAAAGAGAAATTACAATACCGATTTTTTTTTTTTTTTTTTGCTTTGAGTATCTTAGTATATTTCACTCTGCCTTTTGAGATGTAGCAAATAAATAGGTTAAGTATGTAGTATAAGAAATTAGGAAGCTAAAAAAAAAAAAAACAAACCCAAACTAGTACTTCTAAAGGAAGTGAAACAAACTTTCTGTTCTCTGTGGGCATTTAAGGAGGAGGCCAATGTCCAAAATCCCTAAAAATAATTGATATAAAGAAAATAGTTTTTGTTAGGTCTTGTCACCTTGGAGTGTGTCTACTTTGAGCATGCTCAAGCACAGTAAAGACCATCTCAGGAAAGCCTGTGCCAAATACCCTTATCTGTGGAGCACTCTTCTGTGAGTCTGGGATGCAGCAGGAATCAGGTTTTCAGCCTCTGGGTTATGGCAGGCTCAATGGAGAAAGCTGGACAGCCTGTGCTCGATCTGTGTCAGCGAGAGGAGATGCTTGAGGGCCCCCCGGCTTTCCGGTTTTGATTCGATGGGGTGACAGGACTACTCTACAGTGTTCTTTCCCATATTGATTTGATTACTCTGTGTGGTGGTCAGGGCGGATTACAGGTGAGAAAGCATTCTTACGGAATACTTTGCCCCCTGATTCAGAACTCCAAAGTCTGAACTATAACTCTTATCAAACTGATAAAACATTTTTCATTGATATTTCTGCTACCTAGTCAGGGAGTATCATACAGCACGCTGAGGCAGGAACAGGATTAGGTTTAGAGGTGGTGGTGCACTCAGGAGGCAGAGGAGGCAGGCAGGTCTCTGAGTTTGAGGCCAGCTTGGTCCACAGAGCGAGTTCCAGGACAACGAAGGCAACACAGAGAAGCCCTGTCCCAAATAGAAGAAGAAGAAGAAGGAGAAGTCAGTAAATTTTATGGATGGAGATTTTTAGCATGGACAGGCTCTGGGTTCAATCCCTAGCACTACAAAAGCTCAGATGTATGGAAACATCTTTGTATAGAAGCTTTATAGATAATGGCTATTTTCTGTGCAAAGAAAATATAACAAGATTCTTTTTATTTTAGGGAAAATCCAGAAAGAACTTTTGACTTGGTATTGAAAGTGAAGTGTCATGCCTCTGAAAATGAAGGTATGTGTGTTCCTTTACTCCTAGTGTAATCGAGTGTGTCCAGACAAGTGTTAATACTGTGCTCTGCCAGAGCGCGATAGTATCAGGAGCCTGACAGTGTCAGGTGTCTATTCCAGCATCTCAAATTGCTAGTGATAAAATAGGTGCTAGGTCTTTGCTTTGGGGTTGTAGAAATCACGGATGTTATCTGTGCAGCTTGGATTTCAATGTAGAGCTCAGGTTTATTCCCTGTTGACAAAACTGCCCTTGTTCATGGTGGGAAGGTATGTCTTTTCATTTGCTTTCATCTGTATTTGAGAAGTCAGCACCATTAAACAGAAAATAATGCAAACTCTCCTGCTAGTACCAAAGGGACCTTCCCTAACCCCGTCTGCTGTTTCTGGAGTGCAGTGTGTAGACTGAGGAGCCCCATCGCTCTAGTTTATTCTGGCTGCACGGCACTTGGGGAGGTAAACCTGAGTGGCCTAACTTGGAAGGCTAGGCCTCATGGAAAAGCAAATAGTTACTTTTTAAAGTATTGTGACTTCTGTCCATTTGTCATCACTTTTGCTGTAGCATCTGTGTGTTTGGGAGTGGCGTGTCAGTCAAAGACGAAGGGGCATCTCCTTTTGCTTATTCTGTGCATGGTATGTCTTCATGGCTGTGCAGAGTGCATGGCTCACTGGCAGGATACTTAGCCCCACATGGCAAGGCCGTTAAGTGTGGGGCTCTGTGGAAACCAGTTAGCCACCCTGAGACCTGGGAGGAAAGTGTCCGAAACTCTTAGTTCTAAGTCAGCAATTACATACTCTTAAGTCATTTGGCTCTGCACACCTTGAAATAGAGGAGCCCAGCCCGACCCAGCTGTGGTGAAATAGGCACAGCTAATTTTAGGTAGGAAGTCACACACATTCTTGGCTCCAGGATGTCTGTGTGCTTCATTTCTGGTATGCTGGAATTACTGCTCTGTTCAGGGTTGCCAGCTAACAAGAACTCCTAAGGTTCTAAGGAGCCTCTTCCATTTAGAGAAATCATCCTCATTGTGCTCTATGTGGTAAAATTTGTCCCCATGTACTCTACCCAGGCACATCTTCTGTGCAGTTTGGGAGTGTTATGGTGAACACACACAGGTGTGTGTATTAGTTTTTCAAACCCTACTTAAACTTATAGTGTATTGATGGTCTGAGTTAGCCTTAAAAGAACTACCATGCTATACCTCAGGTGTGTGGAACAGTGCTCATCTGATCTGTTCTACAACAGGAAAGGTTTTTATGGGAACCATGGGCACTTTATCATTGTAAGTGTGTGTTCTTCACGTCACAAAGCAGCCTTATAAAAGTATGAAACTGCTTCGTATAACAACCGGTTTGCGCATGTGTTTGAGAATCTGAGACCTTCGTGTCAGGGCTCTGTGGTTTTGTCCCTGCTTCCTCCCTTCGCTCCTTCTGCTTTTTTATGACTGGTTATTCCAGTGTTCAGCTGTTACTAACTTCTTTTATTGCCACCTGGCTTGTGGCTGCTGCAAAGTCAATTCTTTCCAGAGGCATCTTCATTTGTATTTTAGCAGTTTATATGGTCTAGCAAACTTGGACATATCATAAATGGACAAGATAAATAATTTTAGCTCCTCCTCAAGCTGGTCAGTCCATTCCTTGTGTCTGTGATGTGTGCATACATTAGTGTTTATGTTCCTGTGTGTGAGCTAGCACACACTTGCTGTGGTGTATGTGTAGAGAAGAGAATTTCAAGTCTTGGCCCTTACCTTCTCCCTTGTTTGTGGTGGGGTCTCTGTTGTTCACAGCTATTGTGTACACCAGGATAGTTGCCCTTGAGCTCAGGGGTGGGCTTGGGGTGGTTTGCACCTCCTGTTTCCTCCTGGAGCTGGGATTATGTATGCGTACTACACTGAACTTGAGTTATGGGAATCCGAACTTAAGTCTTAATATTTGCGAGGCAAGCTCTTTACCACCTGATCCATCTTCCTAGCTCAGACAATTGTCAGGATTACCTCAAATCAACCCCTCCCATCTCCCAACTCGAACATCGTTAGAGATTGAATTGAGTGCTGCATGCACATGCTATGAAGGTCAGAACCGCTGGGCAGGAGCCTCCGCTCCTCGTCCGTTCTCGCTTTCTACTGGACAGCAGCTCCTAAACACTTAAAACGGTCCCCCCCCTTTTTTTCTTGATACTGTTTCTCACTATCTGACTACTGTAGCTCAGGCTGGCCTCAAACTTAGGATCTTTGTACTTTAGCTTCCTGAGAGCTGGGATTGGGGTGTGCCACTACACCTGGCTTAAAGACGTCCTTTAAGGCTGTATTAGACCACATCAAAAACATTACCTTTTCCTCCTTCACTGATGCTTTAAATACATATAAACGTAATGAATATTTTAGGTCCTATGAAGCTATAATCTTTTATGTCCTAAAAAGTCATGGTGCTCATAACTAAGTGGACTCTAGACATATAACTTTTGCCAAATTGAGAGATTGATGTCTATAATCTCTTATTCATTACCTTTTTTCTTAGTAAACATATAAAGGGAAATATGTGGAAATTCTTTGAAAAGTGTTAGAACATTTCTTTTTTAACTGTCAATACTTGCCTGTTTTAACCAGACCCTGGGCTGTATTTTGGCTTATTTGGAAGTTTGTCTTGTCATTATGATCTGGCTTGGAGACTAAGCCGTGTAAATTAGGCATTTGACAGTCTGCATAAGAGGAATGCCATTAGGATGAGTCATCAACTCTTATTATGAAATTACAGGTCCCATCTTTGAAGGCTCGGATAGTTTGTGGTTTCTAGATGACTATCCGCAGGCCTTGGAAACCCGCTTTTTTGAATATGACTGCAGGTGGTGGAGGAGGGGACTTTGGCTTTTATGACTCTTCTTTAGAGCCAGAAAGTTAAATCCCTCAGAAATGGTCTTGTTGGCCAGAGCTGTCATGGTTATGAACATTGCTTCGGAGGACATTGACCCTGTAGGGTGGAGGGCTGTGGTCAGCGTCATTGTGATTGGCCTGCTAGCTAATTAGCAAGGAGTAGATATTAGGGGCCTAGCTGAAGTATTCGTGGTAAAAGGTTGTAGAGAGTATCACTTTGCTCTTTGGATGGCTTATCTCATCAAATTGAAAATGTGCCCTGGGTAAAAGTCTTTAATCTTCATGTCAAAATATTTGACATTCTCATTCATTTTTTCATCATATATATGGTCAGAAATAAAATTAAAAAATAAATTTTATTTCTCTTTATATGAGTGTATGTGTACCCATATTGGCGCCTATAGAAGTCTGAAGACTGTTGGGAATCCCCTGGTGCTGGAGTTACAGGTGATTGTGAGCTACTTGGCCTGGGTGCTGGACTGACCTTGAGTCCTGGAAGAAGAGTGAATACTCTTAGTTGGGGACTCATTTCTCCAGTTCCCAGAAATAAGTCACTAACTGTTTTGGTTCATTTGGACTTGATTAGCAGACTCTTGCTTCACGTACCATGTCGTCATTTAGTCTGCTGCAGTCTGCACTTGTTTCAAGGCAATTATTCTGGTATTCCCCTACACTGATGCTTTGATCCTTTCCAGCACCAGTGTCCACTCCTTTCTTCTTGTCAGACATCTTTTGGTATGTGGATTGTGTCTTTGGTGTCCCAAGATTCTAGGCTAATATCCACTTATCAGTGAGTGCATACCATGGGTGTTCTTTTGAGACTGGGTTACCTCACTTAGTATGATGTTCTCCAGCTCCATCCATTTCTCTAAGAATTTCATGAATTCATTGTTTCTAATGGCTGAATAGTATTCCATTGTGTATATATACTACATTTTTTTGTATCCATACCAGAACAGGGAAGTGGGAAGGGGTGGATTGGGGGAACAGGGGGAGGGAAAAGGGCATGTGGGACCTTTGTGGGGCGGGGAACCAGAAAAAGGGAAATGAAATGTAAATATAGAATATATCCAATAAAAAATTAAAAATAAAATAAAATAAAAACTAAAAAGAAAAAAAGGCAATTATTCTTATTTCTGAACACAACACATTTTAGAATACTGCAACATAAGCATTTGGAGTCTACAGATGTGAAGCTTGCTCTGAGAGGGACTGATGACCGGTCTCTATTCTGCTGCCCCTACCTAATAGAGTTGTTTCTGGTAATGTCTTCATGTTGGCTTTGGCCTCTGTTTTTAAATGGAGACTTTCCTGGCAAGACAGTCTTCCAGTAGCTTGTATTCCAGAGCGCAGTGCCACAGTTTATATCTTAATGCTGTTCTTGGTGGCTCTCCAAGCTCACTGCCGTTGCCACCCTTCTGCTCACCCACTCTCCCACAGAGGCAGGAAAGCCGAGAGCGGAGACAGCCTTGCTGCTGTTCTAATGACAGACCGTGTGCTACTCTGCTGGTCTCTTTCTCCAAAGAGACCAGACATTTCACAGAAATGAAAACAACTCTTCCTTAGTCAAAGATGCCTTCTCTAAGGCTTTCTTTACTGTGTGACTGTAAGCAGCAGCAGCAGCAGCAGCAGCAGCAGCAGCAGCAGCAGCAGCAGCAGCAGCAGCAAAAGCTAATATTTATGGAATGTTTACTTGAAGCCAAGCACAAGTCTGTAGATTTAAAAAAAATGTACTAGGTTCTTAAGTCTTACAAAAATCTTACAGGGTAGGAAGTGCTACTCTCATGCGGAGGTTAAAAGCCCAGAGAAATGAAGACACTTGTCTCAAGCAGCGCCCCATGCTCTGAGTTCAGTCACTCCAGTGCTGTGGCCTTTTTTGTAACATGAGGTCACAGAGTATTAGTGATGTGTGCTACAGGGCATTTAAAACTCGAATACTGTGTTTTTTCTGAAATTAATAAATTAACTATAATTCCTCTTAGAGCAATTACTAAACTTTTCCTTGTATAATTCTTTTTGTAGACTGAGAAGATTGGATCCCTCCTCTTCACTTATAAGACTTATATCTTCAAATTAAATGCCTTTGATCAAACACTTCTAGTTATTAGCAATTTCAAGCACATCCTTAGCAAACTTTGTTTATTTTATTCCTGTATTATTATCTGGATTATTTCTCTGAGATTATTTCTCTGAGGATCAAGTTCCTTTGCTATACAGTTTTTATCTTATTTTACTTTGATAAGATCATCTAACTTGGTATTGAATAATCTACTTCTCAAATCTCCAACTCATGCTAATAGTAATTTTGTTTGTTTTATGGATTTTGGTTTTTTTTTCGAGACAGGGTTTCTCTGTGTAGCCCTGGCTGTCCTGGAACTCACTCTGTAGACCAGGCTGGCCTCGAGCTCAGAAATCCGCCTGCCTCTGCCTCCCAAGTGCTGGGATTAAAGATCCCACCACTGCCCGGCTTCATTTTCTTAAATCAGAATCTTAAGTTGAATAATTTTTAGTTTCCCCTGTACCGTGCATAAAAAGGCATTTATTAACTTGCA
Source organism: Apodemus agrarius (assembly GCA_964023405.1). NCBI lineage: Eukaryota > Metazoa > Chordata > Mammalia > Rodentia > Muridae > Apodemus > Apodemus agrarius. The sequence continues at coordinate 55,772,114 of OZ030017.1, read as the reverse complement.
CTTCACTATTTTTTTTTCTCAATAGTGTGATGATATACTTTGCTGAATATAGCATTTTGGGACTTACTGTGTTCATAAAGAGTTTAATATAGTCATGTATAGCTTTAGAGGTGGCTTGATTAAATGTCTGTTTACCTTCTAGTAAATTTGTCATGAGCCACATCCGTTATTTTCCTAAGAGAAAGCTCACCCAGACTCTGACATCCTTGGAGACTACAGAATGAAGTCTATCAGTTGGGCCTGGGCTCGTGCTGGCCACTGGGCCAGCAGCTGCCGAGTCAGTTGACTCAGAGTGCTGCTCGTAGGAGCTGCTTTAAAGCAAACTGGCACAACGGTACCAGGAACACTAGTGAATGAAAAAGAAAGAAAGAAATGAAAAGGAAACAAAAATGACTGTCTTGGGTTTTGGCACCAAATGAAAAAAAGAAAAGAAAAGAAGCCGGGCAGTGGTGGCGCACGTCTTTAATCCCAGCACTTGGGAGGCAGAGGCAGGTGGATTTCTGAGTTCAAGGCCAGCCTGGTCTACAGAGTGAGTTCCAGGACAGCCAGGACTATACAGAGAAACCCTGTCATGAAAAACCAAAAAAAAAAAAACCAAAAAAAAAAAATACTCCTAGGTGTGGCAGAGGAATATGCTTATTGTAGGTATGTGAGAGCGTAGTTAACCACAGGGTGGGAGAGTCCAGAGTGTGTATGGCTAGACAGAGCTGTGCCACATGGGGAGAGAGGGGAACTAGCCCAGCAGCCAGGAGGCACAAAGGTATCACGAGAGCGGGCAAACAAAATGGTTTCATTGTATAGGGAAGAGCAGTCCCTTCTACCTACTGGAAAGTTTAGGGTATGGGTAGGGTATATCAGCCAGGAGGCCCCTGTAATTGGTAGGGACTGAGGAATGCAGGGATGATCTGGGGCCAGCCTCCACTTTGTCCCAAGTTTGAAACCTAACAGAAATATATATGTATATAGAGTGGGCATTGTAGTATCTCCTGCATTCTCACATTCTACCATATAGTGAGACCATATCTCAAAGTTACAGGCACACATACACACACACACACACACACACACACACACACACTATGGGTATACTTGCACACACACATACACACACATACATACTATGCATATACTTTGCACACACACTATGGGTATACTTTGCACACACACATATACACATGCACACACACATATACACACATACATGCTATGCATATATTTTGTACACACACACACTATGGGTATACTTGCACACACACATACACACACTCACATACATGCTATGCATATACTTTGCACACACACACTATAGGTATACTTTGCACACATATATACACATGCACACACATACATGCTATGCATATATTTTACACACACACACACACACACACACACACACACACTGTGGACATACTTAGATGTACTCTGTGCTTAGGCTTCTCATATCAAGTAATCATGTTTCCCTTCCTCCTCTCACATCACGAGAATCCAGTCAGCCCAGAAAGTAGACATAGTTTAGGAGATTTGATCTTATTGACCATCATTGGAAATTCTGTAAGTGAAATGCACTTAGAATACCTGCCTTAGCATATTTGGTTTATGTTCATTAACATGTGTGTGCTGTGCAAGTCCCTCCCATCCAGATGTAGGAGGACAAATGAGGGCAATCTGTCCCAGAAATATTTATATACTACTATGTGCTTAGGAAAATGAAACTGCTTCATTTCTCCATAGATACTAACTGGGAACAAAATTCAATGTGATTCTTTAGAACCATATTCCAGCCCCCTACGTGTGTTCACCATCCGTCCTCTGCTCTAGGGCTGGGACCCTCGACGGGCTGGTTCAGTGCACTAGTTTGTTAGGCTTTTCCTTGGAATGCTTTTCCCAGACTTACTTTCTTCCTTCCTTCCTTCCTTCCTTCCTTCCTTCCTTCCTTCCTTCCTTCCTCTTTCTTTCTTTCTTTCCTTCTTTCTTTGTCAGATTTTTCAAAAATCTGACTTTATTTTATTTTTTTATTATTTTCTATATTCTTTGTTTACATTCCAAATAATTTTCCTTTCCCTGGTTCCCCCCTCCCCCTAAGTCCCATAAGCCCTCTTCCCTCTGCCCATTCCCCAATCAACCCCCTCCCACTTCTCTGTCCTGGTAATTCCCTACAATGCTGAATCAAGCCTTTCCAGGACCAGGGTCTTCTCCTTCCTTCTTCTTGGGAATGATTTGATATGTGAATTGTGTCTTGGGCTTCTGGGCTAATATCTACTTATCAGTGACTGTATTCCATGTGTGTTCTTTTGTGAATGAGTTACCTCACTTAGGATATTTTCTAGTTCCAACCATTTGCCTAAGAATTTCATGATTCATTGTTTTTAATTGCTGAGTTCTTGGAGTTCCATTGTATAAATATACTACATTTTCTGTATCCATTCCTCCATTGAGGGACATCTGGGTTCTTTCCAGCTTCTGGCTATTATAAGTAAGGCTGCTATGAACATAGTGGAGCATGTGTCCTTATTGCATGCCGGGGAATCCTCTGGGTATATGCCCAGGAGTGGTATGGCTGGGTCCTCTGGAAGTGTCATTCTCAGTTTTCTGAGGAACAGCCAGTTTGATTTCCAGAGTGGTTGTACCATCTTGCAATCCCACCAGCAGTGTTCCTCTTTCTCCACATCTTCGCCAACACCTGCTGTCTCCTGAGTTTTTAATCTTAGCCATTCTGACTAGTGTGAGGTGAAATCTCAGGGTTGTTTTGATTTGCATTTCCCTAATGACTAATGATGTTGAACATTTCTTAAGGTGCTTCTCAGCCATCTGAATTTCTTCAGGTGAAAATTCTTTGTTTAGCTCTATACCCCATTTTTTAATAGGGTTATTTGGTTCTCTGGGGTCTAACTTCTTGAGTTCTTTGTATATATTGGATATTAGCCCTCTATCAGATGTAGGGTTGGTGAAGATCTTTTCCCAATTTGTTGGTTGCTGTTTTGTCCTTTTGATGGTGTCCTTTGCCTTATAGAAACTTTGTAATTTTATGTGGTTCCATTTGTCAATTCTTGATCTTAGAGCATAAGCTATTGGTGTTCTGTTTGGGAACTTTCCCCCTGTGCCCATGTCCTCAAGGGACTTCACCAGTTTGTTTTCTGTTAGTTTTAGTGTATCTGGTTTTATGTGGAGGTCCTTGATCTACTTGGAGTTGAGCTTAGTACAAGGAGATAAGAATGGATCAATTCGCATTCTCCTGCATGCTGACCTCCAATTGAACCAGCACCATTTGTTGTTGAAAAGGCTATGTTTTTTCCACTGGATGTTTTCAGCTCCTTTGTCGAAGATCAAGTGACCATAGGTGTGTGGGTTCATTTCTGGATCTTCGATCCTATTCCATTGATCCACTTGTCTGTCACTGTACCAATACCATGCAGTTTTTAAAACTACTGCTCTGTAGTATTGCTTGAGGTCCGGGATATTGATTCCCCAAGAAGTTCGTTTACTGTTGAGAATAATTTTATCTATCCTGGGTTTTTTTGTTATTCCAGATGAATTTGAGAATTGCTCTTTCTAACTCTATGAAGAACTGAGTTGGGATTTTGATGGGGATTGCGTTGAATCTGCATATCGCTTTTTACAAGATGGCCATTTTTACTATATTAATCCTGCCAATCCATAAGCATGGAAGATTTTTCCATTTTCCTTCTTCAGTTTCCTTCTTCAGAGACCTGAAATTCTTGTCATACAGATCTTTCACTTGTTTGGTTAGAGTCACACCAAGATACTTTATATTGTTTGTGGCTAATGAGAAGGGTGTCATTTCCCTAATTTCTTTCTCAACCTGCTTATCCTTTGAGTATAGGAAGGCTACTGATTTGCTTGAGTTGATTTTATAACCAGCCACTTTGCTGAAGTTGTTTATCAGCTGTAGGAGTTCTCTGGTGGAGTTTTTTGGGTCACTTAAGTATACTATCATATCATCTGCAAACAGTGATAGTTTGATTTCTTCCTTTCCAATTTGTATCCCTTTGACCTCCTATTGTTGTCTAATTGCTTTAGGTAGTACCTCAAGTACTATATTGAAAAGATATGGAGAGAGGGGGAAGCTTTGTATAGTCCCTGATTTTAGTAGGATTGCTTCAAGTTTTTCTCCATTTAGTTTGATGTTGGCTACCGGTTTGCTGTATATTGCTTTTACTATGTTTAGGTATTCCTGTTTTTTCCAAGACTTTTAGCATGAAAGGATGCTGAATTTTGTCAAATGCTTTTTCAGCATCTAATGAAACGGCCATGTGGTTTTTTTCTTTGAGTTTATTTATGAAGTGTATTGCATTGATGGATTTCTGTATATTGAGCCATCCCTGCATCCCTGGGATGAAGCCTAGTTGATCATGGTGAATGATTGTTTTGATGTGTTCTTGGATTCAGTTGGCAAGAATTTTATTGAGTATTTTTTCATCGATGTTCATAAGGGAAATTGGCCTGAAGTTCTCTTTCTTTGTTGGATCTTTGTGTGGTTTTGGTATCAGTGTAATTGTGGCTTCGTAGAGCAAGTTGGGTAGTGTTCCTTCTGTTTCTATTTTGTGGAATAGTTTGAAGAGTATTGGTGTTAGGTCTTCTTTGAAGGTCTGATAGAATTCTGCACTAAAACCATCTGGTTCTGTGCTTTTTTTGGTTGGAAGATTTTCTATGACCCCTTCTATTTCTCTAGGGGTTATGGGACTGTTTAGATGATCTATTTGATCCTGATTTAATTTTGGTATTTGGTGCCTGTCTAGGAAATTGTCCTTTTCCTCCAGATTCTCCAATGGTGTTGAGTATAGGCTTTTGATGATTTTTTGAATTTCCTCAGTTTCAGTTGTTATATCTCCCTTTTCAATTCTGATTTCGTTAATTTGGATACTGTCTCTGTGCCCTTTGGTTAGTCTGGCTAAGGGTTTATCTATCTTGTTGATTTTCTCAAAGAACCATCTCCTGGTTTTGTTGATTCTTTGTATTGTTCTCTTTGTTTCTACTTGATTGATTTCAGCCCTTAGTTTGATGATTTCCTGTCTTCTACTCCTCCTGGGTGAGTTAGCTTCTTTTTGTTCCAGAGCTTTCAGTTGTGCCATTAAGTTGCTAGTGTATGCTCTCTCCTGTTTCTTTTTGGAGACACTCAGGGCTATGAGTTTTCCTCTTAGCACTGCTTTCATTGTGTCCCATAGATTTGGGTATGTTGTACCCTTCATTTTCATTAAATTGTAAAAAGTCTTTGATTTCTTTCTTTATTTCTTCCTTGACCAAGGTATCATTGAGTATTGTTCAGTTTCCATGTGTATGTGGGCTTTCTGTTGTTTTTCTTGCTATTGAAGAACACTCTTACTCCATGATGATCTGATAGGAGGCATGGGATTAGTTCGATCTTCTTATATTTGTTGAGGTCTGTCTTGTGACCTGTTATATGATCGATTTTGGAGAAGGTACCATGAGGTGCTGAGAAAAAGGTATATTCTTTTGCTTTAGGATTAAATGTTCTATAAATATCTATTAAATTCAATTGGTCCAAAGCTTCAATTAGTTTCACCGTGTCCCTGTTTAGTTTCTGGTTTCCTAGATTTCCTAGATTTTCAAGGTGATATGTTCCTAGAATACTTGTGACAATAGTCTGTATCTGGGAGGTTTTTCTTATGTTTTCATGCTGTTCCCTGTCTTTTCTGCAAATATGTGTATGTGATTTGTGAGTCTGAGGCAATATTTATCTACTTAACACTTAAAACAGATAAGACGTTTGTGTTGTAAGATTGAATTGATGTTTCAGGCAAAGTGGGACATTATTTGTATACAAATTCAGAATAAGCTGATTTTTTTCAGATAGCAATTGATTTTTCTTTTCTTTTCTTTTCTTTTCTTTTCTTTTCTTCTTCTTCTTCTTCTTCTTCTTCTTCTTCTTCTTCTTCTTCTTCTTCTTCTCTCTCTCTCTCTCTCTCTCTCTCTCTCTCTCTTTCTTTCTTTTTTTTGAGACAGGGTTTCTCTGTATAGCCCTGGCTGTCTTGTAACTCACTCTGTAGACCAGGCTGGCCTCGAAATCAGAAATCCGCCTGCCTCTGCCTCCCAAGAGCTGGGATTACAGGCGTGTGCCACCACCGTCCAGCCAATTAATTTTATCTATAGAAGAATGTGTATTGGTTATTATTTGTGTAATGGGCCAGTCACATCTGGCTTAGTGAAAAACTTGTCCACAGTGGCCCTGGATTGAGTTTGGAAGGTCTTTGTTTAGGAGGCCAGAGCTCAGCAGTAAGCTCTTGACTAGCCTGTGTGAGGCCCTGGATGGTATTAATGCTCAGGACACTAGAGTGAATCGGGGAACCTGCAGTTTCCTGGAGGGGAAGTGGCTCTGTTGTTTTAACAGTTGTGAGCCTCTTTCTTCCTGTGGGGCTGTGAGGCAGTTACCTGCTGCCCAGGGCCATGCCAATCCCAAGCACTTTGTTGTAAAATTACCCAGCTCTGCTCCCCCAGCTCTTCAAATGACACATCAGGTGCGTGGGTGTTATCTGAGGGACTTAGATGAGTAAATTCACAGTGAGGTGTGAACAACTGATAGACAGCCCTCAAGGGAACACTGTACATTAAAAAAAAAAAGCCTTGTAAACTCAGACTCATTAAAAAGATACAGTCTTGGGTGGGAGATGTAGCTCAGTGGTAAGTACTTGACTAGCATGTGTGAGCTTTGGGTTAATCTCCAGCACTGCGAACGGTGACAAAATAGGATAAAAATTGGGTGTGGTTTGTCATACGGGAACATTCCACTTGGTCTTACTGTCTTTCTCCCAGCTTTATTAATGTTCAGCAATTTTTGAATTAATGGCTTTAATAATTATATAAGTATATTTAGAATATGTGTGCAGTAAATTCATTAAATTTTGTTACATGTATAACATTCCCAGTTAATAAAATAAAGATGTAGCATAAAGATCCTTAATCATGTTTTTATTTGCCTGATTAGAGTTCAAGTTAGATGTTTTATAGAAATAGTAATAAAAGCAATATTTGGCATTCATAATACATCAGGAAATATACCACGTGTCTGTATTATATCCATATTATCTTTACTATAATTATAAGAGATAGAGAGTCTTCTTTTCTGGAAGATAAATGGAGGCTGAGAAAGATTAAATTATTTCCCCCATATAGCTTCAAGAGGTAGGACTGGGATTTGAACCTGTTTTTGTGCTATGGAGCCTAAGCTCTTAACCATTAGGTTTCTCTTAAATCAGTTCTTCCAAACTAGTGAGATATTTCATAGTGATGAGTATAAAGCCATATATTTTTGAAAATCCCTAATAATCCTGTTTGGCTGCAATTATATTATTATTATTATTATATTATTATTTATTTAATTTAAAAATGACATTCTTTATCCTTTAGAGTCATGTGGACATGCATGCCTACACTGTGGCATGGGTGTGAAGGCGGTGGGAGGACCGTCTGCAAGCACGTTTGCTCACTGGCCCAAAGTTGCATACGCTATTCCTGTAAACAAGGTCCCGGGAAGAGGTGCCTAAGCCATGCCAATACTTAGTCTTCTCCCTTTCAGGGAGTCTTTCCATGTGCCAGTTAGAGTCAGGCACAAACAAAAAGATGGCCTTGTTGAATGGGGTGTGGCACTTTCTAATTGTAATAATGCCGTAAAGGCTGTGGTATGTAGCAGTACCGTGAAGTCACCCACCCCCTCCACACTCCAATTTTGTGTGTGAGTCTAGGGACAGTGAGGCTGTGAGGTGTGGTCATTAGACAGTTCCCATCTGTCAGGTGTGTCAGCTGATAATCATCTTTTCCTCAAATTATTTTGAGTTTTCCTATTTAAACTCTTGTGAATGACTCTGAGGAGGCAGACTGCGTTTGGTATGACCACGTCTAATGCAGTGGTCCTCAGCCTGTGGAGGCAACTCCTTTGGGGGATTGAATGACCCTTTCCCAGGGGTTGCATATCAGATATTACAATTTACAACAGCAGCAAAATTACAGTTAGGAAGAAGCAACAAAATAATCTTATGACTGGGATTCACTGCAGTCTGAGAAACTCTATTAAAAAGTTGCAGTATAAAGAAGGTTGAGAGAACCACTGAGCTAAAGAGAAAAACCAAGGACTCCATCCTGCTGGTGTAGTTCAACCTATCTTGGCTGGGTGCCTCTGGCTCTTACAGGTGCCTCAGTGTGCACAATGAGTTTAACACTAGGAAAGCACCTGTCAGCCGCGCCGTCTCAGGAGTATTGTTCTTTTCCTGTATTTTTTGTAGCAGTGCTGGGCTTGAGCCCTACAGGAGCACATCCCCAGCCTCTGGGCATGGAATATTCAGCTGGTATTGAGGATTCACTAGTGGTTGCTCATCAAGCTTGTTTTCTTTAAAAACACATAGTTTGGAAAGTGACGTTATAGAATTAAAAACAATACAAACAAGTTTATGAATAATATAGGCCACTATATTATCCTGAGTGCTGTCCATTAGATTTTCAGCTGTTGAAGTCATGTGACTTTCTGAGACCTTGGGAAGGTCTATAGATATGAATGGTGTTCAGAATTACTTGACAAATTATCTCATGCTATTAAAGTGAAATTAGAATAAGATTGCTTTTACTCCCCAAACCTAGTGGGGAGTCTGAAATCTTTTAGAAAATGTCAATGTAAAAGACTGGAAGGTTGCAGATCTTTATCACTGCAAATGGGTGCTCTGTGTAAGACATTTTAAAAGTAGAACTGTTGATAAACCACAGACTGTGACTTGGTAGGCAGAAATGATAACGATCAGACAAGGCCCTTCCTCTTTCAGTTCCTTCTTATTTGTCGCTTGAACCCTTAAAAAAAAAAAGCACATAGCTATCAGTGTAGTATATTCAGTGGTCATCTGTTAGATGTGTAAGCTTCCAGAAATTAGTCATTTCAGAAGTAGATATTTCTGGGGTTGGTAGAAGAAAAACAGTCATATAAGGGTGTGTTTGGTCATCACATTTACAAGTAATTGCAGTCAGGCAAGCTTAAAACTTTGTTCCCTGGGCAGCTGACTACTATCGTCTTATGTGCGGTCTAGGCTCTAGCATTAGTTGGGTTCAGACTCCACCAATTTAGGTGTGTGTGTACTTGTAAAGATTTATTATTTCTAATGATGTGAATGTGTGTGCCTGTGTATAGGTGTGTGCACAGGAATGTAGGTGCTGGAGGGGGCACTTCATGGGGATGCCGGGACCTGAACCCTAGTCCTGGGTAATAGTGCTCAACCACTGAGCAATCTGTCCATCTTGATAGGTGTGATTTAATGCTTAGGAACAGCACGTGTCTTTAGGGTCTATGTATTGATGCTCCTGAGATAATATGCATAAAATGCTTTAGAAAGGAATTAGAAATAGTTCTTGTTAGAGCCCAAGTATTTTAGGTCCCAGTTATGGAACAGGAAATTGTGTAATTATTTTGGGATTGTTTTTAAAGATCTTGAGTAACTTAATTTTTTTCTATAAGTCAAATAGTATTTCTGTAATAGTTGTAAAGCAACTAATGGACTTGATTTATTTGGATTAGTAGACTATTACCACTTTTACTATATATCTGTCTATGTTATATACATATACACACACATATACATTTTATTACCACAGAGGATTAAACACTAAGTTTTGGGGCCTTATTGTTTTGCTGACATGTGTAGCTTTGTGATGAGTAGCTGCAGTTCAATCTTGATGGTGAGGGGCAGCACTTTTATCAAGATTGTATGTTTACTGCGAACAAATCCAGATGTGTTGATGAAGAAATGGAGACTGGGAATTGATAGGAAAAATTATAACATGCTAATGTTATAATGACAGTTAAAGTATTCGTAGTGACATTGAATACTTATCCTAATAACAGTAATGTTAACATTCATTACTAGTTTGGACACAGGATTTAAGTGTGTACATATTTGTCTGATCTCAGTCTCACAGTTAAAGGCACAGTTACGTCCGTAGTGTTCCACATACAGTGTGTCATTTTGCTGGATATGGGATGTGAGGCGGGTGTGGCTGTCCATAACCCGTTGCAGCTGCCATGCCTCTGATAATGACTGCTCTACTGACTAGGAGCAGAGCATTGGCAAAGTCCTTTGACTTGTATTGCTTTCATTTTTGTATTTGTAAAACTTTTGCATGGCATATTCAGTTTTTAGGAGACCCGAGAACATAGTCGTGGAAAAGAGTTTTGTAAACTGTGCTGTTAAATGTTCTATAGAGAGAAACGTTTACTTGCTTTCTAAGCTCTGTGGTGGTTATCTGTGTTAAGAGTCTAATCACTTGAGTAAGAACTGTCAGCCCGGAAGAAGGGACAGTTAATGAAGTCAGCGACTGGCTTCTTTCACCTCCCATGTAGAGATGTAGAAGCGATAGGAGCAGGCTGGTGAAGGCTCTGAGCTCCAAAGTTAGTTTCATGCTACAGGGGAAATTTGGCAGAGAAGTCTGCGTCATCATAGTGATACACCAGTTAAACTTGCCTGTGCTTCAGGAGACACAAGAAAGACATTAGGTGTGGCTCTGCCCTTCCTCCCTTCTCCTCCCCTTCTGGGCCCTCCTCTCCTCTCTCTGTCCCTCCCTCGTGTTCTAGCACGGGATATGGTCCCTGACTTGCACATGTTAGGGCCGCGGCTTGCCACTGCTGTTCCTCCATTGGGACATACCTTTCTTGTTCTCTCCCCCTCAAAAAATTTCCACTGGTGCAAATCCTAGTGAGATGAGAGTTCCTTATGTTTGCAAGTTTTCAAACTTCTAAGAATTAACATTGAGAAGCTAAAAAGTTGTTATGAGTGCTGTTGAGATTGAAGACATTATACAAGTATAGGACGGTATCAATTGAGGGATCTGTGGTAATCAGCTAAGCTCTATAAAAATCAGTACTAGCAAGAAGCTATGAAATTTCTGGAAAGACTGTTTTGCAATTCAGAGTTTTTCAAAATTTGGGATATTTTTTTGTATATGTGTATAAACTATATGAAAAATAACTGAGTATCATTTTAGTTTTTATATATATATATATATACACATACATGTTATATATATACATACATACATACATACATACATACATACATATGCAGTATCTGGGAATGGTACCAAAATTTAAAATAAGATTTAATTTATTTATAGCTGAAGTTAATTTATAATAAATTGTATATGTACACATATATAAAATGATATACATATGTATACCTTCACACACACACACACACACACACACACACACACACAGCTTGTTTATACCTTTTGGTTTTTTGAGACAATGCCTCAGTCTATAGCCTGAATTGGCATGAACTCACTATTTAAATCAGACTAGCCTCAAATTTCTGGCACTCTTTCTGTCTTAGTATCCAAGTACTGGGATTAGTAGCTTGAGGTCAGATGTGGAATTTTCCATTTGTGATGTCATGCTAATGTTTATGATGTCAGAATTTTGAGGATTTATTCAGATTTTTGGATTAGGAATGTCAGTCTGGACTGCAGTTTATATTTAGAAAGACAGTAAATGCAAGCCTATCCACTAATGACATCACTTCTACTTATCTGGATTTGTTTATAACTTTCTTGATATGAAATTTAATTGGGGTCTAGAAATTGTCTTTGAAGTAAGATTTTTTTGAATTATTGATATATATCTTTTATGGGTAATTTAATAAATTTCATGGAGCTTATATTGGCCAAACAAACTTAATTTGCTTAAGATTGTACATTATGTCTCGTGTTTCTTAATTTTATTTATTTATGTCACAGAAAGCACCAGTAGTTGTGTGGCACATCTGGGAAACAGACGTGCAATGACAGGGGTTACTGGGCTAGCCTGGTCAGGGTTGCAGGCTCCTCCTGGTCTCAGTCTTCTACCCCATTACCGACATGCGCTAGACTATTTCCTTCCTGGCCTTTTTGGTGAGAACCTGCTTTTTTTCATTGCTTTCATTAAGTGTACCTCTGTAGAGTGGCAGAACGCTACAGTGAAAATGGACTTGGAAAAATTTGGGCTAGAATTATGGCTTGATAAGCTTTTTGAGCCTTATGTGTGTATGTGTGTGTGTATGTATGTATGTATGTATGTATATACATATGCATGCATGTATATGTACATGTCTGCTTGTTTGTATTTATTTATTGGTTTTTTGAGGCCAACTTTCTTTGTGTAGTAGCCTTGGCTGTCCACCTACCTCTGCCTCCCAAGTGCTAGGATTAAAGGCGTGCACTGCCACCACCCAGTCTTTAAACTGAGAGGAGTTAAAAGCCCCTTCTCTCTTTATCATAAAACTGTGAGGAGTAATAGAAATAGCAAAATACACACACACACACACACACACACACACACACACACACATTTTAAACAGGAATTTTCATTATAATTTAAGCAGCCACATTCCTTTTAATATCCCCTTACTGCATTGTATGTATAGATTCATATTTAGTATATATTGAGGTAATGATACAGTATACCAGTGAGGGCTTTTGATTTTAAATCTTGTACAGAGGAGAATTATAGGATTTAACAATGACAATAAAAATGAAGAATTATAAGGGTGCTTTGTTTGTTTTGGCCTTGAATCTACGAAGTAGGTGATTATATTAAATTTGCTAATCATGATTGGATTGGCAAAACATTCTATTTCTCAGTCAAGTAGGTGCTTTCTTCAGGTTAATCCTTCATTATTTAATAAGATAACTTGTCTGATACCATTGGTGACGAGTTTTCTGGTTTTCCTAGATGTCTGTAGAACTGCTGTGAAACCTAACAGCTTGTGGTGGAGCTGGCCATGGTGAAAGTGGGGATGAGGACATTTAAGTGTCTGCTACAGTTTTATCCCAACTAGAGCCTGAAAGTTTGATTGTTGAGACCTCACTTTCCCTCATGTTAGGAGGTGGTATAGTACAGTGTCATCAGTGTTGTGTGTCATCAGTGAGGTCGTTTGGTAAGATGGCTGGACTATGTTCTGTGTTTATCTTTTTTGGGACACCCCTTCTTGTGTACAAGTGTGAAAGAACAGCGTGTTCTTTTTCTGGAAGAACTATTATTATTTCCCTAAGTGTAACTCACCGAGGCACAGCATCTGTCCCCAGAGCCTGCTCTGCTGCTGCTGTCCAGGACACTCAATCCTGCTCACTCTGCTTTCGGTTTCTCTTCTCCTCCTTGGCCATTTCCTCTGATCCCATCTTTTCTTCCACGCTCTAGCTGGATGTATGCCATCTTCTGCCTGTGCTGGGAGCCGTCTCATCTTTAGTTAACTTCCACATTAACTGGCATTCCGCCACTATAGGAGTGTGTCTTGTCTTCAGTGACCGGCTCAGTCTCCAGACATTCACAGTATCATGTTCAGCTCTAAGTCTCTGTGGCACTTTGTTCCATTGGATGCTTCTTCATCTACTAAACATACAGGAATGCCCCCTCTTCTGAGAACTCATTTTAATTGTAGAAATATACCGGCTCCACTGTGATGCTTCCATAGTGCTTAGATGCTGCTCTGCTCCTGACCACACTGCCCATTTGCAGTTTGCTCATCTTCCCCTCCCTGTCCTCAAATATTTTCGCTTTTACTGTGAAGTCGTCTTTTAAGATGTCACAGGATGCTATAAGGAGTGCGTAGATCATCCTATGCCCAGTGACCAAAGAAGTGTGCGATTCAGCGCGATAGAAATAGATGTAGTGCTTACCAAATTAGATTTTTTAAAAGCATCACATGGGACTTCTGCTTTCATAAAGACAGAATTCTTGAGAACCAAGTAATTATAACTAATGAACTAGTATACTTTTGGGGTGATTGAAATTCCCCTGAACGCTGTCACTTTGTGTTTGAAGATTCCTAGGAAGGGGGTGGGAGGAGCTGCTCTGGAGGGGCCAGGAAACACCCGGCCTTTGGTTTTTATTACATGCTTCTCGGGGTCTCTAGATTAAAAAAAAAGCCTTCATCCTTTTTCTTTTTAATGCTGGATAAGGGGGGAGGAGGTGATAGGACACTTATTTCCCAATGACTTCTCTTCATTTCACTTTTGGCCTATTTTCATGAACACACAACCCTGACTAAGTGTAACACTGAAGGACTATTTCATGTCTGATACATATATGCTAGCGACATTGCATCTAGTAGCCGCAGAAGGCCAGTTCTCCCCGGTTGTAACTGACAGCAGGAGGCACTCAGCCAGCTCCGTTCCCACGGTCACTCTGTGTTGGAACTTCACAGTGCTTTTATTGTAGCTCTGATATAGTTATGGTGACTCATACCGTGTATTTCTATTTTATTAATGTTTATTAAAAAGAGCAGAAAGGACAGAGTGTAGGTCCCTAGGGATAGGACAGAAGGGCACAGACCGTGCGAGCATCTCTGGCTTGGTGTGTGCACTTGCTGCCCTCCTTGGTGGTCTTGTCCTTGGCGGGCATCTTGACGAAACTGCCAGACAGCAGCACACAGCGCTCGTCACTGACACACACCCCAGAGAGGCACGTGAGCACCTCTTAAGGCACAGTGCTTACCAGACTGGCAACACCTCCAGGCACTTTGGCTCAAACATGTGGTTCAGGCCTAAGATGCCGCAAGTGAGAAAGTCCACGAAGGTGAGCTTTCCCCTTGCACGCTGTGGGAATTTCCCCAGGAGCAACGATGCTTGTTCACGTCGTGTAGGCAGCTGTTCCGAGCACTGCAGCTCCAGACTTTCAGGCTCCTGCTGTAGTGGAGCCTTACAAGCTGGGAATGGAAATCCATGATTCACTTTTTCATGATGTCCACGCCTGTCTTCTTCAGTATCACCACACGTGGTGTGCTTACCAGTGAGGTAGCTCGAGGCTGCATTACTTCGGGTGAGCTCATCTCATCTGTGAAGTAGGATAGTTAGGGAAATCCGGACCAAGCTGGAATTTCCTGTCCAGCTGTCGACTCTGGAGGTAGTCAGGGGCTTCCCACACATGCGCATTTCTGCTCATAGCCATCATCAGTGCAGTCCTGGGGCCTACAGATGAGTGGCCAGCCCTAGGGCGGTCCAGCAACCCAGAACCACAGATGACCTGTGACAACAGGAAGGCTCGGGCTTTCTCTGATTCCTGGCTGTGTGGCTCCTTATAAGTCCCAGTTCTGTATTTCGTTTATATTTGTGTGGTGTTCTAGTAAATTCCTTAAGTCAACTTTAAGTCATTTAAGATGCAATAAATATTGTCCGTGTATCTGAATTTCATATGCCTGGCGTGACGCTCTATGTTTCTGGAGGCATTGGGTGAGTGTGCTGGTGGGTGATAGTGCTTACTGTGTACTACCTGTTCGCCTCTGAAAGTCAGGCAGTGTTCTTGGAGCATTATTTTGATATTCTGTATAATGTCTCCCTTATTTTTCAGTATGTAGCTCATAATATAATAGTGTATATTACTATTACTACTAGTAATATAATAGTGTATATTACTATTACTACTAAAACTTAGAAAATATCTTTCATAATTATTCATTTGATTTTTGTCAATCATGTAATAGATATTAAGATCTTGAAGAAACTAAAGTGTATAAAGATAAAGTGACCAGACTCACATAGATAACTGGGAAACTTAAGTTCTAAGATTTATTCTAATTTTAACACACATAGATTTATATATTAAAGACGAGTAAATTATGAGTGGCCTAAATGAGTCACCTTAGTGACTTTAAGTAGAATTAACTCGGTTATGAGTCTCCTTATGTTGCTGGCGTGTGTGTGTTGATCTGTGAGTATAAATGCTTCTACCTTAGGCTCATCACATGTCATCCAAATGAAGTGAGAAGATAATGAGAAGGAGCCAAGACACTTTCAATGCCGTTCCGTGAGCCATTGGTCATGGCTAATGTCTTATCATACCTTACATAAATCTCTGTGTGAAATTATGTGCCTCAGTATTTCACATTGTCACAAATGGGCTCGTCACCAACTGACAGCTTACGGTAACCGTCTTTGCAGTTCTGATGTATATGGTTTTGACACAGTGTCTCACTATGTGGCTCTGGCTGGCTGGGAGCTCTGTGTAGACAGCTTTCACACTCAGAGGAACGCCTGACTCTGCTTCCTAAGTGCCGGGCTTCAGAGTGTGCACCGTGTCCATGCTCCCCCAGGCTCTGAAAACACATCTATTGGAGATTGAGTTGCTCTGAGAACCCCACTGTTTGAGCCTCCTATTCACATGCCTCGCTGCATATGTATTGTTAATTACTTCAAATACTTAGGAATGTCAGTAAACTTTTAATATATGTTAGCTGCTTATCTCCTCACAAAAACTCTGCTCCTTATTTTGAGAGTTCTTTGAGAGTTTCATACACTGCGCTTCTGTCATATTCATGCCCCTCCCCCAACGGTTCTCAGAGCCGTTCTTTTACCCAGCTTTCTGTCTTGTTTTTGTTTTGTTTTGACCCATTCAGTTTGTGTTGCCCAGTCTTGGATGTGTGGTCTTCATTCTGGAGAGAATGGCTGACTTACCAGGGACTACAGTGCCCTCTTCATTCCATGCTGGGGTTGGCCTGGCTCGGGCTCGTCCAGGTTCTGTACATGTGTCATCTACTCAGCACTCTTTGAGCCCCTTCTTTCCCAGGGAGCCCTTGGAGGGGTGGCAAGATTATGTACGCTCCCTTTAGGGCAGAGCACTCTGCAGTCTGCACCTTGGCCAGCACTGTAAACAGTGCTACTCAAGTGACGGCTGAGTGATGCGCTGACCCTGGCTAGACAATCCTTTCCTGGGAGCTGCTTTCCCAGTGTGTCCAGTCAGCAGGGACGTTCCCTTTTCAACAGTTCATAAGGGCTCTCAACCTCACTAGGCTTCACCCCTTGTTTTAAGAAATTAGCAGGAGAGGGGGGATGGGTTAGGGGGATTTCGGAGGGGAAACAAGGAAAGAGGATAACATTTGAAATGTAAATAATGAAAATATCTAATTAAAAAAAGAAATGTAAAAAACAATTAGCAAAATAGTTTAGTATGTCAAAACACTTAAGTATTCCATCAGGGTTAAACATTACTCAAGCAGCTTAGAGTATTTGATAGTGATAATCTTTGAAATTATTTAAAAAATTAGTTCTTTTAATTATATGGACTGAACAGGTTTTATATATATATGAATAAGAAAAGGATGGGGATTTGTTCTGAAGAACTTTAATATTGTTACATTATTTTCTAAGTATACATTCATTCATTGAAGTCTAGTTGAGTAACATATACCATAAAATTTTTAAGTATAAATATTACTTTAAGAATACGTTACGTTTCTGTGTGTGTTATATGCATGGGTGCATGCCTCCCATGGCAGGCATGGAGGTCACAAGCTAACCAGTGGAGCTGGTTCCTGTCCCAGAGGTGCTGGGATCAAACTCAGATCATCAGGCTTTGATGACAAGCAGCTCTGTCTACCCAGTCGACTCATTGGCTCAAAATATTTTACTTTTTAGAGAAGTTTAAACTTCATTAGGAAATGACTGTCTCATATGCTGAATTTGAAATTCCCGGGAAGTCAGAGTTTCCGTAGATTGGCCCACAGACGATAGAATGGCACATGGCTTACTAGGAGCAGTGGCTCTCCATTGACACAGCACCTTCTCCTCGCCCAGCGTCCGCAAACTTCATTGTTCAGAATTCTGGATATGTTTAACAGATTTCTAATGCTGTCTGTCCACGGCCATTGCATGATGTTCTCATTGACACACCACCGACACTTGCAGTGCACAGATGCTATGACATCAGCCTGGACAATTTTACAATGCTACCTGCCCTCTACTACAGCACCACACCATAGTTTCTCAGCCCGACAGCCTTCTCTTCCTGCTGCTCAGCTCCCCACCCCAGCTTTGAATGTTTTTATTGTTTGTACAGTTTTTCAAAGATATTTATCCTCTGAAAATTTGTATATCATTTTTGACTATTGTGCTAATTATAAAAGTTGACCATTTTTCTGTTGACATTTTGATACATTTTCTATTTTCATCCTCTGTACATCTGATACATTACATGTTTTTATTATACATCTATCAACTAATGATTTTTTGTTTTTAAGTTTAGTTTTTACAGCCATGTTGAACTCTGTGTATGTGTTTATATGTGCGTATTTATGTGTATGAGTGTACCAGTGTGTGGACATATGAAGGGCAGGTGACAACCTCCAGTCTTGTTACTCAAGGGTTGCTTTTTTTTTTTTTTTTTTAAGACTAGAATTCTTACTGGCCTGGAACCCTTGTAGTCTACACTGGCTGATAACAAGCCCCAGGGATCCACTGGTTTCCTCCTTTCCAGCCTTGGGATTACATGTGTGCACCTCTATACCCAGCCTGTTTTTAAGAATGTGGGTTCTAAGGATTTAACTCAGGTCCTTAGGCTGCATAAGGTACTTCTCCCCAGCCCCAAGTTAATTTCTATTTTTGTTGCTAATTACCAAAGATCTATTGAACACTAGGAAGAAATCAGATGTTTTGTGTGGTTCTGATAAAATTGTCTCATTGCAATGACACCTTAACTGTGTAGAGAAATTCAAGTTAATTGAATTAAATGCATATAATTATTTGAGACTAAAGGTCTGTTTGCTGAATAATCTTAATTATGAATTCAATTTTTAAACATAAAAATTCATTTTTTTGTATTTTTCTTGTGTAATTTTGATTAACTTGCATTTATTAAGGAGTTTTTGTCTTCACTTAATTCTAAAATTGGGACAAAGCTCTTAATATAATTTCTTACTTTTAATTTTTTAAATATTTATTTATTTATTTTATGTATGTGAGTATACTACATAAAGTCGCTCTCTTCAGTCATACCAGACGAAGGAATCAGATCCCATTACAGATGGTTGTGAGCCACCCTGTAGTTGCTGTAAATTGAACTCAGGACCTCTGGAAGAGCAGTCAGTGCTCTTAACTGCTGAGCCATCTCTGTAGTTCCCTTATTTTCAAGTTTTGCAGTCACTGGATCTGGAAAGATCCAGTTTTCTTCCAAGATTGATGATCTGTATATTATCTCTGTCTTTTAATAGTATGTCCTAACTGCTAGCCAGCTTTTTTGATATTTTCAGAGAACCAATTAAGGATTTGGTTTATTAAAACTGTTGTTTTTTAATGTTTACATTATTATTATTATTATTATTAAATCTTTTTTAACAGTCTATTTGTTATCCCCCTCCTGGTCTACCCTCCGACATTTCCTCATCCCATTCCTCCTCCCAGTGTCCAAGAGGTTGTCCCCATTTCATTCCACCAGACCTAACCCCTCCCTGGAGCCAGACCAAGCAGTCCTCTGCTGTATATGTGTCAGGGGCCTCATATCAGCTGGTGTTTGCTGCCTGGTTAGTGGCTCAGTGTCTGAGAGATCGGTGGGGTGGGGTGGGGGTGGGGGTGGGGGTGGGGGTGGGGGTGGGGGTGGGGTCCAGGTTAGTTGAGACTGCTGGTCTTTCTATGGGGCCGCCCTCCTCCTTAGCTTCTGCCAGCCTTTCCCTAAACTGAACCACAGGGGTCCCAGGCTTCTGTCCATTGGTTGGTGTATCTGCATCTGACTCTTACAGTTGCTTGTTGGGCCTCTCAGAGGGCTGCCATACTAGACTTCTGCCTATAAGCAAAACAGTTGTTTTAATCCATTTCACTGTTTTCTGCTCGTTATTATTTTCTTTTTATATTTATTTCCAGTTTAATTTCTTTAGGGATTCTTGATTTGGAAACTGAGAGCATTGACATTAAATGTTATCTAATACAGTAGTTCTAAACCTTCCTAATGCTGTGACCCTTGTTTCTGATGTTGTGATAACCTCACCCATAAAATATTTTTATTATTATTTTATAACTGTGACTTTGCTACATTACTGGATTGAAATATAAATATATGTGTTTTCTGATGGTCTTAGGGGACCCTTGTGAAGGGTATTCAATACTCTAAAGGGGTTGCAACCCACAGGCAGTAGTTCAAATGCAACCCATAAGTTTGGGTATTTGCTTTCATAATTATATACTTATAAATATTTTTTAATTTCTACCATGTCTTACTTTTAATACATGCATTGTTTAGAAATGTAGCATTTAATTTCCATTTTTCTGGTATATTATTATTATTGATTATAATTTTTCTTTTATTTTTCTTTTAATTTGAGTCAGAGCATTTACTCTATATATTATTAGTCCTCAAAAATGTGTATTCTTCTTTATGGCTTCATAATGTGGCTTATCTCGGTGAAGATTCGCTATGCCATAACTAGTATTTATATCCTGCAGTTGTGCAGATTCCCTGGTGTATAATTGCCAGTTAGGTAAAGTTGATTGGCAGTATTCTTCAAATATTTTATGTCTTTTCTGACATTTTTGTGCCTTTCAGATACCAAGAGAGGAATGTAAGAATTTCATGATTGTGTATTTGATTCTCACCTTTCAGATTCTTAGTGTTTGTCTTATGTACTTTGAAGTTATCTTGTGAGATGCACAGTTGCGGTTATCTCGTTATGCGTGCTGGCCAGGTGACCTGCCACCGAGCTGCATCCCCTGTGCCTTGGTGCCTCTTGTTTCAGGGTCTCTAGGTTGGCCTGGACTCACTCTGCAGCCGAGTCATGTGCGAATTTTTGAATCTTTCCTCTCTGCCTCCTGAGTAGCAGGTATTGCAGGCTTATGTCCCAGCCCCAGCCCCAGCCCCAGCTCCAGGCCCAGCCCCAGGCCCAGCCCCAGCCTCTGCCCCCGCAGTTTATTTTATGGGCTAGCTCTTAATATATACTATTTTCTTTGTCTTTAGTAATACATTCTGTCTTCATTTAGTTTCATATAAATAGAATTTCTTTCTAGTGATTAGTGTTTGCATGAAATTCTTTTCCTATTTCTGTTATAAAATTATATGAACTATTTATATCTGTCAGTAAATATATTTGAGTTTTGCTTTTATACCTAGTCTGACCATTTACTGACTATAATTAGTGTTTAGTACATTTACATTTTGATGCATTTATTGATATGATTAGGGTGAAGTCTGCCATTTTGTCATTTGTTACTAGTTTTAAAAAATTGTGCCAGTTGGGTTTTGGTGGGGATAGGAACAAGGAGCTTCCTGTGGAGCCCATCCTGGACGCATTAGGAACTCATGCTCTCCTGCCCCTGCTTCTCAAGCTCTGACTAGCAGGGTGTGCTGCCACACCAGCCGTAGGTTTCAATGGTACCTCGGTATAAATGTTCGTCAGTACTGCCTTGCGTGATAATGTGCACCCACTACTGCTTTCAGGGTTTCCTCTGTATGGGGAATTTTGAGAAAAGTGATTTTTCTGTGCTTGTCTAAGTTTGTTTTGTTTCCCTGTGAGGGGCTCTTGGATCTGTACATTTATAGATCATAGTTTGTTTTCCAATAATTTTCCTGTACATCTTTTCATGCATGTATGTGTATTAGGAACATACACAGCTCTTGATTATTAGACTATCTGATGTAATTCCTCTAATCACAGAGGCCCTTTGTTCACTCAGTGTCCTTTTGCTTTGTTGCTTTGGTTTGTGCAGTTTCCCCCACGCAGTGTTCAGGTTCTCTGCTCTACACTGTAGCTGCCAACCTGCTGTTAAACCCGAATACGGACTTGTTTGTCTCAAAGTTGTTATTGTTATTTTTAAGTTCTACATATTCTATATGGTTCTTTAGTTTGTTTTAGTCCACTGGCTCTTTATCTGTTTATGTATTCTTCTGATCTTTTCTTTTAATCCAGTAAAGATATTTTTCCTATTGTATTACAATATTTACCTTAATTTTATATTCCTTATAGTGAGTTGGCTACTTTGTATTTATCTGTGCTTGATGGCCAAAAGTGTATACTCAGTATTGTGCTATCTAGGTTCTAATAGTCCTAAAATTAGATACTAGCTTTTTTTTTTTGTTTTTGTTTTTGTTTTTTTTTGTTTGTTTGTTTTTCGAGACAGGGTTTCTCTGTGTAGTCCTGGCTGTCCTGAAACTCACTCTGTAGACCAGGCTGGCCTCAAACTCAGAAATCCGTCTGCTTCTGCCTCCCAGGTGCTGGGATTACAGGCGTGTGCCACCACGCCTGACTGTAGATACTACAGTCAGGGAAGGGAAGGGAAGGGAAGGGAGGGGAGGGGAGGGGAGAGAAGGGGAGGGGAGGGGAGGGGAGGGGAAAAGGGAAGGGAGGGGAGGGGAGGGGAAGGGAAAAGGAAAGGGAGGGGAGGGGAAGGGAAAAGGGAAGGGAGGGGAGGGGAGGGGAGGGGAGGGGAGGGGAAGAGAAGGGAAGGGAAGGGAAGGGAAGGGAAGGGAAGGGAAGGGAAGGGAAGAAGGGAAGGGAAGGGAAAAGACTGTAGATACTTTTAATTCTTCAGAATATTATACAAATAGTTTCTCTGCAAATGTGTTATATTCCAGAGGATAGCAGAGATCTGAGAACGGAATACAAATGATGCCACCAGAGTGTAAAATCTCATATTATTTTTATGGTGCTGCAGACTAAGGAGGTTGTATGAAGCATTAGTTATAGGTACTTACTTCTATGAAGCATGATGATCAGTGAAAGGCTTTTGTTTGTGGGCTGAACCCAAGGCCTTGCACCTGCTGAGCCAGGTTCTGCCAGAGTGCACACACCCTCAGCTGTCAGTGCCATAGCTTTATATGGACCATGCTGGGAAAGAATAAAGTTTACTATCAATTCGTAGAAGACAGCCATATTTCTTTGTCTTTACCCACTTGAAACAGTACAACATTATATTTACCTGTGTAATTTAAATGTAACTTGTGGAGCAAAATGGGGTTTTGCATATATAATCTTAAGTTAACTTTGAACTTTTCAACAACTCTGTCATGTTTCTCAGCCGTGGCCATTTCCTGTTGGGAAACTATAGTTCCTTGAAGTTCTTTCATGTCAAGGTTTCAGAATTATGGAATGAATGGAAAAGCCAGGGCTAAAACTGTGTGCTATCTCCATGTTGTATAGATTGCCAAATAAATTTTAGTTAGGGTATTAAAATATCTAATCTATGATTTGTGTTTGAAGTTGTCAGTTGGGTAGTTAGGGTTAGAGTACTGTATTAAGATGTATTAAAAAGCTGGACATGGTGGTGCATGCCTTTTATCCCAGCACTTGGGAGGAAGAAGAAAGTGGATCATTGTGTTTTAGAGACCAGCTTAGTCTGTTTAGTGAATTCCAGGAGAGTCAGAGCTACATTGAAGAGACCTTGTCTCAAAAATCCAAAAACAAGCAAGCAAGCAAGCAAGCAAGCAAGCAAGCAAGCGCAATTCCCCATGCTTACTAAAGGGTTGTAGAGATGGCTTGAGCTTCAGTATACTCTGCTCTTCCAGAGGAGACCTGAGTTTGCTTCCCAGCACCCCAGTTTTAACTTCAGTAAAACTTGTGGTACACATATGTTAGTTACAAACAGACAAAACCCCCATACACATTAAAAAAAAACACCTTGTTGAAGATTATTCAATAATACATCTTTATATGGGATTTATTTTCATACTGCTGTACTGTTTTAACTTTAGAGTCTACCTGAAATCCCTCTCTTTGAGTCTGCTCACTGACTGTTTACCCCGTTGGTAGGTGTGTGGAAGGTGCTCTCAATCTCTTTTGGACTCGTTTGGCTCACCTCTCCTTGGCTGGGCTGCAATGCAGGTCGTATGGGGTCTGAGTCTGAATTAAGCTGGCTGTTCTAGCTCAGGGCCGGGCAGATCCTAGCACTTCAGTGAGAGGACTTGGCAGGATATGTTATTTTGTATCAGCCAGTGGTGTTTGATCTGAACTGAAAGAAGCTAGCTCTATCCACACATAGGATAATGATTTACTTCCCTTATCCTTTTGCCTTTGTAACTTTGAGAAATCTCAGAAAACAGAGACTTTTTGTTAGGGCGAAACTAGTCTTTATGTGTAAAGCTCTGGCCTCTTTTGTTGTCAGAGCACAGAGGCTCTTTATCTTTCTGTCCATCGGGTTTATTATGCAGTAACCTAGACATGAGCTTGGCTTTCCTTCACAGTTACAGGGAAGGGCTTTGGACATCATAAAGTGACAATGACCAAAGCTCATCTATTTTGGAGAAGTGCTTTGCAGCGTTAGTCCGCCCTGCATCTATCACTGCTGTGGACTGTGCCTGTGGAAAAGCTCACTGAGCATGAGGACTACTTACATGACTTTGCAGATAGTATTTTTTTTCTGCCAAAACTCCTTTGTAAAACAAAAAATACTGTCTGTTTAACACTCCTTTAGTGTAAGCACTTTTAAGTATATTGTGCTTTCTACTACATCTCAAATGATCACAGTTAGGATTTCATCTTTTATTAATTCTTACAATACATTGCATAGCACATTGGATATAATAATTTGTATACAACCTCTTTCAAAACGTCTTGTTCTGCCCATAGTTCTCCTTTCCCCATTCACATATCTTTTTAAATTGGCAGATAAACAGTAAAGACTTTTCAGAGACCTGTGTGGCCCTCTGTTACGCCCTGGCTTGTGTCCCTCGACCATGGTTTGACCTCATCTTTTGCATCTTTCTCCTTGTTCCTCAGTTGCAGCCATACTGGCTCCGTGTTCAGCCTGGCACATGCTGCCAGTGCACTTGCGGCCTCTTCCCTTCTGCCTCTGGTGGCCATCATCTTGTTTGCATGGCTTGTCCTTCACAGTCAGTCTCCAAAGGTTCTCATTCTCAGTGAACACTCGTCGGACCAATTTGATAAGGGTTCCTCACTCCCTTCTTATGGACTCTTGATTAGGTCAAGAAGCAGGCACAAGTAGAGGTGGTGACTGTGGTGATGATATAGATTAGTCCTGATGGCACACCACCTCTCTCACATGGACACATGGCGTTGCCAGCAATACCTTGGCACACTGCTAGTCTGTGCCAAGTAATAGGAGAAACTTGAGCATCCGTGGCTATCCGTGGGGCAGACTGGAACTAATGCCACACAATGAGGAATTGCTATATTAAGAAATGTCATTTATGCAGTGGTTTCAAAGAGACAAAGAATGGAAGGCTGGGCGTGTGCTCAGCACTCATTGAATGAGGAGGCTGTTTTCAGAATGAGTAACACAGCAAAAATATGGCAGTCACAGAAGGAAGGGGACAAAACCAGCAGGGCCTCGGACATTTAAAATGCTCTTCCTGGAGCTGGGCAGAGCTCTCTGCTAATTAGAGAACCAGTGAAGCAGGTCTATTTGTAGAACACGTAGCAGGGCAGGGCCACTCCGTCCTTAGCACTTGGAGAGAGACAGTTGCTATACCGAATGAGAATCAGATCTGACCTAACTTGGTGGTTTGTTTGTTTATTTATTTATCTATTTATTTAAGACAGGGACTTATATTTAGTCTTGGCTGATCTGGAACTTGCTATGTAGACCAGTTTTGCTTGGGACTCACGAAGTCTACCTGTCTCTGCCTCCTGAATTCTAGGATCAAAGGTATGTGCCGCCCCACCTGGCTAAGGTTCTATATTTTGAAGTTTGAGTCTTGTGCATGCACAGATAAGAAACTGATGTGGGCTGGGAGGTGACTGCCAGCAATGTGCTTGTGGCGCAGGCCTGGGGCCTCACGTCGATTTCCAGAACTCTTATAAGGTGTGTACCTGTGTCTTAGGTAGGGTTTCATTGCTGTGAAAAGACACCATGACCAAGACATCTTATAAAGGTAAACATTTAATTGGGGCTGGCTTACAGTTTCAGAGGTTCAGTCCATCATCGTCGTGGCAGGAAGCATGGCAGTCTGCAGGCAGACACAGTGCTCAAGAAGGAGCTGAGAGTTCTACATCTTGATCTGAAGGTAGCCATCAGATGTCTGTCCTATGCAGGCTGCCTGGAGGAGATTGGAACTCCACACTGGGTGGAGCTTAAGCCTAGGACACCTCAAAGCTCACGCTCACAGTGACACACCCCCTCCAACAAGGCCACACCCACTTCAGCAAGGCCACACCTCCTAATAGTGTCACTCTGTGGGCCAAGCATTCAAACACATGAGTCTTTGGGGGCCAAACCTATTCAAATTACCACAGCCCGCTACTATAGTATTAAACAAGTAGAGACAGGATAATGTTGAAGGTTGGCTAGATAGCCACTCTGCATCACTCTGAACCAGTGAATTACAGGTTTAGGGAGAGACCTTGTTGAAAAAAAAAATAAGATTAGAGAGTGATTGTGTATGACACTTTGCTTTAACTTGCAGTTTCTGTGCATGCACACATACAAGGAAGCTAAATTTTATCTTTGTTTTGATATGACGAAGTGATATTTCCATTTCG
Organism: Apodemus agrarius; assembly: GCA_964023405.1. Taxonomy (NCBI): domain Eukaryota; kingdom Metazoa; phylum Chordata; class Mammalia; order Rodentia; family Muridae; genus Apodemus; species Apodemus agrarius. Next base: position 55,745,943 of record OZ030017.1, on the reverse strand, counting down.
AAACACTGTCATGGTTTTGCTATTAAGGAGAGAACTATCTGTGTATCTTGTGCATTTTCTCATGTTGCTTTATGGAGAGGAAAGTCCATCCATCCATCCATCCATCCATCCATCCATCCTTCCTTCCTTCCTTCCATCCATCCACCCACCCTTCCTTCCTTCTTTCCTTCCTTCCTTCCTTCCTTCCTTCCTTCCTTCCTTCCATCCATCCATCTATATGAACTTGCATCCTTTGTTCTAAAGGGGTACCATTGTGTACCAGGGGTACACAATGACATTAGAGTCCAAGTTATGCTGGTTTCTGGAGCCAGCTTTGAAGATCCAATTTTTTTTTTCTGGTCCTTTCTCCACCTCCTGTGTGTTTGAAGATAATCCCTAAAGCTGTTTTTCTAAATCAGCTTTCAAAACTGTCCGTTCAGTTTTAATCTGTGTTCTAAAGAATAATGGCCAATCTGCTGGGAATGGAAATCCTCCAAACAGAAGCCTAAGAGAATGTGGAGGTTGAGAAGCAGATGGCCCCTCTGGAGGGTGCTACTCTGTGAAGTTATCTAGGGCACCATGTTTCTTTCCCCTTGATTTTCTCTTATTTTCTAGGCTTTTATTCTTGGCTGTTGAGTCAAAGCCAAGGCACTAACTCCAAGTTCAAGTTGTATGACAGACAGGGCAGAGGAGCACTTAAGGAGGAGATTTCTTTGGCATCCAGGCAGGGGCATCCTTCATACTTCCCTTGTCAAGGTCTTGGTCCTTGAAATGCTTAGCCTCACTTAGAAGGAGATTGGAAATTGTAGCTTTTTCTCATTGGTCAAGTGCTGGGGAAGATGGGAAGAGTACCTTTCTTAAGTTGACAGGCACTTAGCCATTCATGCTGTAGAATTGAACTGGTGCCTTGTGTATCTTCAGGAGCTGACCCAGCTCCAGGCGTTTGAGTACCTATATGGAAGCAGCCCAGGCTGTGTTGGCAGTTCTTGGCCTAAAAATCTCCCTTCCATTCTTTCTTAATTTCAAAATGCAAGTTGCTGCATAGTTCAGGGGTTTAAAAAATTACAAGGGAGGAGGATGTTACAAGGGAGAAATGGCTCAATTGTTAAGAGGATTGTCTGCTCTTGTAGAAGACATGAGTTTGATTGTTTGCACCCACATGGCTCAGAACTCTGTGACTCTAGTCCCAGGGGACCTAGTCCCTCTTCTGGCCTTCATAGGCACTACATAAGTGTACGGCACAGACAAAGCTGCAGGAATTCCTACATACACATAGAAAATAAGTAATAAAACATTACCAGGGAAAGAATGGTGGGAAGTAGCTAAATCTTCAGATTCTAGTTGAGCTTGTCAAAAATGTTCAGTTACACTTAAGTAGATAAACTCTAAAGCTATGATGAGGCTTTCTGAAAACGCCCGATGTCCCTGGTGATGTGTCCTGTTGATCCTCGTCGTGCTGGTGCCTTGTGGTTACTATGGTATGTCCTGTTGGCCACTTTCACGCTGTTTCCTTCTCTGGTGTCCACTGGGATGTGAAGTGCACTGCCAGCCTGCCATGCTCCTGCCTTCTCTGCTGTCACAGTGATGGCCACTATCATGCTATCACAGGCTCTCTTGTAGACTTCCTTCAGCTCGTATTTCTCCTTTCACTACTTCCCGCTCTACATTTCTTCCTTTTTTTCTTTTTTAAATCTTAGAATGAGGGGGCTGGAGAGATGGCTCAGTGGATAAGAGCACTGACTGCTCTTCCAGAAGTCCTGAGTTTAATTCCCAGCAACCACACAGTGGCTCACAGCCATCTGTAATGAGATCTGATGCCCTATTCTGGTGTGTCTGAAAATGGCTACAATGTACTCATATATATAAAGTAAATAAGTAATTCCTAAAAAAAAGATTTTTTAAAAAAGTCTTAGAATGACTTATGTGTAACGGCAAACTTAAAATTTAAAATTGGGAGATTAGTGCATGTTTATAATATACATTAATCAAATCAAGGCCACAAACACTTCTATCTCATTTATTATTTTATGTTTGGAGCTTATTCTAGTTATTCATAAAACATAAAAGTTCCTGTCAATGGTAGTTTCCTTACCATGCTGCAGAGCCCCAGAAGGTGTCGTTCTACCCGTGTTCGTTAGACCTTATGCACCCTCCATCTTTGTCGCTCAGCCCTTCCCTTCTGAGCCTCTAGTAATCACTGGAAAATGCTAACTTACACTTAGTAGATAGCATTTTCCAGCTTCCATTTATGAGAAGCAACTTACTGTGTTTGTCATTCTGTCTGCCTCAGTTTATTTAACAAAATATCTTGCAGTTCCATCTGTCTTATAGAGATGAATGCTATTGTTCTCTTCTGTGAGTGAGTCATATTTTCTTGTTCTTTCCATTTTATTTATCCGTCAACAGACATCTAAGCTGGTGACATAGCTTATCTATCGTGAATAGTGTAGCAATAAATATGATAGTGCATGCATCTTAGATATGTTGATATTCTTTTCTTTAAATCATATAGTAGATTTCTAGATGTTGTGGGAGGAGGGTTACAAGGGATTGATGTCAGGATCTCATGTGTGATAAGCTGAGATTACTCTCAGCCCAGTTTTTACTCTTTTCTTGAGAAACTTCCACACTATTCTTCATATTGGCTATACTAATTTAATCTCCCACCAGCAGTGTTTAAGAATTCATTTTTCCTCAGTATCTTCACCAATGTTGTTTTTAGTGCATAAGTAGATTTTCTTTTCTTTTCTTTTCTTTTCTTTTCTTTTCTTTTCTTTTCTTTTCTTTTCTTTACTCTTCTTTTCTTTTCTCTTCTTTTCTTTTCTTTTCTCTTCTCTTCTCTTCTCTTCTTTTCTTTTCTTTTTTGCCTTCCTTCCTTCCTTCCTTCCTTCCTTCCTTCCTTTCTTTCTCTCTTTTCTTTCTTTCTTGACATGGATCTTGGCTATGTTGTTTTCCAAATTACTAGGCTCGAGCACTCATTCTACATGTCTCTCAGTAGCTGAGATGACAGGTATGCAGCACCACATCTGTCATGGTGCTGATGGGAAAGTCAAGCCTTTCTATTGGTAAGATAATTCACAGAAGGAGAAGATATTTAATGCTATGATGACAGTCTCATTCAATTTTGTCGTTTGAAACAGTTGTAGCAATCTGGTAACCTAAATAGCATATATTTATTTTTAACATGTATGGTTGATTGCCTGTATGTATGGTTTGTGTGCTACATGCATGCAGTGACTGCAAAGGCCAGAAAAGATTGTCAGAGCTCTTGGGGTTAGAGTTACAGAAGATTGTGAGCCACCCTGGAGGTCCCAGGAATCAACCCGGGGCCCTCTGCAAGAGCAGTTCTTAACTGCTGAACCATCTCTCCAGCCCCTCATTCTTTTTTATATTTATTTTATATTATTCAGGTATCATAGGTTTAACCAAATACTATTTGGTTTTAATTAATGTTTTCTTTTGAAATATATTCAAATTTTGTAGATTTTTTCCTATTGTGGTAGAAATGAAATAGTTCACGTTTTGCCCATCGCTGTGTGTGCATTTGGTTCTGTACTCTTCGCCCTGAGAGCTTCTTTCCTAGTTTAGATTTGCATGTGAACCTGAAATGAAGACATCTTCTTGTTTTGTTTTTTTTTTGTTTTGTTTTGTTTTGTTTGTTTTTTGTTTTTTTGTTTTTTGAGACAGGGTTTCTCTGTGTAGCCCTGGCTGTCCTGGAACTCACTCTGTAGTCCAGGCTGTCCTCGAACTCAGAAATCCGCCTGCCTCTGCCTCCCAAGTGCTGGAATTACAGGCGTGCGCCACCACCGCCCGGCTGAAGACATGCTTCTTTATTGTGCATAAACATTGATGATTTCCTAAGAGTACATCTATCTCGTTTGTTAATTATGATGTTCATTACCTCCTAAAATAATTATGGAGAAAAATTTATATTTTTCAAAAATGTGGAGAATTGGTTTATATAATTTTATATGCAATGATTTGATTCTTAATGAATAATTGAATTCAAATGCATTATCTTAAACTGCTCTTATTATTTCATAAACTTTCTTATATTTTTTTAAAAAAATTAACCTACTGTGTTAGACAATTTTGAAACCAGGTAAAAATATTATTGACCACATTAAAAGCATCTACTTTTGAACATCACCTTTATGATTGTAGTCATGTTATAATTTTAAATGTTGTTTGTTGTTATGGATATAATTTATATGATAGTATTTGAATAAGTGCAGTCCTTCTCACTCTATAGTAGGTATTCCTGAATTCATCTATGATTTGACATGGACATTTTTTTTTTTACTCCCTCATATGACCTGATTTGTTCAATGTATTCAATATCTTAAAATTAAAAATAATTTATAAATAGTTTTTATATTTATGAATTACTTACTATTTCTTTTCCAATTCTGTTTTAATTAATTACCTGTGTTTGTTTTTTCACCATTGTTCAACTTTATAAATTAATATTTATGTCAAAAGAACAGAATTTGTCTTTTGACCTGCATTTTGATCAGTCCCTTCACTGATAAATATTGCAATAAAAATTGGATGAGAAATATCTGTTGTAAAAACTGCAAATAAAAGATAATTAGTAATTTTTAATGTACTTTTGGTTAGACAGACTTTTAAATGCAGAAGAAAGACATGATCAAGCCTCTTTAGGGGTGTATACAGACATGGGATATATATTAGAAAATATATTGACTCACCCATGTGGGAATTAGTGACTGAGACTGTTAAGGCAATGTGTTCAAAGTTTTTCTCTTATCGCTATGTTAAACAACAAAAAGTTTTACCGTATGGTGAAATCACATCTTCATCAGGTTCTCAACAGGATGCCTTAGTTAATTTTCAGCTGAGTGCCTGACAGGATTTTCTCTTTGGCTGGCTGGTTGGATGAGAGTCTAGACCCAGAGAGGCTTTCAGGCTTCTCAGTTTCATAACTGTGCATCTTGAGTAGGAGCAGCCTCCTCTGATGTGGGGCTCCACGCCCAAATAACAGGGACAAAGACGTAGGCTTTGTTCTTGAAAGAGGAGCTAATCCCACTGCAGCACACTGTGAAAGCCCATTATGGGAGGGGAAAAGCATCCCTTGGAAGGTGAAGGCTTAGCAGTTTAACCTCTGACCATAAAATCATGCAGAAAGCAGAAAACGTGTTCATACAGCAGAGAGGGAAGAGATATTCATGCAGGTCTGTGCGCTGAGCTCCTAGAAGCAGGTCAAGTGGGTGACTGTCAGAGACTGAGCACTTGAATCTTAATAAGAAATGCAGATTTCCAAGTGTGCTTTTTGACTCAGTGTGCTCACGCAGTTGTTTAACTTCTTACTTGGAAGATCATGTGCCCAGTACAGATGCACGGAATGGAAGAGGAACCATTTTCTCTTCTTCTTTGTCCTGAGAGGGCTCATTGCAGACCTTTGCCGTGGTCTGATCACTTACTGTTACTTACCACATTGTGAACGAAGGTCTTGTCACCCGTTTTCCTCATTGTTCACCACACTGTGCTTAATATGATGGTGCATGTTCACAGAGATAGAATCTGGCCACAGGATGAGGCTTGTTTGGTTCTCCTCTCTTTGGCATTTGTTTTGTTAGTACAAGGATCTCCTAGAGATCACCACTGTTAAACAGGTAAGGGGAAGAGCTAGTTGCAACATGGAGCCTTCCTTTTGAAACTATATTAATATTATGAATGTTAGTAATGCAGTTGTATATATAAGTTAGATTTGATAAAACTTAAGTGCTAATCCCTGCCGGCATGACCAACATGAACTAACTGTTCCACCTTTTCTTGCCAATGCTGGCCCTCCTCACAGAGGAGCTTTGGCAATAATTACGATTTAGATTTGGGCCCCCAATTTGGTAATGAGAAAAGTATGTAAGTTATCCTGAGAATAGCTGTGTGTAGATTACAGGTTAAGCGGATTTGACTATATTCTAAAAGAACATGATCAAAGGAGATAAAGTATGTGTAGAAGGGGAGGAAGGGAGAGATGGTACTGGCTATACCTAGCAATGACAAGGAGGAATAATGGGAGAAAGAGAAAGGAGGAAGAGAGAGGGAAATATAAACTGGACAAGCTAGGTAAGAACTTCTACTAGTGAAGTTGTAGTGTAATGCTCTGAGTTTGAATTCTACTCCAGAGAAGTAAATATAAAGATTCATCAGGGATATGGGTTTGGTGGCACATGCCTGCAGTTCTAGCACTTAGGCTGAGCCAGAAAGATCCGAAATTCAAGGCTAGCCTGGGCAACATAATGTGCCCCCTCTCTTAGTCTGTTAGGGGATTGCTATGTAAAACAAGCATAACAGCATGGTGGCATATGAAACAAGTGGCTGGACTTTGGTGGGTTCTTGATTGAGGGAAAGACTGTGTATGCAGAGATGGAAATGGCAGTCACCTGTCATTTTGGTTGGTGCATTTCTTCTCTTCACCATGGCTAGTACTTCTTATATCATTCTTCTTGCTTTACATTGTATACTGCATGCTAATGATGGCAATCACAGTTACAAGACTTCCTAGGTGTTAGAGACTCTTCTGAGCAACATGTGCTTGGAGCATGTGTGCATGCTTGTGTAAAAGCCACGTTCATTCTCCTGTAGTAACTGTCTCAGAGGCTTACTGTCTGTCTGCTAACCTAGGCCTAGTCCTGGAAGCTTCTAGTCTCCATACAGCCTTGTTCAGGCATAGCGTGTTTTCAACTTCTGACCCTTGCTGTTGAATAAGCTCATCTCTTCTAGTTATTTCTGAACTCTCACTAGCTGGTTTAGCTCAGCTGTTTTGGCCCAAATTCCTCTCCAGGCTGACTAATTCAGTCAGACTTTTTCTCAGTTTCTCTTGAACTGCTCTGCTTGACCTTAGACTAACTCTACCAATCTGTTCTGATCTTCTGGCTCCTTCTCATTCTCTGGCTCTCTCTCTCTCTCTCTCTCTCTCTCTCTCTCTCTCTCTCTCTCTCTCTCTCTCTCTCTCTCTCTCTCCCTCTCTCTCTCTCTCTCTCTCTCTCTCTCTCTCTCTCTCTCTCTCTCTCTCTCTCTCCTGTTTCTGTACTATTATACCAGCAAAACTGTCTTCTATATTTTTCTCTCTCTGCACTGCTCTCTTAAGTAGCTTCCCTTTCCTGGCTCTTCTTGTGGGAGTTGGGCAGATTCTATCTTGTCAAGTCTTTCTCTGATTCGTCACTTTGTCTGCCACTCAATTAGATACCACTTTCAAACATGAGTGTTTTCTTATACAGAATTTGCCTTCATAGTTGGCATAGTTTGGCATTAAAGGTGTCTACTAAGCATGCCTATTTTTCAGCTGTAGGGATTAAAGATGTATGCTAAGGGCTAAGCCACAGCACAACGGGAAAAGGTTTTCCCCTAGCATACAATCTCTGGGTCACAGTGTGAACAAGTGTCCTGCCACGTGCTTGCTTAGCCCACGTCCCTCAAGGAGGTTGCTCTTGTCACCATGACTTTATGAGGCAGAAATCAAGAAGAATACTAAGTAACTTGAGGAAGACCACACACTGCCTCTGATGTATCCAGATTGAGTCAGCCTTCTGAACTTGGCCTTCTGCCTACCAAATTGAATTATTAAGGAATAAACTGAAGGTATAGTTAAACAGCCTACAATGTTACATTGCAGACGATTTGTCTTATTTTATAATTTTATTTCTTTAGAACATCTTGCTCACATAGAAGCTTATTGCTCACTCTGTAAAGAAAAGGCTGGCAAATGTACAATTGAGCTCAAGGAGTTTTTTAACTGCATCTCATGAAGTTTCTTTTATTTTCTTCCATGATTTTTAGTTGATGTTTATTTTTATATATACCTTTGTATTTTTTACATTTTGCATTATATATATTTTATATATACTTTTGCTTTTATATATACCTTTGTATAGTTACTTTTGCTGCTTCATATAACAGATTCTCCTTGTTCTGATTCTTTTATGAATCCTTTTGGCTGTGGCTACTGAGGAAGTCAATGAAATAAAGCAGAATTTGGTATTCTCAGACTCCTCAGTGGACAGTGTCCGTGGGGTACTAATTGCTCATCCCATTGAATTGTTGGGTATCTTAGTATTCTATTGCTATGAAGACATGTCATGACCATGGCAACTCTTAAAAAGAAAAACATTTAATTGGGACTTGCTCATAGTTTCAGAGGTTTAATCCATTGTCATCATGGTGGGAAAAGTAGCTGAGAGTTCTACATAAGCAGTAAGACAGTGACACTGGGCCTGTCTTGAGCATTTGAAACCCATAGCCCATCCTAGGAACACATTTCCTTTAACAAGGCCACACCTACTCCAAGGCCATACCTTCCAATCCCTGTCCAGTAGTACCATCCTCTAATGACCTTCTTGTTCACATATATGCACCTATGGGGACCAGTCTTATTCAAACTACCACACAGGGTTACTGTACAACATCACCAGCATTTGTGAAAGCTAGCATGTTCCTTTAAAGGTAGTATATTCTATTCAATTTGGAGATATTGTATTTACATAAATATAAATGTCTATAAAATTAAGGCATCTCAATAATATTTCATTTCTATAATATGTATGTAGCAACTATAATTAAACAACTTGTTTCTGACTTTAAAAATGTAAAGTTCAAGTAAACTGGTTTGTGACCATCTGCTATATATTTATTTTTCTGAGTTCTTGAGAGAGTTTCATGGTTTATTCTACACTGGCCTTAAACACTCTGTGCAGCAGGGTTAGACCTGGGACTTGCAGCAATCCTCCTGCAGCAATCTCACAAGTTGCTGGGATTATAGGCATTTGCATCATGCCTGTTCATTTCATTTAAAGCATAACCTTGGAATCAGCAAGAATTATACGCATCCTCCATGTTTAGTAACGAACACTCAAATGAACTTAGAGAGCACACTGTCTTGATTCTAAAAGCCATTAGAACAAATTATAAAATTTCAAGTATTCAATTGGTTCCTTTTTGGTTAATTTTTTTTTAAAGAAAAGATTTATTTATTTTTATTTTGTGTGTTTGTCTGCATATGTATATGTATACTTTGCACATTACTGGTACCCAAAGAGGCCAAAGGAGGTTGTCAGATCCCTGGAACTGGAATTATAGATGGTTGTAAGTAGCCATGTGGGTATTGGGAACTAAACTCAGGTCTTCTGAAGGAGCAGCCAAAGCTCTTGATTGCTGGGCAGTCTTTCCAGCTCCTCTTCAGTCCTAAGGAAGGTTCATGGTTGGGAAGCTGACTCAGCTGCCGGGCCCTTCATGCTCTGCTGCTCTCAGTTCTCAGCACCCTGTAACTCCAGCTCCAGGGGCTGGCTCACAACCTCTTCTGAACTTTGAGGGCACCTTGCACTCATGTGCACAGTCCCACAACACACACACACACACACACACACACACACACCCCTGAAAGATAATAAAAATACTCAAATAATAATGGTTTGTTTCTAATTTAATTTTTCAGTGGTGAACCCACATTTCATATGAGTAGAATAGATAGTACCTGCTGCCCAGAGAAATGGCGTGGGCTCTGTCTTCTACCACAGGTTTGCATTTTCTGTTGTGTTTGTAGATTTACTCCATTCATTCACATTATCCAAACATATCAGAACACTTACATAAGTAATCTAAATGCATTTAGCCTTGAAATAACCTTGAAATACTTTTCCTAACTATAAGGAAAGAATATATTGCTGTAGTAAATTATAGGATTAGAGACATAGCTAGGTGGTTTAGAGCACACGCTGCTTTTGCAGAGGACCCAGCTTCACTTCCCAGCATCCACATCAAGTGGCTCATAACCACCTGTAACTTCAGTTTTAGGGGATCTAACATCCTCTGAATTCCTGGGACAACACACTTGGTGCATATAAATTTAGACAAATTTACGTGTACACACACACACACACACACACACACAATAAATCTTAAAAATTATTTTCACTCTGTTTTTCTAAATTCTGCATGCTGTACCTATGTTTCTCAACGTGTAGTTTGGATACTGTGAGTTACAGTTTTCAGTTCTTGCAGGTGAAGATTATTTTTAGAATGATGCTGAAACATTAGTGTTTGTACTTCCACTTTAAAAAATTTTATAGTGAACTATTTTAGAGACTCATTTACATGATAAAGTTATTACTCCAATGATTAGTAAAATATATGCTTGGGCTTTTCCTATTTTGCTGCTTTAATATGTTTTAAATTTTAGCATGGCAAACATTTGTTCTAATTCACAAAAAGTCCAGCTCTTTGGTGACATCAGTGATATCTAAGATCTTACAATTCTGAACTTACTATGATATATGTTTCAATTAAAAACACTTTGGGGCAAGTTCAAGGGACAGTGTCTTCCTACTTTATATGTGTTTGCCATCTCTTTCATAAAGTGTGTTGTCTTAGTAACATTGCTTTTCCTTGCTGGCGTGCATGTTATTAGAAAAGCATGTCCTGATAACAGTGCAGACCAGTCTCCTCGATACCACCTGCTCATTACTGTCGTAAGACACCATGGCCGAAAGCTGTATGACTTTATTTGGCTTAGACTTTCACATCCTAGTCCATCATGGAAGGAAGGCAGGGCAGGACTTCAAGGCAGGAACTGAAGCAGAGGCCATGGAGCAGTGCTGTCTACTGGCGTTTGCCTTATGGCTTGATCAGTTTGCTTTCTTGTATACCCCAGATCAACTGCCCAGAGGAGGTACTATCCCATATCAATTGAAAATGTCTTACAAAATTTTCTACAGTTATTCTGATAGAGATATTTTTCTCAATTGAGGTGTATCTTCCTAAAGTTGTCTAAATTTGTATCTAGATGACCACCATCTAGCATACCACTATACCTGATTTAATTATATTTCATTTAAATCATAATCTATCAGATTTTATGTTAGATCACTATTGGTAATTCTCAAAATAAAATGATGAAATTTGTGTTCAATAAATAGATATTTAAAGAGGGATTATATAAGTTCCTTGAATTGATAGAGAGTAAGAATAGAAACCTTCAATTAAAAAAACCCAAAAGGTTCCTTTTACGGAACAACCATCTAGAGTATGACATGATTTTGTCTGCAGAAGGTTTAGTTATGAGAAGATGAACTATTTTAATTGCATAATGTAGGCCCAGGCAGTGGACATGCCTACAAAGGCAACAGGCTGCAGGTTAGGGTTTGGGAAGGCCTCATGGCTTAAGTTCAGAGTAGTGGTAGATCTCACACAAGTGTGCAGAAAGTGTTTCTAGAAAAAGTTTCACTGTGTGTAGGAGTATAAGTTAATCCTCGGAACTGGGAATAAGTGTATGAAAGATAAAGTGCCTGGGTTGAGTAGACATTTATACTGGATAGGAAGGTTGGAATCAGGAGGAATAGAATCTTGCCACTATTAATTGGGTCTTAATATGTGGAACTATGTGTTGTTAACCACTGGGTCTCGGATAGATCGTCAGTGGCAAGGTCCTGAAGGAGTTTTTGTTCATGTCAGAGGTAAGGAGTCTCTGAACATTTTTTTTTCCCCGATGGAGAGCATTTTAGGATTAACTTCATGGCAGCTGTTGAGAGAAGCCACGTGTCAGGAAGACTTGTCAGGTAATGTGAATTTAGTGTGGGATGGAGAGAGAAGAGGAGGCGTGTGGTGATTAGGAGCTGGTTAGCCGCATGGGGTAAAGAAGGCATAACGAGCTGGTTCTAGGGCTGCAGGCTTAGCTGCCTCTTCATCCCTAACGTGAGCTGAAGGGGCCGAGAGGCGCAGGTGGAGAGGGGCGGCCAAGGCCTGGCTCTCTGTGCGGATGTCTGCTGTGTTTCGCCTCTGCAAAGATTGCTGCGTCCTCTGGGACGTGGCAGGTCCCAAGGATTTGGAACTACAAGTGATTCTTATTTGGGAGATTTTCAGATTTTGCATATCTGTATAGATCATTTGACTTTGCTAAACAGAAAATTAAAAGCCCAAATGCTGTATAATCTGAAGCCTGCTGAATGTGACACCCGCACTGTCTGCTGTCACTCTGGGTTTGAGTCACAGCGTCTGTGAGTAATTGAAGTCTGAAGAGCATAAAAATCTCTCCTTTCTTTAAGACATTTATTACTTATTTAGATTTAGTATTTTTAATTTGCTATTTTATTATTTATTTTTATTATTTTAGATTTTATTTCATGTGGATGAGTGTTTCCTAGTATGCATGTAATTGCAACATGTGTATGCCTGGTGCCAGCAGAGGTCAGAAAAGGGAATTGTCTCACCTGGAAGTAGACTCACAGATAGTTGTGAGTTGGTATGAGGGTTTTGGGAACTGAACGGGATTCTCTAGAAGAGCAGCAAGTGTTCGTAACTAGCTCTCTGGTCTTGAGATTATCTTCTTTACAAGAAAATTAGGGCAGCGATTCTAAGTACAAACTGTTCATTTGGGGGAAGTAAAAATAAAATTACAGATGCCTAATAATGTTTGCACAGGAGCCAAGGGATCATTTTGGAAGTAAAGAAACCTTATTTGGGGAAGTGAACCACACCAAACCAACCAACCAACCACAACAAACCAACCAACCAACCAACCAACCAAACCAACCAACCAACCAACCAACCACACCAAACCAACCAACCACAGCAAACCAACCAACCAACCAACCACACCAAACCAACCAACCAACCAACTAACCAAAGCCCCAGATGCCTACTGATGCCTGCACGGGACCCCAGGGATCACGTTCTAGAAGTGATGCTCCTTAGGTCCTCCTGTTGACAGGAGCTGAGAACACTACACTCCATACAGGAAGTGATGTCTGAGGGAAAGGGAGGAGCTCCAGAATGCAAGGCTTCTTTTAGATCACTGAGGGGAACTCCTCATTCGACGCTTTGCTGTTTCATGTAGAGAAGTAAAGGATTAAATTATTTTAAGAGAGATTTAGTTTACTGTCATGCTGATTGGACAATTAGGAGGGAGGCTGGAAGAGCTGGAGCTACCTCTCTGTATATAGGGAAGATATATAACCGTGACTGCTTTAGTGGGACATCATGGAGCCTGACGTACGTGGCACCAGAGCTGTGTAAATACACGTATTTGTTCATCTGACGTGGTCGGCTGGGCTTCTACACTGAGTGTCCTCCCGGAGTGGCTCCGAGGTAGTCAGTCCACCCAAGCTGCCTCCCAGCCCGATCCCTGCTTCCATTTGGATGCACAATTGACTCTTTTAAAATTATAACCCCAATAAGTAAGGCTTATGCAATAAGGAAAATGGGTTGGAAATTGCTCTAGGATTTAAATAGTCTATACATATGTTCAGACTATTAGTTTTTCCCTTTCTAGGAAATTAATCTTTTTCTAAGTAGTGGCATTATATTTATTAGTCATAAAGCTGACTTCAAGGGTTAAAGATCTATGCCTATTTTTAGTTCAGGACAATTCTGAATACCTTCTAGGAAGATTTTTCCTAAGGTTATTTCATTTTATCTTTTCCTCATTTAAAAAACTGGTTCCTTTTCTGTTGGCTGATATTTGCTTAGCCTAAGTCCTGTTCTAGAGTGTGGTTGGTCTACCCAGTGTCACTCCACCAGAGAAAACCGCTCTTCCCATTTCTGTGAGGTGTCAGTGTAAACAGTTTCCCCACAATGAGGGTTTGTCTGGCGTGAATTTGTACATATGTTGTATGTGGTGGTTATTATGGGAATCTGTACTGTTGCGCCTGAAAGACACTCTTTTCTTGGAGTCATCTACTGCCTCTGGCTCTTACAGTCTTTCTGTCTGCAGGAAACTTCTCTTTGCAACAGATGGAGATTAAAGTTATTTTTTTGTTCAAGGTGATAAATATGGATCCAATTTTGTTTTTCTGTATATAGACATCCAGTTTTCCCAGGACCATTTGTTGGAGATTTTTTTCTCCAACATATATTTTGTCATCTTTGTCATATGAAATTGCTACAGTTATGTATACTCAGTGTGGGTCTTTGATTTTGTTCGTTGGTTTATGTCTGCATTTGTGCCTGTGCCAAATGTTTTTTATTACTATGGCTCTATGGCTCTGTGTCCTCCCTCCCTCCCTCCCTCCCTCCCTCCCAGGGGTTCCTGTGTTGCCTTCTGTTGTCCTGCAACTCACTCAGTAGACTAGGTTGGCCTTGAATTCAGATCCGCCTGCCTATTTTCTATCACCTTTCCATTTTCTAGTGTCTTTTTAAATATTTCTTGAGAGGGAGGTTTAAAATTTTCATTGTGGAGGTCCTTTATGTTCTTGGTGAGGTTTATTCCTAGCAACTCTCTGAGGCTATTGTGAATGGGAAAGTCTCCATTCCTCTGTATGCTTTTTCCTATATAAAATTCTATTCATTTGTGCAAGTTGGTTCTGTGTTCCATAAACAAATACATTTTGTTTATGTCTTTTACCAAAATGTTATTCCTTTCAGTTCTGAAAGTGTATTTTGGCTACATTCCTGTTCATACAGCTTTTGTGTAACTAACACACTCTTAGAGGTTTTGAGTATTTATTCCACTGTTTTGTGTCTTTTATTACTTCTCTGAGAAGTCTGCTGTCAGACCTATAAATACAAAATTTTTTCTTTCTTGAAGTTTTTAGAAATAGCCGTATCTTATTTTTGTCGTGTCACTGTGATGCGTATCTAGCGTCTCTCGAAATCCTTCCTGGCTTTGTTGTGGTTTCTCACTCTGCAGATTTGTGCCTCATCAGCTCTGGGGGAGTTTTTAATTCTCATATTATTTTCTTCCTTTCTCATTATACACACTTTTCTCTTTTGATCCAATCTTTCAGAATTCTAAGCAGATTTATGTTACTGTGCTGGTTAATGTTTATCAACTTTATACAAACTGGAGCCACCTTGGAGGAGGGGCCTCATGGAGGAGTTGCCTTGGTCAGACTGTCCTGGTTGCGTGTTGTGGAGGGTCTTCTTGATCGCTGATGTGGGAGAGTTGGGGTGCAGTTCACCGTGGGCAGGGCTGCTCTCTCAGGCTTCCTGAGCAAGAGGAGGACACGAGCTGGGAATCAGCACCTGCTCTCCCAGGGTCTTTGCTTTCCTTCTGTCTGCATGCTTCTGCCTCTCGCTCCTGCTCTGGATTTTCTTGATGTTGGACCAGAGCCTGTATGATTTCATAAACTCTCCCACCTCCAAGTGGCTTTTGTTTAGTGTTTTATCATAGCAACAGAGAGGCTGACTTAGAAAGTTAACATTTTATGCTTTCTTTTCTAAAACTTCCCCCTTCCTTCCTCGCCCCCTCCTTGTTCTTTCTTTCTTTCCTCTTCTTTTTGTCCCTGTGTTTTTCTCTCCCTTTCCCCTTCCCCCTTCCCCCTTTCTTTGTCTCTTTCTCCCTCCTTTCCTCCCTTCTTTTCCCTCTTATCCTTGGGCTCTCTCTCCTTCTGTGCTTTCATCTACCTGTGCTTCCTTGACATGGCTGTCACTTCTGTCTGCCTCAGTTCACTGTATCTCATGTCTATTCTATATGTCTATTTAGTCTGCCTGCCTGCCTGCCCTCAAGTTCATGTTTTATAATTAGTATGATTCTGATCTCTTCCTTATTTTGAAATGACTAAAACTCTGTTATGTATAGGAGTATGTTGTACTTCATTACCTTTGTGTTAAAAATGAAAGCTTTGACCAAAGTTGTGCTTCAACTCACAATATTTGGTGTAACATGAACATTACTTGAATTAATTATGAATAAAATAAATCTACTTTGTGATAGATTAAATTTATATTTCAGAATGATAAAGTTATTTCTTGTAACTAGTTCAAACACTTAAATATGCTGAATATTGTGAATAATAATATGTCTTGTAAGGTCATACCTTGTACAAAGAGTCATAAACAACTCACACTGTCGTAAAGCATCACTCTTACCTTTGAGGGAGTCATGAAGGTAGGTGGTGAGGCCTGCTGCACTGTTAGCTGCCTCTGTCAGGTTTCTATCACCGAGCATCTTCCCACAAGCGAGCTCCTCACTTTTTCTTCTGTCTTCTTGAAAAAACTTTTGTGTTGGCTTTTAATGATTGGTATCTGAAAAATGTCAAAACATTGATTCTTGGTTGTAGGCTCCTTGTCATAGATTAATCAAGATTGAACATCTGTGCTACAGCAGTTCTTTCCCTTTTTGTTTGTTGATTTAAAAAAAAAAAAAAAAAAGAAACTCTCTCCTGAAGGGCCCTTGGGACAGATGGCCCCTCACTGTTGATGGTTCGATTACCATGATCACCCACAGCTTCAGAGGAGTGCGAAGAAAAGAAATTGCTTTCTTTGTCAAGGTGTTTTCAATTCAATTCTCACCCATTAGCCCTGTTTGGTTAAGTTTGGAATTACTCTATCAGGTGATTGATGAGGGTTTCATTTTATCATAATAGGTCTTGTATAAAAGGAATGGAGGAAACACAATGATGTACCTGATATGTTATGTGCTGGGATATATTTTCATGAGGTTCTTTGAAGTTCTATTTCTATCGTCCAGTTGGAATTTGCTAATATATAAACAAAAGGAGCATTCTTATTTTGCGTTATGAAGTGGATTTTATACCATTCTAGCAGAAACATTTAGAAAGGCTAGAATTAAACTTTTCTTTGTATGGTTGCAAAGCATACAGGGGTAGGTTGGTTATCCAGATGACTGTTTAGAACGAGGCCATCAGCAAGGGGACATTGAATTGGGCTTTATTTGATAATTGCTTATGTGCATTTTTAAGATGGTGAAAAAAGCAGCACATTTAAAAATTGCTTTAAATACATATATTACCTTTGTAAAGTGATAAATATATGTGTAATCTGGTTTTGCAACTGGTTATATATAGCATTAAAATAAGGTTTTCACTCTCTGCAATTATATATGCTTTCAACTTATGGTTTTATATGATGACTATCACTGACAATACTGAAATGGTGTTTGAGTGCTATTAGTGATTACTAGACTTTTCTAGGTCTCTTTACACTCAGGTACTGTTGATATGAAATCTGTAGAATTTAAACTTTTTATTTGCATGAACTATTTAGCTATTTAGTGTTTGGTTTGCTGAAAATATCTTCTCTTAGACAGTAATAAAATAATCCTGCTTGAGAATGTCTGTTAAGCCATGGCCTTGTGAGCGAGCAAAGAGCTGTGTTTTGTGGAGTTGAGCAGAGCAGCGGCGGAGGCAGACACCATCGCCCCTCCATGCTGCACTAGTGTCTAGCATGGAGACACGGCTCTGGGTGTGCACGTAGAAAAGGCTGGGTGAGGCCTCTCCATCCAGAACATTCTAAGATTCTGTCTTATCTTAGCATGAACTTTTTCTTGAAAATATGAGTTAACGATGAAGTCAGAAGCCTTGGCTTTATTCACAGATGTTCTCTGCGGTCATCTACCCTCCTGGCTATTCAGATGGAACTTAGCATGAGATAAATCATCCTAAGAAATACAGCACAAAGTACTTCCTCACACAGCTAAGAATGTGACATACAGAAAGATCCCTCTTGATAATCTAGATAGTGGAATGCCTGTACATGCACATACACATTAGGGATAGCGGGACTGTTAACCTAAGTGCATATATGTATACATGTAAGACTGGAGTCCTCCATGGTTGCTTCTGAAATGGTACAGCTGCAAATGCCATGTATCATGTCAATTTCGATATGATTCTTTTCACTGGGACCTAGAAGTAGAATTATGATGTTAGCATTTATCATCATGTATTTATTATTTTCAAAATATTCAGTAGTGGGTTTTTTTTTGTTGTTTTTTGTTTTTTTAGGAGAGCCATCTCCTAATGTAATTGCTGTGGTTGGTGGTGGTTTCCTAGTTCTGTGAAGACATACATGTATATGTACATAATAAAGTGCACTAGGGTTTGAGAGATACCTCTGAGACTAAGAGCACTTGCTTCACAAACAGGAGTGTTGAAACTTGCATTTCAGCACCGTATTACAAGCTGGGCATCCAGCAGACACCAGTAACTCCAGCACTGTGGGATCTCACTCCCTTCTTCTGGATTCTGTGTGTATATATACACATAAGTAACTCTTCAAAAATACACAGGATTCTGAATTACTGACATAGCTTAGAGTATTTGTAGCTAATATACATTAAATTCCTCAGTGCTAACTAACCCTTGTAAAATGGATGTGGTCTGGTATCAGTTCTTCAGGTGTGATTTTTGTAGGATGATGAGGATCAGGGCCTTATGCCGCTTGCTAGACCCACAGCTTCGTGTCAGAAGTTGTGTGGATAAGATCCCACGTTCTGGGCTTTCACAAGAGCTTCCCCAGTATTTCTGCTGCACACTGATGTTAAGAGGACTGCTTGCCAGATCCTTAAGAAGTTAATAAAGTTTTGTATTAATGATATGTTTTACAATATATTTTAGTTGTCTTAGTATTTGTACACATTTATTGGGCAGCTCTGGCATCTCAATAGATGTATTCAGTGTGTTGTGCTCAGACCTTGGTAACTGGCATGTCTGTCACCTATCATGTGTTAACTTTAAATTAACTTGTATTAACATCTGACCATATGCTTTATTGGGATTGAAAGTTCTCTAATTTGAATCATCAGAAATAAATTTATTTTTAATATTGCTTGTGTTCTTAAAATGTATGATGTTATATAATTCATAATGTTTTTCTTTTGAGTGGGTGTGTGGATCTCAGCTTTGTATTACTAGATTGTCAGAGTGAGTGATATCCTTCTACCAGTCCTGTAAAGATATGCTTTGCTGTGGTGCCTGCTGGGGAAAATGCAAAGCAACGATTGTTCTGATCTTGAGAGCTTCAACATGGTCCTAAATAACTGTATGGAATGATCTCCTAAATCCTTTATATCCAGGTTGGATGAAAAGTCATAATAATTAGTATTTTTGAAACACTTTTGCAGATATGACAGAAATTATAATTTTTACTTTGGTCATCTAAGTATATGCTTTTGAATATGCTTATACAACAGCACTTGTACAAGAAGGGCATTTGTGTGACACACTTAGGTCAGCAGATGAGGCTGTTTTTCAGTTTAGCACAGAATGGGGAAGGTAGGTTGATTTTGTGGATGTCAGCATGGAGGCTGATGGTGACAGGACCATCCCGATGCAGTGGGGCGAGAGTCAGCACTCCTGGGCCCACATTTGTTATGTCACTTGTGCTTCCATTTGCTGTCAGACTTCTCAGCATAGTCTCCTAACAGTCATACTTCTGAAAGTGCACTTGTAGATTTTAGTAAATACATAGTATTGATGGATTTTGCTGAAAAAAGTTTACTTCTCATTTGAAGTTAGTATGTGATAATTAATTCATAGTTATAGCTACTCACCTATTTAAGTTCTCCTTTCATAAGTTATGGCTGACAAACTTGAATGGCGACTGAATCACCAGGTGTCTCTCCCTCATTGGCTATTGATCATGATGGGAAATCCCACTTTGTTGGTCTTCAATGCCAGATTAAACTGTTAACCTAAACTGAATACTTAGCATGAACAACTAGTTTGCTTCAGAGAGCTTCCTATAGCATGAAGGTATGGGGAGGAACCAGCATCTGTATACAATCCTCCACACCAATTCCTCACATTTACTCAGAATTATGTTCCACGTTCTCTTCCTAGAGCAGCAGGAACCACTCGTGCTACTGTCCCAGCTCTAGATTGTTGTGCTGCTTAGGATTCCACTCTACTCTTATTTTGTTTGTGTTTTTGGTTTTGGTTTTTGAGTCAGGGTTTCTCTTTATAGCCCTAGTTGTCCTGGAACTCACTCTGTAGACCAGGCTGGCCTCGAACTCAGAAATCCGCCTGCCTCTGTTTCCCAAGTGCTGGGATTAAAGACATGCGCTATCACTGCCTGGCTCCTCTTGTCTTCTTAAGGGTCTCGTGTCTCTTCTTTGCTGGCTTTCCACTATGTCCCTGGTTTCTGCCAGGATGCACAAATACAAATTGTTATCAAAGAAAGGGGAGTGGAGCTGACTCTTCTATCTCTGCCTTCGTCGTGTCCAGCCTTGCTTAGTTCCCTTGCTGAGTTCCTTTGCTTGGACCTTGCTCCTGCCCAGTGCTTAGCCCACAGCTTCTCTGTCTGCCTCTCTCCCTGGCCCTGCTGTTCTTTCTATGGCCTTACGCCTGTAACTGTGGCTGTCTTCTGTGTCCATCACCTCGTGTGGCCTGCAGCACTTGGGAATTTTATTTTCTTTTAAATATATTTATTCATTTATATCTCAAATGCTGACCCCCTTCCCAATCCCCTGTTGTAGAGTTCCTCCCTCATCTCTCCTCCCCTTTGCCTCCAAAAGGGGGCACCCCCACCCCATTATTACCCAAACCCTAGTGTACCCAGTCTCTGTAGGATTAGGCTAATCCTCTCCCACTGAGGCCAGACAAGGCAGCCCTCTGCTGCATATGTTTTGGGGGCCTCGGACTACCCAATGTATGCTCTTTGTTTGGTGGCTCAGTCACTGGGAGCTCTCAGGCGTCCATGTTAGTTGACATTGTTGGTCTTCCTATGGGGTTGCTATTCTCTTCCATTCCTTCAGCTCTTCCTCTAACTCTTTCATAGGGGTTCCCACCTCCATAGGGGTCCCCACCTCCATCCAATGTTTGAGTGTGGGTATCTGCATTAGTCTCAGTCAGCTGCTGGGCAAAGCCTTTCTGAGGCGAGGCTCCTGTCTGCAAGCATAACAGCATGATTACTAGTGTGAGGGGTTGGTTCCTGCTGATGGGGTGGGTCTCAAAATGGGGTGGTCACTGGTTGACCATTCCTTCAGTCTCTGCTCCGTCTCTGTCTCTGTTTCTTTTAGACAGGACCAATTTTGGATCAGAAGTTTTGTAGGTGGGTTGGTGTCTCCATCTCTCTTCTTGGGGTCCTGTCTGGCTACTGGGGGTGGTCTCCAAACTGGAAAAGAAGAAGTCAAAGTATCACTATTTCAGATGATATGATAATATACAAAGTGATGGAAAAATGTATCAGAGAATTCCTAGAACTGATAAACACCTTCAGCAAAGTGGCTAGATACAAAATTAACTCAAAATAATCAGTAGCCTTTAATACAAGTGATAAATGGACTCAGATACAAGTTAGGGAAACTACGTCTCACAATATCCACAAATAACATAAAATACCTAGGTGTAATTCTAACTAAACAAGTGGAAGACCAATATGACAAGAACTTCAAGTCCCCGAGGAAAGAAATTTAGGAAATATCAGAAGATGGAAATATCTCCCTTGTTTGTGTATTGGCAGGATTAGCATAGTGAAAATGGCCACCTTACCAAAAGTAATTGACAGATTCAACACAATCTCCATCAAACTTCCAACACGATTCTTCACAGATCGTAAAAGGACAATTTTCAAATTCATATAGAAAAGCAAAAAACCCAGAATAGCCAAAATGATTTTGAACAGTTAGGAGGAATCACCATCCTTGACCTAAAGCTGTGCTACAGAGCAATAATAATAAAAACTGTATAGTATTGGTACAGAGACAGACAGGCCAATCAATGGAACCGAATTGAAGACACAGAGATAAACCCACATACCTACTGACACTTCATTTTTGACAAAGAAGGCAAAACCTCAGTGGAAGGAGAGAACATTTTCCACAGGTGGTGCTAGTCTAACTGGACATCTGCTTGTAGAATAATGTAAATAGATCCGTATTATCATCTGGCACAAAACTCAAGTCCAAATGGATCAGTATTAAAGACCCCAGTTTAAAGCCACACACAGAATCTAACAGAAGAGAGAGTGGGAAACAGCCTTGAATGCACTGGCACTGGCTGGCATGGCTCAGGCACGGAGGTCAAGAATTAATAAGTGGAGAGTGCTAATTCCAAAATATATAAAGAACTCAAGGAATTTTGTTTTCTTTATTGATCTCTAAGGATATGCCACGTCCCTTATGCCCAAGCATGGCGGCTGCTCTGTTCTCTCTAGATCGTCTTTCTTCTTCAGATGCTGCCACTTCTCTTGCCAACCCAGCCCCACCCCTTCCTACTTTCTTCCTGCTACATTATATTCTTTTTTAATTTTTTATTTTATTTATTTACATTCCACCAGTTGCCCCCTTCCTAATTCCACCTCCCCAAGTTCATCATCCCATCCCCCACCTCCCCTTCCTCTGAGAGGGTGCTCTCCCACCTAGCCAGCACCCTTCTCTTGGGGTATCCAGTTTCCACAGGATTAAGTGCTTCCTCTCCCACTGAGGTCAGATGCTGTCCTCCTACCCAGTGCTCTGGCCTGGGACTCTGCTCCTGTTAGTGGCTTAGTCTCTGGAGGCTCCAGGGGGCCTTGGTTAGTTAACACTGTTGTTATTGTTGTTGTTTCTATGGGGTTTTAATCCCCCTCATCTCCTTCAGTCCTTCTCCTAGGGGTTCCCGACCTCAATCTAATGGTTGGTTGTAAGTATCTGCATCTGTCTCAGTCAACTGCTGGTTGAGCCTCTCAGAGGACAGCCATGCCAGGCTCCTGTCTACAAGCACAACATGGCATCAATCATAGTGTCTGGGGTTTGGTGTTTGCGCATGGGATAGATCCCAAGATGGGTCAGTCACTTGGTGGCCTTTCTTTCAATCTCTGCTCCATTTTTGGCCCTGCATTTCCTTTAGCCAGGAACAATTCTGGGTCAAAAACTTTGAAGATAGGTGGGCGGTTCCCTGTCTCAACTGGGGACCATGTCTATTTACTGGAGGCGGTCTGTTCAGGTTCCGTCTCCCGACTGATGGGCATTTTGGCTGATGTCATTACCACTGAGCCCTGGGAGCCTCTCCCATCCCAGGTCTCTGAGTTTCTAGAGCCTCCTCCAGGCCCCCGACCCACACTGCTGCTGCATATTTCCTCCCGACCCTCTGGGCTTCCTCTTGGATTTGTTAGAAGCATTTTTTGAATTTATCAAGTGAGGGAATCTTCAAATTGAGTTGAATTGTCCTATAATAATCTTTCTTAAAAGAATGATTTGCAAAAAAAACCCTAGACAGTCTGACATTTTGTCCATAAATTCTATGGAGAATCAGAAGTTAATGGGTTTTTGAATGAAATAGGTAGACCTTAGTTAGATGGGCCACAAAGATATTTATTCTTGGGAAGAATTTGAGGACAAGTTCTCCTTTACTCTCAGCCAACAGCACTCCGTCTTAATTAGCTAGCTGTATAATGAGACGAGGAAGGTCTCAAGTTTGACTGCGCTCTCCTTAGACATGTACCTCATTCCACAATACAAATGAATCAAGCATGGAAAACGCTATAATCAAAGAGCTAGAGAAATGGCTCAGCAGTTAGGAGCCCTGTAGAGTTCCTGTAGAGGATCCCAGTTTGGTTCCCAACACTTACTGGGTGGCTTCCGACTGTCTGTAATTCCAGATTCAGGAAATTCACTGCTTTCTTCTGACCTTCTTGGGCACCAAGCACACATGTAGTGCACATACATACATTCAGGTAAAGCATTTATATGCATAAAGTAAAAATAAAAACAAATTAGTCCTCAACCAAAACACAAGGTACTATATTCTATTTTTTCCAGAAGTATATAGTGTCTGAGTTGTGGTTTTCTAAATCCTTATTTATAAAGAAACTATACATTTAATAACTTAATTCATCTTTGAATTCCTCAGAATCAGAGAGATTTTATTTATTTATGGAAATTAGGAATGTTTTTCAATCCTTTGTTTTTGGTAGTTTCATGCAATCCACACTAATATCTTCAGGTATTTGAATTTTTTCATTAAGGGTTAGAAAATATGAAATGTTGATTCACAGAGGTTGTCTTATTTCCTACTTCAAAAATTATAATTTAACAACATTGGGCTCATATACGAACAGTACTTTATTTCTATCTACAAGACTGCTTTAAACAGAATCTGTGTACCCATGCTGTGATTCTGTGGGGATGCAGGTCCATGTTCCCCGTCAGCAACAGTGCTTCTAGGTAGGGTGTGGCGTCTCCCTGGACTGTGGCTGTGGGGAGAACAGCATGTGTCCCCCCAGCTCTACTCCAGCCCCACCAACAGTTCTCATCCCTTCACCCACAAGATCAGTATAAAATCAGCCCTGACAGATCGGGTTGAGGATCTGAAGTAACCTCAGGGAAGAGAAAGCTCATGCTTTGTTTGAAGTAGCAAAATTGGATTATTTTTCTCAGGTCTTCTGTTCTGTTGTAGTATTCTGAAAAGTTGCTACAAATATGTAGTTGGACTCTAACCACATAAGCAGTAACTAAATTAGTCCATTTCTAATGTGCATGCACAGACTCTAATTCTGTGTTGCATGCCTGCTAAAAGATGAGATTATGTTAGTGAAAATAAATAGGATATTTTCCACTAGATGTTTAATCCAATAAACCTTTCCATATAACCATTTGTTTCACTTCTGTGAAGGCATACTGTATAGAAAAAAAGGACTGGATGAACAAGCGGTGGGTGTGTGAAAGGCCAGGCTGCTAAAGCATGCTTAGCCGCCTCAGTGATGTGCGCGCCTGGGAGGCGGCCGTGGGTGAAGAGGGAGGTGCCCTCTGCGTGGAGGCCGGTCTGTGCTCGTGACGAGCCCGCTTTTCTGTGATGTTCTGTTTTATTACCATCGATTGACTGTCATACTTTATTCATTAAAATTCTCCTGCATACTTTTGTTTTAAGATATCCAAACCTTAACAGCCTTCAGTTTTGGTAAAGTGCGACATAAACCTATACAATTTGGGAACGTAATTATCTACAGGATCTGCAAGATAATTCTGCCTGAGGGTTTTCAGTTGATCTTGGATGTTTTCACATGAACTTCAGGAATGTAAACATTTGTTTTATGCGGATGAGGGCGCATGATTGATGTTTGTGTTTGCAAATTTTTCATAAATTTCTGCTATGTTGTTTTATACAAGATGTTTTACATGGCTTATTTACATTGATTTATGTGGAAAAATTTAATTCCGTAGTTATTATTAATTTAAACTTTTTGTGGAAAGTGTGGCTTGTTTGTTTGAAAGTTAAAATCTTAGAAAAACAACTCCATTGAACTTATAAGTGAAAGTATTCTATTAGTTAGTGAATGTTTAAAAGTCTTGGTAGCTGCTTAATAGATTTTAGAATTAACATTTTTGAAATTCTGCATGCTGCTTTTTATTTTTAAAAATGTACCGTGAAATGGCGGCAGTTGGGAAATAGATCTGTAGGTGTCCACTGACTGGATACACAGAGTGGAGAGTCTTTGGGCCGCCAAGGTCTTTACTTGGAGTGGAATTTAGATTTTGTCAGACTGGCCGCGCTTGGTATGTTAGTTTTATCAGCAGCCTTTTCCAGAAATGTTATTAATCTATGTCAGTGACCTTTTCAGATCTCACTTGAAATGTTTAGCTTTATTTTTTTGGTCAGAATTAAGAATATAATATTTATAAGTACTAATTAAAGCCAACGATATTATCCTTTGCCACCTTTAAAACGGGGACTTCAGAAAATTGAAAATAAAAGCTTGTATGAATAAAGCTTTTGATTTGTTATACTATGTCTAGAAATTAACATACATATGAATTATATTTTATTTCTTAAAATATATTGCAAAATCAAATTTATTTTTTTAAAAACTCTTAAGTCTACCTTTGTAGCTTATGTATAATGTATATATTACTTTAGAGTTTAAATATGAGAGTTTAAAATGATAAAGAGCTGATTAGACATTCTTAATTGGAATGTAAAATGGAATTTTTGGGCAGTTTGCTTTGGCTTAGTCTTTGGGGCTATGTTCATCATCATCATCATCATCATCATTATTTTTATTTTACTACTTTTATATTTTTATTTTCAATCCAATCTGTTTTTATAAGTAGTTATATTGAAAATGTATTGTTCAGAACTTTAATATCTGAGTCATACAAGTAGATCACTTACTAAAAGGAATGGATTTTAGTAATTTGATTAAGTTGTAAATTTTATTTGACTCTATTTCTAAGATTATTTAAACCCAAGTATTAAAATACTTAATTTTATAAAAAAAGAGAAATGAATTACATTTGTGTTAAAAAATCAGAATTAATCATTATAAGAATATTAGCAAAATTGTTGCCTTAAACATTTTCCAACTTTTCTTAATAATGTATGTCATTTGTTTGCAGATCCTGTGGTATTGTGGAAATTCCCAGAGGACTTTGGAGACCAGGTTGGAAACATATCATAATTTGAAATATCACATTATTAGTATGAACTACTGGTACTCTATATGAATAGCTGCAGTTATTTTTTCTTGATCAACTTTGAGGCAGAAATGGTGTGGACAATATACAGAAGAGTTTTTAGAAGTGACCAGATGGGCATTAACTTTGTAGTCTAGGCTGGCCTTGAATTCACACAGGCCCCGCTTTGCCTGTCTCGCGTGCTGGGCCTAAAGCTGCGCTCCCCAGACAGAGCATCCTCATGGTCCGTAACATTTTTTATTAGCGTTTGTTCATCGTGTAGGACACTAGGTTTCATTATGCCATTTCAAACCTCCGTAAATATTCTTTGATCATCTTCAGTCCCCTGTTGTCATAGCCTGCTTCCCACATCCACTATTCCCAGGCTGTTCCTCCAAAGACTCCCTCTGTGTTCCTATGTTATTTCTGTTGTCTTTAATTACTACTGTTAATATATACATACATGTAAATATAAACTTACTGAGTCAAGTTAGTGTTCAAATGTATGTTTTAGGGCTGACCACTTGGGATTGGAGAACAGATCAAGGGGCTCATCCCTGGGGAAGGTTGCTTTTCTCTCTCATGGAGGTCAGTAATTTACTGTAGCTCTTAATCCAGTGGTGGGGCTTTAGGAGAGTTCAGTCATCCACGCTGGCATGCGGACTTCACTATCCTGGGCCAGGTCTTATTTGGCTACCATATTGCTGAGATTGCTCCTTAATCTTAAACGCCAGCTTGGAAGTTAATTCTTCTAAGGCTTCCTTGAGCTTCTACAGCAACTTGTGTATGATCTTGTAGCTCCTTTAGATACCTTAGTCTTCCCTGTTTCCCACCTCACTGTCTCTCATTTTTTCCCTGCTTTCCACATGCTACTGTGGCTGGCACATAATAAAGTGTGAATGAATGTTTGGGTTGCTGAGTGAGTGACAGATTAAAGGAAGCTGAGTAAACTCATAATTTATCTTGACCACAGTGGGAAAATCTGGTAACTAATCCAGGAGCTCTGTGTAAGCTCCAGTTTAGAAAGGTATCGGGACTATGGTAAATATGGTGGAGTTTCATTAGAGTATGAATGAACGATGTAGCTTCATGAGGAGATTGCAGCTTGAGGATTAGCGTGCTCATCACTGACTGGTGACAAGTTCCTGACAGGTTCCTGCCCTTCATTTCTGTTACTCTTAGAAATGCTGTTGAAAAAGAGCACACACCAGAGTCACTGTTAGTGTCAATAAGTTAATAACAGGCTGTTCATTAGCAACTCCTGTAGGAAGTATCTGGAGAGCTTACTTATGTTAGGTGTATCATAGGAAAATAAAGGCTTTCCCTGCATGCATTTCGGCTGCTAGCTCGGTGCCTGACCGTCCGGCTCTGGTGAGTCACAGTCTTTTATGTTCAGCCCAGTGTAGCGGTCACAGTGTGCAGTTTAGAAGGAGTGCTTCTTAAACACGTGACCGTTGCGTGTTGTCATTCATTCATTTTTCTCTCCCTGTTTGATTTAAAAGGGATTTGGATAATGCAAAGATTTTCATTGATTTAACTGAGCAGCATTGCTATCTGGGTATTTTATAATTTTATTTAGTATGAAGATTTTTTTATGAAGATTTAAATTATTCAGAAATTTATTGATTCTAGCATTAGAAAAATAATCAGGAACAGTTATGGACTATTAATCTTTACAACTTTGGGTGTTTTAAAATAAACTAATTTTTGATATAAAAGGAAATTTTCTTTCACTATGCTTAGGAGAATGTATATGCACACACATGCATATGTTTCTGTGTATACATATGACAAATTGGTTAAAATTTTAAGGATATTAGGATTTGTAATGAGAATAGGTAGATAGTTTTAATTGTATCTAAATGCTTACTTTCTTTCATATTCCAAATATTTTGAAACTATTTTAGAAACCTTAAAATGTCAGTTCTGTCTTGTCACTATTCTGTTGGTAGGAGTATTATGTTCTTGCTGTGTTGTTATGTCTCAAGAAGAGAGCCAGATTGTCAACTCTTATAAGGAGATTTATTTCCTCTCCCTGTAAAATGTTAGAGAATTTAATATAAAGCATGGACACACTCTTATTTTATTGTATACGTTTTATTTTGAATTATTGAAATTAAAATTTTCACTGACAACCATAGGAAGCCAATTTGAAAAGAATGATATTTTCTATATTTGGCTTTATGGTTTAGGTTTTGAATTGTGCTTTCATAAATTTACAGTGAAAAAGTATTTAAGAAACATTGGATATGATGTACGTGGAGCCCTGTAAAAATGACAGAGGCACTCCCTGAAGGGTGCACAGTCTCTCGTTAGTGAGCCTCTGAGAGGGAGGAGTTTATATTTACTTTTATGTCTGTGAAATTATTATATTCTAACTCTACAAATCATTTAGTTCAGATAGGAAGGCCTCACTGTGCCCTGCAGCCTATGGGAATAAAGTCATATATGTTGCAGGTGAGAATAAATACAAGTTTCTTACAGAAACTATTTTGTTAGCAAAAGTGAAGTTGGCTTTAGTTCTTCATGTGCGAGATGCAGAGTGGGCAGGTGACTTTCCAGAGCGATGGAATCTCCCAGAGAGATTGAGCAGTGCGCAGTCCTGGTGGACGGTTTGCTCAGTTTGTTCAGAATGAAACACACTCAGACGGTCCTTGATGGAAACAGTGACTCTCCAACTTGACATAAACTTCCTGGCTCACTTGGACTGTCTACTGTGTAGTCGAGCCACCCCATATCTGCACGCTGCTTTAAAAAGGAGGCTTAAGTTTAGGGTGAATTGGGAAAGAGTTGAGTCCCCTGCTAACTGATTTCACCCTTCTGTATTTGATGATTGCCCCTTTCTCAGTGCATACTTAGTAGATAAGCTTTTAGATAAGCTTTTGAAAAGAATAAGGTTGTTCATTGGTATTTAAATTTTCTGCCTGAAATGCAGTTGGGGAGAGCAAGTGATGTGAAGATACTTTACTATTAAAAAATTTAGATTTAAAATATTCTCTATCAGCGAAAAATACTGAACTTGGTCAACATATGGAACCAGCTAGCCTCATGCCCACCAGCTCCTTTGTTATCGTGTTATTGTCACAGAGCTTAATGACAGTTGTAAGCCATAGTTGGGGATGCGGGGTTAGTCCTCCCTGGGGAGAAGAGGAGGAAACTGCAGTGTGGATTATGGAAATATGGATTGATCTCAAAAGAAACCTCCTTTTAAAGAAAGGGGCTCACTCAAAGAAAAGCTGAGAGAAACTAGTGAAAAGATGATGGAATATGATGAAAAATGATCACTTGAAATCTTCCTTTCATTCCCAGCTGCTGCATTTTGGAGAAAAGAAACACATTTGTATATTAAGGGAGAACTAAAAGATCCAGATGAATAGCATTATTTATTAGGTATATTTTCATGTTGATTCAGATAAATTATGTGCATTTTAATAGATTTTACATATGCCAGACATTCTAAATCTTGAAAAGTATAATGTTAGGATGTTTAGTATGAACATTTCAAGGAGAACACCAATTTTGGCCCCTTTTATATAGATGTATTTGCTTATATAATTAGTATGTTGACTTTTTTTAACTGCTTGTACTAGCAAATATTTTATTTAAAATGTGAATTGTTTTATTTCTTTTAAACTTAACTGTCCTAATATTATACAGTTTGATGTTTATCCCATTTTATTTTATCCATGAGTATATTTTGATTTGTAATAAATGATAAAACATACCTTTATCCTAAACCTGCTTGCAGGTAACAATACTAACAGTCATGTTTATAAACACAGACACAGGGGTTTATGTAGCGTTCATTAGTTTTTTATATACTTGTACACAAAGAAAATCAAGCTTGTGAAGTTTGAAATTCAAAACTAATGGAGAGATACATTCAAGTCTAGGACAGAGGCATCTTCAAGGAAGACCACAGTTTTAAGGCCAAATGTTTTCAGTTTAACTATCCCTGATATTCTCCTGCAGGTAGGAGGAGTGTGTAACTCCTCAGGCAAGGGTGCTTTAAAAAGGGGGCTTAAGAAGCTCTTCAGGTCTAGGGTGAATTGGGAAAGAGTTGAGTCCCCTGCTAACTGATTTCACCCTTCTGTATTTGATGATTGCCCCTTTCTCAGTGCATACTTAGTAGATAAGCTTTTAGATACGCTTTTGAAAAGCATAAGGTTGTTCATTTGTATTTAAAGTTTCTGCCTGAAATGCAGTTGGGGAGAGCAAGTGATGTGAAGATACTTTACTATTAAAAAATTTAGATTTAAAAATTTAGATATTAAAAATATCACTAGTGCAAATAAACCTGGGAATAAGGTTTAAGGACAAGGATCTCAGAGATATTTACTTCTACAGAGCCCTCCATAGTGAAAAAGGTTAGTTTGATAACCTTACCTATTATGGCTTTTTATAGTTGTTTTTGTTCTGTAAGAGATAGGAAATATCCTGACTTCATTTATGTTTTTATGACTCCTGATGGCTGTCTTGGACCTTTTAATGGTTTGCATTGTAAACTGAAGAATTCATAAAGCCTTTTTTTGGGTTATTGATCAAATTAACTCAAGGGGAAAACTTTGACTAGATTATTGATCAGCGGAGAAGAATCATGTTCTATAGCTCCAAGTGTTAAGATTTAGGGAGTGGAAGAACTCACATGATCTGGCTTAAACAACTGCAAGAGAGTTAGTGTGAAATAAATGAACTTGATGTTAAGACTACAAAAGTAATTGGTCTGGTTGATGAAGGACTTTATGCCCATGCTTCCTGCTCTTGGTGTAAAAGAAATTAATACCGAAAAAGGGCATTTAAGTAAGGTGTTTCCACACTCTACATTTATGCCCTAGGAAGTGACTTAGGGCTAGGGACAGCATTCAGACATAGTGACTTCTTTGACTGGCATTGTAGTTGTTCAAACTACACTAAGACTCATAGAGACCACAGGAAGCACGTGTCTGTACTTCGTTGTGTAGGAATAAGTACATGAGATCTGTCCACTATATGTGATTGCTGATATTGTGGGCCCTGAGCACAATGTTTTGTAGACCTCTGGAACTTACTCGGCTGGACATCTGCATGTTATACTATGTCTGGTGAGCACTGTTCATTTCGTGCTTCTGTGAATCTTGCTTATGTAGATGCTTCTTTGAACTTTCTGAAAGATGTTGATTTCACTTAGCATGATTGTCCTCAGAATCAATCTATGATCTTTTATGATAGGAAAAACTTAGAATAAGAACCACACAGTATTAAATGAGGTGAAAACCTGCTTAGTATTGGAGACTAAGTGGCGACGTAGGTGGACACTGGGAAGGAGCACACAGCCTATGGCCGACACTCACAACCCGACCTATGAAGAGAGACCAGCTTTTGTGTGGCAGCACATAGGGGACTTTTCTGAGGTCAGGGCCAGCATTCACGAAGGCTCACCTAAGGATATTACCAGAACCTGTGACCTGACCTCAGGAAGGAATGCCCAGGTATGTGTCAGACATCAGTGAGCCCAGACAGGAATTCCTGAGGACTTGAGGCAGGAGGCGGCGTGGAAGCTGGACTGTCTCAGAACTCTGCGCTTCCCGCCCACGCTGCACTCTCACCCCTCACTACCCAGTTCAGTTTGTCAGGCGAGTCCATCCTACTCTGCCCTAGTCTGCTGTTTCGCTCCTTTATTCTTCTCTCTTCCTGTTTTCTCTTTTTCTTTATCATTTTCCTTTGGCCATCTCAGAGAACACGGGCTGGCAGGATTTGTACAGTCTGCAGGATGCTGGCATTCGGGACAGTCGTATTTTATATTAACCTACTGAAAAAAGTTGTTTTGAGAGTTTCAAATATGCGTCCAATGAAAGACAATACGTAATCCACCTTCCTCCCTCTAGCGTGCCTCACCTCTAACTTCATTTTTTTAACTTTTGCCTTGGCTAGCTTACTAAGTTGAGCTGCCCATTTGTGCATGCGCATGAGGCAGTCCACAGGAGGGTGGGAAACCTACCAATCAATGGTCACATCCTCAAAAAAAAGTGATTCTCCATCCTTAGCAACATTGCCAATGGCACCTCTGTAAGGGGCGGGGCCTGTGGGACCTGTGGGACCGCAGTTGCTGTGAATTCATGAGAATGTTAGCCATTTCATGTCCAGAAGACAGGATTTCATAGCATTTCTTCCCATCCTCTGGTTCTTATGCTCTTTCTGCTTCTTCTTCAAAGTGTTTCCTGAGCTTTGGTGTGTGTGTGTGTGTGTGTGTGTGTGTGTACGTGCGTGCGCACATGCGTGTATGTGCATGCATGCATGTGTGCATGTGCGTGCGTGGATATAGCTGTCCCATTTAGGGCTGAGCACTTAGTCTCTTATGCTCAATACTTTGGTCATTAACTTCAGCTGACTGCCAAAAGAAGCTCTGTAGACAAGGTTAGGAACAACTCTAGTTTGTGAATATAAATATTTAGAAGACAGTTTGACAGCATGACTATCTAGCAGAATAGAAATAGCAGGCTCTACCATTGGGCCTTTGACCTTTATAGCCATAAGCTGTTTTTGATCAGGATTATATTATCAGCCAGGAAATTCCCTCTTGTTGAATAGGTCTCATATCCAACCAAATAGCACTTAGTTATCCTATAACAGTAATATCAGAATTATATTAGAGAGCCTGTCATATCTGGAAGGTCAGTGTTGCACCATGCATGTCCAGAATGTGAGAAGACCATTGATGTTTTTCTCTCTCAGAAGGCTGCACAGCATACTCCAGCCTCATGAAAGTTAGCCAACAGGGAGGTGTTTCCTGGCGTTTGAGCCTGACTTCTCTATGTCTTACAGGCAGTGTGCATGGTGTCTTTAAGAGTAGAGCTTTTCTGTGTGGTTATGTTGGTAACCAAGGACAATGGCCACAACAGTGTTGCTCTGGAGGCTTGTGGGGATCCCCTGGCCAGTAACTAGTAGAAAATATTCCATGTCTGACCCTGTGGCTTTTATTGACTAGCCTGTGTCTCCTGGAGCACTATTGTTCACCCATGCAAGATGAACCTTGTGACTCCCCTTTGTAAAGAGTTGTATTTTGAAACTGCCTTATTGTGCATAGGCTTTCTTTAATATGTCCTTAGTTTTGGTTGTCATACCCAACATCTATTCCTCTTGCACATCCCCCATCTCCATCCCCATTTAACCCTTGAGTTCCCATCCTTTATTTCCCATGTATTTTACTATCCCTCCAATTATTTTTGGGTCGCAGTTTTTTTTACCTTGTCCTTTTGTTCTCCCTTTAGAGTAAACTGCCTCCTGTCCATCACACCTTGTCAATACCTCCCCCTTCTCTTTCCTCCTGTTTTTCTCTCCTGCACATACTCTAGAGTTCTGAGTATATGGCTTAAGATCAGTTGAGAGAGGTCAGGGTAGTATAGGTGTAGACTGATGTACTTTCTCCGCCAACACAGTGCTAATTACTAGTCTTACTCTGCTTCTATTTTCCATTTTGCCTCCCAGTCATTCCTAGTAACTAATGTATTGTTGTATGCTTCAGTCTTACTAACATTCCTTTACTTCATAAATGATTAGCCTTTAAGTGTGATTATTTTTGACTACTACTTATTTGTTGAATTCAATGGAATGTTCAAATGTAAATCCACACATCTGTAGTTGCCTGAATTTTACAAAGATACCAGAAATACAGTGTTTTTTGTTTTTTGTTTTTTTTTTGTTTTTTTGTTTTTTTAAAGATTTATTTATTATATATAAGTACACTGTAGCTGTCTTCAGACACTCCAGAAGAGGATGTCAGAAATCATTACGGATGG
Source organism: Apodemus agrarius (assembly GCA_964023405.1). Taxonomy (NCBI): domain Eukaryota; kingdom Metazoa; phylum Chordata; class Mammalia; order Rodentia; family Muridae; genus Apodemus; species Apodemus agrarius. The sequence goes on along the minus strand of OZ030017.1, from coordinate 55,712,127 downwards.
TTGTGAGCCACCATGTGGTTGCTGGGGTTTGAACTCAGGACCTTCAGAAGAGCAGTATGTGCTCTTAACCGCTGAGCCACCTCTCCAGCCCAGCAATACAGTGGTTTAAAGAGCATCTTCAGCAAGTGACACTGAGAACACTGGATACTCACATGATTGGATCAAAGATCTTAATGTAAACTCTAAAACACTGAAATTATTAGGGAAAAGGAAAGTATTTTAAGTTATAGGTATAAAGCAGAACTTTGGGCAAAGGACTCCAGTTGATCTGGAATTAAGGGCAGTAGCCAATAAATGGGACCTCGTGAATTAGATATCTTCTATTCAGCAAAGGAACTTGTTAATCCAGTGGAAAGGCAGTTTATAGAATGGGAAAATATATTTATAAGCTGTACATCTAAGAAAAAATTAACATCAGAATATGTAGGAAACAACTAATCAGCAAAAAGACTCTATAACTGTAACATAGCTAATGAAAGGAGCGCAGTCCACAAGATGTCAGGGCCAGGGAAGTGTTCGACTTCACTGGACCAGCTAAGGGCGGTTCAGAACTCCTTTGAAATTCCTTTCACCCCAGTCAGTATGGTCTTCAATAAGGAAGCAAATGGCAGCATATGCTGTTGAGAGTGTAGGGTGTGGGCAGAAGGGAAGCTTTTATACTGTGTTTCTGGGAATGTAGTGGTGGTGGTCACTATGAAAGCCAGTGTGGAAGCTTTTTAAAAGTGTGAAAATAAAAGTGTTTATCCAGAGGACTGTAAGGTCACATATTGCAGAGAATGTGTGTCAGTATTTACTGCAGCAATATTCACAATAGCTAAGTTATAGAGCCAGCCAGTGTGTATCAGCAGAGCACTGGACACCGAGCACCTTGCACAGATACGCAGTGAACTTCTTTGTGAGACGTGCAGATGAACATAGCTGTGTGTGGTTCAGGCTCAGAGCTTAGCCTTGAAGCAAATTGTGAATAAAGCCAATCTCAGATATTTTCATGTCTTTTCTCATTTGTAGTTACTAGGTTTTATATAGATGTATATAATATATCTATATATTGATAAAAGAAACTGCAGGAGAACAAAGGGGGCTGACAGGAGAAGGAGGGCATGAAGACGAGGGTGGGCAGAATGGGGTGCTGCAAGTTCAAGATGAACAGTATACACTTGTATAAAATTAAAACATTATAAAGTGCCAAACATTAAAGGTATCTTCTGATGGAATTTTAACTAAAATCTGTAGATCCTCATTTGTTTTAAATACATTTTTATACTTTTTAAAAGCTTCTCTTATTAAATGCATGGGAGGTAAAGAATTCTGCCTTCTGTTCCCAGATACAACACCCATCTCCTTTTGTGCGTAAGGATGTTTTGGGTTGTGAATTAGATCAGTCTGAAATAACAGGAGATTGCAGAGATGTAACTGTATATGACTAACCCCCCCACACACAGAGACATACACACATACACACACAGACATACACACACAAACACACACACAGAGATACACACAGACATACACACAGGCATACAGACACACATACAAGACATATACACATACAGACAGACACACAGACATACACACACAGACACACACAGACATACACAGACATACACACACACAGACACAGGCAGATACATACACACAGACATACACACACAGACATACATACACAGACACACACACAGAGACAGACAGACACACACACACATACACACACACACACACACACACACACATACACACACACACACACACACACTGTCCTAGTTTGCTTTCTATTGCAGTTTGGGGAGGAAAGGCTTTATTTTATCTTACAGCACGCAGTCCTTCATAAAGGTGGTCCATCAGGGTAGAAGCAGCAGCCTGGAGGTGTACGTACACTGAAGCAGAAACCGCTCAGGAGTGCTCTTCATTGACTCGCTCGGCCTTGTACAGCCCAGATCCACCTACTTCCCGTGGGTGGCACTGCGACAGCGGACTGACTCTTCCCATGTCAGTCGTTCATGGAGAAAACACCCACTGCCAAGCTCTAGAGGCATTTTCTCAGTTCTGGCTCCCTTTCCCAGATGGCCCGAGTCTGTGTCAGGCTGACACACTCTTACCAGCATGGTCTCTCCTCAGTACATCCCACACATCTCCTCCCTGGCTGCCTCTGCCTCATGCACGTACTGTGGCCGAATAGTGGTCACTGATTGTGACGTCAATTAGAGTTAATAATCTAAACAATGTTAATATAAAAACACGCAGATTTGTGTGCTTTCTGTGACTTGAGGAAGGGTAAAGAGTTTTATTTCTAACTAAAAACATAAAACAAAACAAAAAATGTGAAGACTAAGACAAAAATTACCTTAGGAGGTTTAGCCTGTTTTTTCCCCCTATTCTCTCAAGTTTTAAATAGACTCTGTGAGTTTAAAACATTTCTTAAAGGATATGATATTTAATTTGCTAATTGTGCCTTGAGTATTCAGAGTTTCTGGGCTCATTAATATCCACTTATCAGTGATTGCATTTCATGTGTATTCTTTTGTGATTGGGTTAACTTACTTAGGATGATATTTTCCAGATCCAACCATTTGCCTACAAATTGCATGAATTCATTATTTTTAATTGCTGAGTAGATTCCCAAGAAGAAGGAAGGAGAGGACCCTGGTCCTGAAAAGACTGGATCCAGTTTTGTAGGAGAGTACCAGAACAGAGAAATGGTGTGTGTGGGGGGTGATTGGGGAATGGGCGGGTGTGTGTGTGTGTGTGTGTGTGTGTGTGTGTGGTGGAAGAGGACTTTTGGGACATATGGTGAGGGGGGAAATGGGAAAGGAGAAAGCTTTTGGAATGTAAACAAAGAATATAGAAAATAAAAAAATTTAAAAAAGGATATGATATTTAAACTGGCTCACTGTCATCTCCTATACCTTCTCTGATAATAAGGTGTGTCCCTGATTCAGTCACCACATGTTGTGTGCCCATTGTCCCTCAGAAGAAAGTGTCCGACAGTTTCCCTGGCATTCCCTCAGACGCCCTGTCCCATCTCAGTGCGCACTGTGGGGCTCTGGCTCAGTCTGACACTCAAAGTTCTATGGCTGAGTTGTAGGTGATTTTATTGTTGTTTATTGTAGAGTTTATAGATCCCTCTTATGAAGTACAGATAGAATGATTACATGTTATTATTGCATATTTGCTTGAAATTATATTCAAATATTATCTTTAGAAAACCGTGCCCTTTTTGAAAACTGAATTAAAATTGCCAAATAGAACTTTTTTGTTGTTGTTGTGAAAGTTTTTTTTTTTTTTTTTTTTTATAAATTGCAATTTTGGATATTGAGAACTATCCTCAAATAAAATAGTATTTATATTTACATTAAAAATAATGTAAATTTATTATTTTATACTGTTCTTATGTAGAGCCTTACAAACATTAGTTTACTGAAATTTCCTGCATCAAGATCATTTGAGAGCTAATGAGCCTGAGTTGTGGTAAGCATGTCTGTGGCAAGGCTCGCAGGTGCGCACCTCCTCCAGTGGCGAATTCAGGAAGGGCTGGGCTCGTCCAATCAGATGGCTCATAGTGAGCTCTAGGGAAGTGAGCGTGGGGAGGCTTCTTCACTGGCCGCCACTTGCCCTGCGCTCATGGCTCACTGTGCCAGCACATGGAAAGGACCAAAGCCAGCACGCTTAGTAGAGGGGTCAGGAGAGAAGACCCCGGCTTGGGGGAGATGTTGAGTTAAATAGTGGCTAAATAATCTGCCTGGCTCTCAGCTTATGTGTGTTCAACTGTTCGTTATTGCGCGCCCTGTTGAGCAGTGTTCTAACACTCATTATAGTGTTAACTGGAGGAGCAGGGAATTCCACAGGAAACCCTCAGGATTGGGTCTTTCAACCCTCAGAGGAGAGCACCCAGTCACTCTACCCTGCAACTTCCCCAGTTGTGGTATTTCTTTCTTAGTTGAATAAAGTCTCAGAAGTGGAGGTTTAGAGGTTAACTGAAAGAGGAACTCTGTCAAATGCGGCTACTGGGAGCAGGCTAGTTATGAAATTGAACTAATGGTCTTGGTGAATGATTGCTGATGTATGGGAGAGAGCAGGGGTCTAAATGATGCCATATTTGTAGCTTGGGTATGTTTAGAGAGGATTCTGTCACTGTGTTTCAAGGGCTGTAACTCAGACAACTTCACTTCCTAACAGTGTCAGTGTGAGGTGTTGGACGATTTGGAAGTGATGTGGAAAGTGTATGTGGGTGACTATGGACTTCATAAGAATGTCTAAGCTGCAGGACCTCACTGGTGTAGACACATTGGCTCTGCAGGGCAGGAAGGAGGGTTACGGAGCTTCAGAGCACCGCTGCGCGTTCCTGAGGACGCAATGGGATGGCGGACGCGGGTTACAGAAACGATGGCTGTCACCATACAGCCTGTCCAGGGCAGATCTCGGGCTTCCTCCTGGACTTTAGAGTATTTACGAAAAGGTTGTTTCTTAGCTGCTGTTTCAGCTTCGACCCTGCAGGGAAGCCACCCTGGTGAGCGAACAGACTGTCATCTAACAGGGTGGTTTCCCTTTTACAGCAGTGGCTTCTTTCCACATACATACACCCAATAAAGACATTTCCCTGAGTTATTTCCAATCATTGATATGATGGTCAGCTGTCTTATTTTGGAACTTGTACAGAATAGCCATTATTGCACATTGGTACTTTCCTCTGGATAATTTCATATTCTAGCTCATTCTTTGTGTTATTTCTGTTTTTATCTTTGACATGTATTAGCAATTATGTTTATGTGAAAATAATATATTTTTATTAAAATATTCTGAAACTAAATATTTCCTTGGTTAAGGAAATTTCTATAGAAATAAAAATATTCAGTACCACAGGAAACTTGTCTCATGTTTATGGTGAGTAGTGTGACAAACCAATGAATACATATCTAGAAGTAACTGTGTGAGTGTGTGAGTGTGTGTAATAGAGAGAATAGGAATATAAAACCTCAGTTATTTCTAATATATGTAGAAATATAATTTTCAATTATCACTATCATTAAAATGACTCAAAGAACAAAGCTGAATCTGAATCCATTTTCCTCTCTTCAATTCAACCCCCCCTTTATAAGTTATTTTATATTGCACCTGTAATTAAGGAAGAAATCCAGTCTTAGGAGCGGGAGGACTTCAGCTATTGATCTGTGTGTCCCCTGCTTATACTGTCAACAGCATAGCTGCTCTGTCACTGACAGAGCTGAGAGGAGGGTTTTTCTATACTGTTTATACACTCCTCCATAGACCTGCTGGCTGGTTGAATTTTAAAGAGTGAAGAGGTTTAAAGACTTGTCCCCTGAGGGATGCTCCTGCCAGTTGGGAAGCGAGCTGAGCTGCGGCTGCTTTGCAGCAGCGCGTTGCATGCATGTTGCTTATGGGAAAGAGGGGCGTTTGTGAGAGATTAAGCAACCCAGTGAGAGGCTTCCTCTTTAATTTGAGCATTAAAATTGATGTGAAATATACAGCTAATATACATATATTTAGAGGCAGACATTGGCTTTGGGTGTTTTTTATTGTTTCTGAATTATGTACTTAATTTTGTAGGAGTTTCTCTCACCATTATTTATAGGTGTAGTAAGTATAGTAAATGACTTTACATTATGAGACACAAGATAACGATTAAGCAACACCAGTAAAATGAAAACTTCTGTCCTCATTTGTAACAAGCCGATTTTTAGTCATTTATTTCATGTCTAGTAACTTCTTTAATTACATTTAGCAAAATATTATCAAGAGTAAAATAACTTTTTCTAAACATTGCCTTATACTCAAACTTTTAATGGCACACATTCATAAGCAAGCCTGCCTACCTGCCCTCAGGCTTGAAGGCTTTCTCTTCTTACTGGTCTGTGAGTGAGTTCTCTTGAAGGTTTGCTACAGTATTTTATTTTTAACTGATAATTGCAATATATACTTATACTGTGTGTGTGTGTGTGTGTGTGTGTGTGTGTGTATGTGTGTTGCTTTAAGTTAAGAAATTTTACTTGGAAATATTCAAGACTGTGATTCCATAGGTTTATGTGTTCAGACCTGTCTCGTCTTACTGGGTGTTAGTTCCATTGGTAAAAGACATTTGTAGAAGTGACAGCTTTGCTAGGATATTTGCCCCTTCGCTTCTTAATTGGAATTGTCTTCAGAGTCTGTTCCTTTATAAAATCTCCCACCTTTATTTGTATGATGTCTGTGCTTATAGGTGGACCTTTAGATTCAGAGTTAAATTTTAATGTGTTGCTTAGATACATCAAAATACATCTTCTCTTATTTTTCCAGTTATCTGACTGTTGTTTGCATTTTGTTGTAATTTTTAATAAATATTATCTCTAAATTTTATTGAGATTATTATGTTTTAATAAAACATTGATTTTATATTTAAATGCTTAATATTTAGCTATATTATCATAGATACTTGTTTTAAGTTGCACATTTAAGAGGGCTGTTTGGAATAAATTTAGTAACAAGTGTTTTAAGATATAAATGTGTGTTTTACAATCTATACAAGATCTTTGAATTTTTTTAGCACTTGTGTTGTGGGACATACACAGAGTCGTCAGGCCTCTTAGTCATTCCTTCTGCTGCCGGCTCATTCCCCTTTGCCTGCATTTTAATTGAAACAACATTTATATTTCTGAGCCAGAATCTGTGAAGAGTCCCCGTGGCTAGCCTGTGGTACTATCTGCAGCAGACTGCAGCTTGCCCATATGGTGCAGTGCTCCCTGTGAGATCCATATGGCCTTGTTGAAGGGGATCCCAGCGGGAAGCGAAGGGTGTTAATACCCTTCAGGCCAGGCCTTCCCTCCTGGGGCTTCCGGGCATTGTCAGTGCAATCTGCCAAAGCACACACTTAATTCCTTTTTAATAATCAATTATTTCAGTCTGAGAACCTATGCCTTTGTCTTAAAAATACTTTACCCGCCCCTGGAAAATGTCTCAAAAAAGTTTTAAGTGCGTGTTTAAAAAACATTCTAAAGCATCCTCTTTATTTTGAATTTGCATTTTTAGGAAGTTCTGCAGAGCGTGCCCAAGTTCTGTTTTCCCTTCGATGTGGAAAGGTATAGTATAAGTTAATGATTAAGATAACGGTATTCCTTGTTAGCACACATTTTGAAATGATTACATACACATTTTAAGAAGCTGGCATGCATCTTTGCTTTTCTTCTATGCAAATCCGGCAGGCGTGAGGCTCAGACTTAGGTACTGCCTCCAGTGACAGAGCCTTTCAAATTGTTCTGTCCTTGGCTTCCTCCCATTGGCCACAGAGCTGTTGTTAAAGGAGCCTGGGCCATGGGTTGTTTCTTCTCCTTGTATTTCAGGTATAGCCTGTAAGCACTAGCAGAGAAAAGTATGCCGTTGGGCTTTGATTGGGACCTTCGGAAGGTCTTTTGAAACTAGGGTTTTACTGCTCGCTCCAGACTCATCCTGCTGGAAGAGCATCTGTGCAGTGCTGTGAACTTGTTAGTTGTTTCTGAGAACAGCCTCACACAACAGTGTGCTACTGAGAGTGGCTGTGGGAAGCTTTCCCAGTAGCTTCAACAATTTCATTGTGGTGATATTTTACTGCAAATACTAACTGAACTTCTGTGCAGTTGGAAATTAGCTTAATAGATATCTTTTTGGGAATAATGACATTTATTGTTTTTCATGTGACTGATCAGTATTATCAGTTTTATTTTAAGAATGTACTGTAAAAAGTTTTTTTAAAATCATTTTATGAACACATTTCGCCAAATATTAGTAAGACTGAATTTTTAGTATATAGATTGTGAAGAGATCTGACAGTGGGTTACTTAGTTGATATTAATCAACAAAACTGGTGAAAAGTTATTTACTGACCTCATTTCTGGAGAAGTAGTTGTTTGGTCTGATTTCGAAATTATAGTAGTAAATCAATAGTGAGAATAAAATAGGGGAAGAAAAACTGCAAGAGGAGATTATAAATCTTGAACACTAGATGACATATTAATCACTGGAGGACTTATCTGACATGTATAAAACTAGATATGTACTTGTATGTGTGCTTGTTAATATCTGTGGTTTTGTGACAAAATATAATTTTAGAATACTGGTAATAATTTATTTAATTATAAAATCTGACACTTTTAAAACTGAAATTTATATCATCAATATTTTATTTTGGGGCAAATAACATGAAGACCTATTTCCGTTTTATGAACCAGTATCTGGAAGTATGCTGCTGCATTTTAAGCAGAGATAACCTATTTTTGTTTCGTTTTATGTCATCCCTTATGCTGAAGTGCAGCATGTAATTTGGTTTTATTCTATGCATTTTAAAATCAGAGAAAACTCATTATAGACTGACCACTAGTAGGCTTCTCTAGTAGGAATTGTATACGTTCAGTTAGAGTTTGATTATCCAGCTTATTGATAGTTCTAAAAATAATGCTAAGAAAAACAACAGTGCTTGGTGTGATGAACATTGGGTGAGAATGTCAACAGAAGAAGCAATTCAGTGTGATGGCGGTCACCTTTAGAGGATGACGTAACATGCTTTGCTATCCAGGCAGTCAACAATTGGGGAAAGTAGGATAATTTAGATAAGAGAGGGGCTACTGGTGAGTATAGCGCCTGAGTCTGCTGACTCTTCCCCAGAGTGAGGAGCCATGGCTGCAACCGCATGATGGATTTCATGGGTAACTTACTCTTCTGAAAATCAGGATGAATTTCGACCTCCATGTGGGGCATTTGCGTAGCCGTGCTCCCCGAGAGCTGTTAGAACGCTTGGTATGCCTGACTCAGGACTCAGGAGTTGGTGCATCTGTTCATGGCCCTTCCAGGCGCAGAACACCACTCCAGCTCCTACAACCCAGCATTAGAAAGGTGACGCCAATGCCAAATAAGCCCTGTCGTTTTATCCTCAAGGAAATCAGCGCAGATTTAATACTCTGATACTGTTCTGTCTTAGGGTGTCTCAGAACCAGGTTGGACAGCACTTTACCTTCGTCCTGACAGACGTGGAGAGCAAGCAGCGCTTTGGGTTCTGCAGGCTCACGTCTGGAGGCCGGGTTTGCTTGTGTATCCTTAGGTGAGTAACTGTTATCAGAGCATGGCTGCAGGAGAGACTGTGCCTCTGTCCTGCTTCATCATGCTTAAGATCTCAAAAGGTAAAAACAAAGCAACTTCACTTTTTTTTTTTTAAAAAAAAAACTTGTTCAATTTAAATCCAAGTAAGATGAATAATAATCTCTCTTCTGTTCCACATACAGAGTAAATTATTTACCTGTAACATATTAGAACTTTTCTTAAAAGAAAGAATATTTTAAGGATTAGTTATTGTGAACGTTATTTATTACCGAAAGTCAAATATTAACATGTGAGTTGTGATATGTGTAAATAGAATAACAGTTAGTAAGGTTAACATGCTCTTTTCTGTCATTGATACACATGTGACCTTTGTGAATCAATTGCAAAGGTTTTAAGGCAAAGATTGCAAACTTGTAGTTGGGAAGAAGTTAGAGAATAGGCCACTGGGTACTTTAAAATGTTTAAAAGATATTGTTAACTTTATACATCTTAGGGAGTTTTGTGTAAAATTTATATTCCTAATTTATTTAGAGAAACAGGGAGGGCTATCTGTACATTGTAAATCTCACCTATCCCAGTGGAGAAGATAAGCTGGAAATAAATGGGCTTTTAGGAATACGATGATCTTGCTAGATTTCATGGTGCCCTCCTGCGTAAGACTGGGATTTGAATTGTTGGCAGTTGAAATAAAAAAAATTTAAACTTAGTTACTGTAAGTTGTCATGCTAAACAAAGAATCCAGATGTAGCCTATAAAAGTATAATTCTTTATTATTATAATATAAATACTGGTAATTCTACACTCAATAGATAATAACAATTTATAGTTTAACATCTCATGAGGAAAGCCTTGTTTATTAGTTACTTTTGTATTGCTGTGATACAACACCATAACCAAACAACTTACAGAAGGAAGGGTTGACTTTCATGTTCTGGGAAATGCTATGCACACTGCCAGAGGAGAAAGTAGTCATCTGTCTCACCCAGTTGTAGCCCTGTGAGCTACTAAATGACTGTCTTGGCATGAATGCCATGAGAGTAACTGCTTACTTCGTGATTGGATTTAAGGCTTGCTCCAACCCACACCTAGCACCATTATCATGCCCAAGAACCAGTGGCTGGGTCAGTCACAATGCCCTAAGAGAGAATGAACTATACTTATTCTGCTGTGAACACAGCATCACCATGACTCTTTCCTAATTGTTGATTACTATACCCACAGATTAGTGCATCTCCTAGCCTTTATCACAGAAACTTTTTCATTCAGTAGGTGGACATTAAAATGGGCATCCAGAAGTGGTCAGCGTGTAGAGAATAAGAGATGTCAGAATGTGTATATATGAGATTTCCCGCCACCCCAGCACTCAAGGGTCACCATAGAAGAGGGGCTAAAACATTGTAAGATCCAGAAGTGGTGGATGACTGCAGGGAAACAATGTTTTTAAGGCACAACAAGGAAGATGCACATAAGAATTCATGGTGATGTTGACAGTGTGCACATGACGAGTGCAAACCCAAGCTAGATGAAAATCCCAGCGTGGAATAGGGAGGTGGGTCAGAAGTGCAGCCCATAGCCAGGGAACCTTTGGTCCTTGATAGCTTTTGGAGAAATTCAGTTTTCTTTACGAGTATGACTTCTGGGCTCGATGCTCCAGTATAAGGGAATGCCAGGACAGGGAAGTGGGAGTGGGTGGGTTGGTGAGCAGGGGGAGGGGGATCGAATAGAGGGTTTTTGGAGGGGAAATGAGGAAAGGGTATAACATCTAAATGTAAATAAAGAAAATATCTAATAAAAAAACATAAGAGTATGACTTCTGGTAGGAAGACTGACCATTCTCACCAAGGCAGACCCTGCCCTAAAGAATACTTACACAACAAATACTAGAGTGGATAGAAAGAAAGGAAGGAAGGAAGAAAGAAAGGAAGGATGAAAGAAAGTGAGCACAAAGTTGGGTGTGGTGTTTGTGTGTGTGTGTGTGTGTGTGGGTGGGTGGGTGGGTGGGTATGGGTGTGAGGGTGGATCTGGGACGAGTTGCGGGTGGGGAGTGGTAAATGTGATCAAAATAAAATGATGAAATTCTCAAAGAATTAATGAAATATTATTAAAATAGTTTAATAGAAATTAATAGTTTAATACATATTGGTTAAACAATACTATATGGTCAGCCTGAAAACACATATATACAAGTAACAATATATAGAATGATCAGTTCAGGAATATAAATATAATCTGTGTAACAACATTTAATTAAAAAGGAGGCCATGGAGTTTTACAAAGATCAAAGAGTTGTACATTATAGAGTTTGGAGAGAGGAAAGAGAAAGGGGCAGGGGAAACAATGTAATTATACTATAGTTCAAAAGAAAAAAGAATTATTGCAAAGTTATAAAAACTATTTCATGTAGCATTTTACTGATCTAAAATTCTAAGATGCCATCATTATATAGATGATAAAGTATAATAAGAACTTTAGCCATTATGTTAGAAATTGGAGGGAATGTATCCATATCCTCTTTGGTCAGGTAGATATACACGGTGTATTTGTGGGATACACGTTATCTCACTATGTTGCAGTGGGCGCGGCAGGCAGACACTGGTCAGGGCAGTGCTGCAGAATAAGGGCCGAGATGGGGCAGTTGTGTTCTGTGCCACTGAAATTTAAGATGAGGATGTGAAATAATGACTATGACAGTTAAGAACCCAGCTGTTAGTGCTTTTCTCTGATTTCCATGTAAAATTGAAATGTGTTTTCTAGGTTGAAAATGTGTTACATATTTCTAAAACTTTTCAATACATTGAAGCAAGGTTTGCTAGATTTGTACTGTACACTGAAAATATACTAGGAAAAGGTTTGGGATAACACAAACATTATATACACATAAAACATACATTATATACACATTTAAAACTCAGAATCAATAGTAATTTTTGTTGAAAGTTAGGGAAGGGATATAAGAGAAGCTCCAGAGCTACTCGGAGTTTCGCAGCCTTTCCGTTTGTAGTGGGCGTCCAGCTGGTGAGGGAGCAGCCCCTCCTCGGACTGCCTCGATGCCAAGGAAGCGGTATGCAATGTCCACGGTGAGGCTGGCGGAGCCCCCGACTAATACAGCTGAAGCTCACTGAAGAATTTGCTTTTCTCAGCAAGTCACAGAGCATACACACAGGTTTACAAAAGCCCACACCCTGTTGATATGTGATGCATAATGATTTCAGTGTGCTGTTTATGTTGCAGACTTCTTTCCACATGTCCAAAGTATACTTACATATTTTTTTGCAGTTTATCAAGTTAAAGTATAAATTAACTGTCAGTATTTATAATTTTCAGAATGCACGGCTATTTTTAATGTAGTTCCTAAGAGCTCCTGTAACTGCAATTTTCTCCTGTAACAGTCAGTTACTTTTATTCTTGCTTGGTGATAGGTTGGAACTGTATGCAGGCTACTAAAACCATGTGTTGCTTTTCTCCTAGAATGATCATACAATATTTGCCAGTTAAATCCTTTTTAAATTTCTATTTATATTGTTTAATTTTTAGAAGAAAAATTAAAATTCAGTTCAATTTAATATTAAAATGATATTTAGTTTGAGGTCTGTGTGTCTGAGTTCTTTTTATGAAGTGTCTGTCATGGTTTAACAAGATTTCAAAGCTGTCCTCAGAGATCACTAACTTAGGTCTTATTGCTTGTGTTTAGAATTGCTTTCATATGCTAGCAAAGATTCAAGAAATACTCTTCTACCTCTAATTTCATTAACAAAAATTTACAACTATAAAAACGTCACCAAGAGTTCAAAATGAAATACTCTAATGAGGTCGGCAGATTTATGTTTAAGTCTTTTTTTGTAGTCCCCTTTGGTACCTGTAACTCATACCAAACTTGAAGACTTCCCACTCTTCCTCTGGACAAATCCTCTAGAAGCAGAATGTTTCAGTTTTACACATTTTGTGTCAATTTTCTAGCGGACAAACAGCTGGTGGCCAGGAGAAGCTTTCCTGTGTCCTGAGTTTTATTTGACTGCCCTGCCTTAGGTTCCTGCTGACCTCTCTGACTGGTAACAGTTGCTCGACTATTTGACAAAGAGCATTTCCTTTCCTTTATTTAACCTTTGACTTTAGGATATAAAAATTTTACTAGCACCATAGTGGAAATCCAAGTGTTGGGGAGTCTTCTGACGCCACCAGATGAACTCCTGATTTTGTGTATGTGTCTGTCTTTTGCTGCTTGTCTACATTGGAAATTTAAGACAGTCTTACAGTTATCCTTTAGATTCCTGCTTGTAGAAGTATAAGTTTTTATGTTTATATATTTGCAAATAAATTATAACAGTCACACAATTTGTTGATGAGATTACATGCATGTTAACTTTGAAATATTTAAATGAAAAAGCAGATTTGTTTTCTACATTTTGTTGAATGTTTTAACTTTCTGGCATACTTTCGGTTGATTCTAAAAATATGTTTGCAAGTAGGGGAAAACGGGAAAAATTTAAGTTAGTGATAATCTGTTTAAGAATTATATATTAGTGAAAATTAATTTGAACATATATTACATAAGAAACTACAAAAACTAAACAACACAAAATTTCAAATCTATCATATTTCTTACCCTTGAAGGCTATGAATTACTTATAATATTTATTTTATGTCTTAAAATAAAAAATTTTAGACAAAATGCTTTTTTTTGTAAAGGGATTTTTTTATTTTGCCATAAAACTGTGAAATAGACTCTTGTTAAACATGGGGACTGTATCACTCTGTGGAGCGTCAGAAAGTGTGGTTAGAAGCAGTGTTTCCTGTTGAGTACTTTCTTCCTTTATGAGTTGTGTGTTAAGTTTTCTTCAGGGATCAGTCAGGTAAAAGACCCACATGAGAACTAGGTAAGGGACCTCAGTGTGGGAAACTGAGGAAAGTCCATGCTCTGAACAGCACACGGCTGGCAGGAAGGAGCGCCTCTCAGCTCCAGGATTTTGTTAGTGGATTACTATGTGGCCAGATTTCAGTTATTATGATTTCTAGTGGAAAAATAAATTAGGTTTTCCCAAGGCATTATCTGAGATTTAGAAACTGACAGTTTATTACCTGAAACAAAGCCGTAGAACTGCAGGTATAGAAAATGGAGCCCTGGGCTGGCTGGCTGCCGCTGGCTGTAGATGGCCAGGCTATAGCCTCTGCTCTGCGTGGGTGCGGAACTGCAGGGAAAAGCCTTTGCTTTCTCAGGTTCCTAGGCGCACACCCGGGTGTTTACAGACGATTCCACTAGGTTGCGAGTGCTATTTTTATTAAAAATTGTGAATGGTTTATGGCAATGAGCAGATTGTCACTGAGAAGCAGCGTCTGCTTACGCTTGGCCCTTTGTGGTGATAGTATATGTTGATGTGTCAGGGAGTGATCTTGCAGAAATCTGAGTGTGTGTTAGTATTTCAAAAGTATATTATGTTCAGAGAAAGCTGTCAGTTTGATAGTGTCATTATGAGTATTACGATTAGGCTCATGCATCGACACACATGGATTTCTGCTATCTTTACCATGTTGCAGGCTATGTCTTTCAAAATTTTTAGCAATATGAAGAATATACAAGCAACTAAACCTAGAGATGGCAAGGCTTACCAAATTGTTAGACAAAATAATTAAACTGCTGTGAGAAATTTTCACCTTCTGGACAAACTGTGGTTTAAAAGGTATAAAAGTAATGCTTTGAATACTAAACATACATTTCGACCTTTGTCCTTTCTTCAGTGGATAGAGACTATATGTTAGCTTAGTTAAGCTTAGTAAGTAGTGGCCAACCATACTGGTGAATGCCTGCAGTCCCAGCATTTGGGAGACTGACTCGAGAGGGTTGCCACTTCAACACTAGACTAGGACATGTATCAAGGGCCTGTTTCCAAAAGAATTAAACGTTGAAAACAGATTGATTTGTTGCGATTTATTTAGCTGTCTGTACTGGACTCATGATACTTGGTCAGGCTGAGCAGAGTGCCATTTGAGTTGAATATACTAAGATACGGCAAACTATTCATGGTGCCAAGGCTGTCAGACTTTAGAGCTTATTAATATAATGATCGAATGAGCTAGTTCATATGAAATACATAGCATTTGGTTCTTTGTATCTTTAGTGCTTTATTTTCAAGTTACAGTTCCTGTAATGACAGTTTAGATTTTGGGATTCTTGGATTCTGCCCTCTACACCCAGTGGACATACTGTTGCTTCTGAGTTATACTCCCCACGCATAAATATAAATCATAGCAAGCCACAAAGAGTGTGTTAGAAGTACATTATAAAGGTAAACCTTGTTAAATAATCTGTTATAGACAAAGTCAACCTGGTATCAGGATGAGATACTATGGAAGTTAATATTCTTGGATGCTCACAGCGGTAAGATATGTAGGCGCCAAATTCCTATCATAAATAAGAACTTTTAAAAATTCAGATGTATTATCTCAATATGAAGATAGATATTATTTATTAATATAATTCATCACTCGTAAAAACAAGTCAATAGTCCTATTAAGTGCTTAATGAATTCTTTTTTCTCTTCACAATTTGAAAACAAATTGAGAGTGGTAGCTAGCAGGGCCGCGCAGGCCTCCTGTCCACAGAGGAGAAGATGACCTAACTACCATGGCGTATAACTAGGAAAATACAGCAGGAACCCGAAAGCAAACAATCCTTCCTTTCCTCTTAAGGTATTGGAGAGCAGATTAGGTCAGAGTTGTCTTACCTGGACACATATATTTGAAGGATGGGACATATCGCAATTTCCTGAAATAGTAATTTCTCCAGACTGATAAAATAGTGAATATGAAGTAAGAATTTTATTCTTATATCGTTATGTGTTATGTTAGAAGAACAAATTATTTTTTCATGTAATATATCCCTAATTATGGTGCTCCCTGTACTCCTCCCACTTCTCCACCTCCCTCCTGTCAGGGCCCATCTCCTGACTGTCCCACTAGAAAACAAACAGGCATCTAAAGTATAATAATAGCATAATATATAATAGTATATTATATATTATTTAATTAATATTAAATTAAAATTAAATATTAAATAATTAAAATAAATAAATAAAATTTAATTAAATATTAAATATTAAAATAAAACATTGAAACAAAAACAAACATCAGAATAGGACAAAACAAAGGGGACAGACCCAAGAAAAATGTAGAGATTCATTCATCTGCACACTAAGGGAATCCCATAAAAAAAAAAAAAAAGAGAGAAGAAGCCTATATATATATATATATATGTGTGTGTGTGTGTGTAGTATATATATATATATAAAGGCCATGTAGAGCAAGAAAGAAGAGGGGAGGGAAAAACAGAATTAAAACTAACCAATCAACTAGAAAAAAGACAAGAAGAAGAGAAAAAGAAGAAGGAGGAGGAGGATCAGAGGGAGGAGGAGTAACAGCAGCAGCACACAATATTATGAGACAAGGACCTTCCAAAGATGCTGTTGAGTTCATTTTCTGTTGGGCATCTACTACTGGACATGCAGCCTACCCTTAACGAATAGTTTGCTTCCCTAGTAAGATTCTCTTGGAGAAAACTTGAATTTTCATTTGCAGTTGGTTATCACTTGGAGCTAGCTTCTGGATTAGGGATGGATGCATTTGCCTTCTCTTGTGAGCTCTAGGACCCCATCTGGGGCAGACCTATTCATTCTGTCTCTTTGCGAATTCCTATGTGGTTCCATCTTGTTTTCTTGGTGTCCTCCATTCTCTCTGACTCTCACAGTCTCTTTCTCCTCTTCTGATGAGCTCTGCGTCTGAGGACGGGGAAGGATTTGATGGAGCCATCTCATTTAGAGATGAGTATCCCAAGGTCTCTCACTCTCTGCACATCATCTGGTCGTGTGTGTGTGTATGTGTGTGTGTGTGTGTGTGTGTCTCTGAATTTATTCTCATTTGTTGCAGAAGGAAGCTTATGTGATGAAGGCTGAGCAAGAGCAAGATACTGAGCTATGAATATATATAGCAGAAAGCTGTTAGGAGCCATTTTTATTGCTACTCTTCCTTTTTTTTTTTTTTACTTCATTTTTTTAATTTTCTATATTCTTTGTTTACATTCCAAAGGCTTTCCCCTTTCCCAGTTCCCCCCTCATCATGTGTCCCATAAGTCCTCCCCCCCATTCCTCAATCACCCCTCAACCCTTTCTCTGTTCTGGTACTCTCCTGCAAAACTGGATCCAGTCTTTTCAGGACCAGGGTCCTCTCCTTCCTTCTTCTTGGGAATCTTTTGATTTGCTAATTGTGCCTTGAGTATTCAGAGCTTCTGGGCTCATTAATATCCACTTCTCAGTGATTGCATTTCATGTGTATTCTTTTGTGATTGGGTTAACTCACTTAGGATGATATTTTAGAGATCCAACCATTTGCCTACAAATTGCATGAATTCATTATTTTTAATTGCTGAGTAGTATTCCATTGTATAAATATACCACATTTTCTGTATCCATTTGGAGGTCAACATGCAGAAGAATGCAAATTGATCCACTCTTATCACCTTGTACTAAGATCAACTCCAAGTGGATCAAGGACCTCCACATAAAGCCAGACACACTGAAACTAATAGAAAAGAAACTGGGGAAGACCTTGGAGGACATGGGCACAGGGGGAAAGTTCCTGAACAGAACACCAAATAGCTTATGCTCTAAGATCAAGAATTGACAAATGGGACCTCATAAAATTACAAAGTTTCTGTAAGGCAAAGGACACTGCCAGAAGGACAAAATGACAACCAACAAATTGGGAAAAGATCTTCACCAACCCCACATCCGACAGAGGGCTAATATCCAATATATACAAAGAACTCAAGAAGTTAGACCCCAAAGAACCAAATAACCCTATTAACAAATGGGGTAGAGAGCTAAACAAAGAATTTTCACCTGAAGAAATTCGGATAGCTAAGAAGTACCTTAAGAGATGTTCAACATCATTAATCATCAGGGAAATGCAAATCAAAACAACCCTGAGATTCCACCTCACACCAGTCAGAATGGCTAAGATCAAAAACTCAAGAGACAACAGGTGCTGGAGAGGATGTGGAGAAAGAGGAACACTCCTCCACTGTTGGTGGGATTGCAAGATGGTACAACTGCTCTGGAAATCAGTCTGGCGGTTCTTCAGAAAATTGGGCATGACACTTCCAAAGGACCCTGTCGTACCACTCCTGGGCATATACCCAGAGGATTCCCCTGCATGCAATAAGACACATGCTCCACTATGTTCATAGCAGCCTTATTTATAATAGCCAGAAGCTGGGAGGAGCTTAGATGTTCCTCAAAGGAGGAATGGATACAGAAAATGTGGTATATATTTTTTTGATTCTTTTGCACATAATATTTGTTTTACCCTAGGTCTCTGACCTATTTACTCTCAGGAGTTAGCTTTAAATCATATCAGATATTGGATGGTTACTTTCATAAGCTCTGTGTCACCATTGCTCTAACACATCTTGCAAGTAGGACAACTCAGAGGCTTTCGAGCTGGGCTGGCATTTTCATGTCTCCTTTGGTAGCATGTAGAGTATTTTCCAGTACCAAAACTCTAGTCCATAGTGGTGAAGGCTCTAGCTAGGCAGCACCTTGACTTCCTTGTGTTCACTGAATTGTGTAGGTGTTGTCTTGTGCGATAGGGCCTTGCTGTCCGTTTGTGGAGGGCAGCCGTGGCAACAGCCTGGGTTCTCTGGGGGATCCCATGAGATCCCTTGGGTGTACAACTCAATTAGATGGAACTCATTGCTGTTACTGAAAGCTTCATTTGGTAACAAGAGATGTCCAGTTGGTATTGTCTCCCCATTACTTGGTGATTTCATGTAGTTTACCTTTGTCTGTATGTATTTTAAGAAGCTTTTACTGTGGTAAGTTTTCAGGGCCCTTGATCTTGGCTGTCTCTCCCCATATTCTGTCCTCTGCCTCCCTCTTCCTTCACATCTCCCTGCTTAATCCTCCCATTCCAGTATCATTCTCTCCCCTTGCTCTCTGTCCATCCATGACTGTCTATTCTGTTTTTCTTTCCTAGGGACATCTATCTATACTTCCTACTCCCTCACTCTATTTGTAACTTCTGTTGTTCCATGGGTTGTAGCTTGCTTATTTTAAGTTAACAGCTAATGCACACATATAAGCAAATGCATGTATTTGTCTTTTTGGGTCTGTTTTTCTAGTTCCAGCCTTTTGCCTGAGATTTCATGGTACATTCATGCTACGCTCAAGAGTGGTGTAAGTGGACCTTGAGATAGATCTATTCCCATTTTCCCAAGGCACTGCCATACTGATCTCCACAGTGGCTGTAAATTTGTATTCCCACCAGCAGTGGTTAAGTGTTCCCTTTATTCCATATCTTTGCCCGCATGAGCTGTCATTTGGTTTATTGATCGTACCCCTTCTGACAGATGTACGATAGCATCTCAAAGTAGCTTTGGCTTGCACTTTCCTGATGACTAAGGATGTTCAACATTTCTTTGTTTCTCAGTCATTTGAGTTTCTTTTGATAAAACTCTGTTTATATCTACATTCTACTTTTTAAATTAAATTGTTTTTGTTGATACGCAGGCTTTTGAGTTCTTTATATATTTTGGGTATTAACACTTTATTGGATGTGTAGTTGGATATTAGCCCCTTATTGGATGTGTAGTTGGATATTAGCCCCTTATTGTATGTGTAGTTGGTAAAATTCTTTTCCCAGTCTGTAGTCTACCACCTACTCCAAAGGACGGTGCCTTTTACTGTGAAGAAACTTTTTAGTTTCTTGAGATCTCATTTGTAGCCGGGCAGTGGTGGCGCACACCTTTAATCCCAGCACTTGGGAGGCAGAGGCAGGCGGATTTCTGAGTTTGAGGCCAGCCTGGTCTATAGAGCTAGTTCCAGGACAGCCAGGGCTATACAGAGCCAGGGCTATACAGAGAAACCCTGTCTCAAAAAAACAAAAAACAAAAAACAAACAAACAAAAAAGGAATCTCTTGAGATCTCGTTTGTTAATTGTCAATGTCAGTAATTTGCTAACGGTGTTATTGTCAGGATGATTTTTTTCTATGCCAATGAGTTCAAGGCTCTCCCTCACTGTCTCTCCTATCAGGTTTAGCGTATCTGGTTTTATGTTGAGGTCTTTGATCCTTTGGAGTTAAGTTTTGTGCACGGTGGTAAACGTGGATCTCTTTGTATTCATCTAGTTTGACTAGCACCGCTTTTGAAGATGCCGTCTCTTCCATTTTGTTTTTCTGGAAGTGTCCATATGTGGACGTATACCCTCTACCACAATAAGTACCTTACTATTATACTCTCAAGTACCTTACTATATCTATACTGAGATCGGACTACGTCATTGTGAAGAGGCTGTTGACTGACGTAAAATGGAAGTGGGTATGCCTAGTAGTATGGAAGGCGTAGAGCGAACCTGGGTGTGGTTCTTTTTTGCTATCAGGAGGAATAGCAGCTCACTTTTCATTTATCTGTTTATTTATTCGTTTCTAAATTTCATTTGTTTTATATACATACATTTAATTTCTTCTTACAGTTACTTGCCATGGTTTGAAGTATATTATAAACTTCTAAATACTCTGGCAGATTACTTGGCCAAGGAACTGGTAAGCTGATTCTTTTCTCTATTGTTTTTTTTTTGTGTGTGTGTGTGTTAAAATATGCACAGCATATAATGAACAGTTTTTGCCATTTTAGATTGTAATTTTATGGTATTTATCACAGTCATTGTTTTTAACCACCAATACAACACACCCAAACAAACCTAAACTCTATATTCAATGAATTATGATTTACTATTTCTTTTTCTTCTCACCCCACTTCACCACCATGACATATATATGGCTTCTTTACTTCTTCTTTACTGGAGGTCCTCACACAGGTGGACCCATGTCTGTCCTTGCTGATGTCACTTAACGTAGTCTGTTTAAGGCCTGTGCCATCATTGTACAGCTGGATGATTGCGTGAGTACATGAGTACACTAGAGGTTGTGTCCTCACTCATCTCTTGTGCAACCGACCTGTGTCTCTCGTGAATCAGACACTCACCTGCATGACTGTCTGGCCTCCTCTCGTCAGACCCACTTGCAGTGGCAGAGAGCTTTCCAGGCATATATAAATCCTTTAGTTTAAACCGAATGAAAACTGCTTATTCTTAGAGTTACATTTGGGTTTGTTTTATGTCCCTCACATATCTGGAGGTATAAGTATGGGGTATTGGGATGATTGTGAGTTTCATTGTTTGTGGAAAGACTATACATATTATTGTCTGCTGTGGCGACACCATTTTGCATTTCCATAAGTAATATCCAAAGATATTTTAAATTATATTTGGTTCTTAAATGTTTTAATTATTAAATGATCTTCTCTTTGTTTCAGGAAGAGGATTTGAATGAAACTCTTAAATCACTCTATAACCACCCAGTACCAAAGGCAAACACTCCTGTCAACTTGAGTGTGGTAAGTACGTCATGATTTGTTTTCAGAGACAATTCATTCTCACTCAGGAATGCACACCTGATCATTTTTCAAATCACCCTGTTTCTATGAAAATGTCAAAGATGGTATTAACCTTGCTTGGTGCTAATATAAAGAACGGATCCATAAATAACAAAAATTATTCAAATGCACACATATACATGTATGCACACACGCACACAGACACACACACATTTCTAAAATAAGGTGGGCATCACAAGAGAAAGTGGCATGTGCAGAAGTAATGTGCAGAATTTCGGCTAAAATGCCCTTGTCTTTCCTTCTGTGCAAACACACCTCCCGGGGCTGTGACCCCTGGAACTCTGAACAGCAAGCTCACCGTGCCAGTTTGCTGGGATACTCTCAGTGATCTTTACCTACTCAGGTTGATACGCGCAGGGATTGTGGGGGCTTATTAATATCGAAAGTTGGTGATAACAAAGTATGAAGGCTTCATTAATATCTTTTGTTAATTGTTCAAATAAATTAGGCTAAAATTTTTGATACTATCATTATTTCTTGTAAATATGTTCAGTGTTTTTCTTTCTAAGTACAAAGAAAAAATTAATAGGCCAAGAACATTTTTTTAGGAGATTCAATTTGAAATCTTTATTTATTGCAGTTTTGAGTGATAATGAAATCGCTACGCTCATAAAATAACTGTCTTCATGCCTGTGTTGCTTCCACCGTCCACAAATAGCAGTACTGTCGTGATCCATGTTGGAAGTCCCAACAGTCAAGCAGTTTGATTCAGAGTCTACACAGTTCCCCTTAAGTGATTCTTTTAGTTCATTCTTGTTAAGAGTGTCAGAGTAAACTTTCTTAAATTATAAAGTTCTCTGTTAAAAAAATTGTAATTCTTACTTTGTTTGTAATTTAAACATTTTTAATGGATCTGTATGGGTTTGATATTCTAGGCAACCACTCTTCCTCAGAGGTACATGATTAAAAGAAAATTATTTGACAATGTTTTCATGCAGTATATTTTCATCATGTTTTTCTTTCTTTAAATTCTTTTATCATCCCTGGCCTTCCTAGGTACCCTGTTTCTCTGTCTCTCTCTGTCTCTCTCTGTCTCTCTGTCTCTGTCTCTGTCTCTGTCTCTGTCTCTCCCTCTCCCCTTTATCCCTCTTCCTCTCAGAAACAATAACAACAGAAATGGAACCAAGGCTGTGTGTGGTGTGCAGGGTTTGCGGGCTGTGCGGGCTGTGTGCGGGCTCATACAGTCTGTGGTGTCTATGTGTGCCAGTCACTTTGGGTCTGGAAGACACAGTTTACGTGGAAACATCCATCTTCTCTTGCTGTTAAACTCTTTCTGCTTTCTGTGGAGATCTCTGAGTCTTGAAGGGAGCACTTTGATCAATACAACCCATTTAGGACTGAGTACTCCAGAGTCTCTCACTCTCTGCACAGTGTCCAGCTGTGGGTTTCTGTGCTGGTTCCCATCTATTGTAGGAAGGCTCTTACCTGATGGAGGCTGAGTGAGGTGCTGATGGGCGGGTAGCGCGATCTCATTGAGAGTCATTTTATTGCTAAGTTCCTCCAACAGAATAGCGGTATTCGGTTTTTCCTATGGAACACCACTCCATGAGATGGACCCCTTTCCGACACTACTAAAATGACTAAGAACCTTATTTTATTTAATTTATTTTTTTTATAATTTTGAGACAGAGTGTGGGTGCATGGTGGCTATGAGCCTCACTATGTTGGTCTTGCTGGCATCCAATTTCCAATCCTTCCATCGTAGCCTCCTAAATATCCAGCATACCTCCATGTAACTTCCCATTTTATATAGAACATTTCTAAACTTTTGGCTTTGACTGTCAGGGTCATCTACTTAGCACTTAGTTTTTCTCCAAGTTTTTTTTCTTCTGCCTCACTAGTTCATGTTACACTTGTCTTATCATTCTAGTTAATATGTTGAGTGTATACTATCCGTTTACGTTCGCTGCACAGCCCTTTGTAGGCAGCCGGGCTCTGGAACTGCCTTGTCCTTGCTCTTGCGGAGTCCTCACCGCACGCCTGACCGTGTTTGCCCTCCGCTTCGCCAGCTCCCCTCCGTCGGTTTTCCTTGCTGCAGACTGCCCGCGTGCACTATGGAGTGGAAAGCCCAGGAGACTTGAGATCTTAAACTCAAACCTGAAAGTCTTCACCAGGCATAAATGTTGTTATCTAAATGTTATTGGAAGTGTATAGGAAAAGCTAAGAGCTGCTATCCCAGACAGAATATCATGAAAAAGAATAGAAATTCTTTGAGAAATAGAGAAAAGATCAAGTAAGGAGAAACTCAAGATTCCTAAGTCTTTGAAATCCAAATAATGTAGAGACCATGGTTAGTCAAAATGCAGTAGAGGGGTGGGAGAAGTGAGGCCAGCAGAAGAGCCCTGAAGTTCACAACAAGAAGAGATCAGTCTTTTTAAACTATTGTGTTTATACGTAATCCAAACACTTGGTCAAAGAGTGATGGGGGATATTTGTGCTTAATTGAATAATAGAAGCAGCAGTTGTAGAGGATTAATAAGTATTGAAGATGGACTCTGGAGCCTCAGAGATGGCTCAGCAGTTAAGACCCTTGCTACTCTCGTAGGGGATAGCTTTATGCCCAGGACCCAATCAGTGGCTCCTTGTTGCATCCAACTCTGGTTCCAGGTGATCTGATGCCCACCTTTGGCCTCTATAGACACCCTCACACATGTGTACATAAGTTCCAACACATCATAAATTTAAATAAATCTTTATAAAGTGTACACTGTTCAAGGCTGTTACTCTATTTGGTTTTGTGGTAGTACCCAAGGCCATGTTATCCACCACTGAACTGTGCTCCAAACCCTTATTTTCTTGTTAATAAAATAACTGTACCTGTTGATGTGCTATGTTGTAATATATTGCTGATTCTATTAGATATTTTTAGATTGAATATGTGAGTAAAATCAAGGCTGTCTTGTTTAATGAAACATTCTCCAATTTTTCCATATTACCAGAATTGACAAAATTTTACTTTTAATAGCTAGACAGTAGTCTGCCATGTTAGTACATGTGCATAAATAAAATTACCTTTAGAATGTATATCAGCTGGTTGATTTATTTCTTGGCTGTTGTGAATAGTGCTTCCGTGAACAAGGATGTACACACTGCATTGCGCATGGGCTACTGATATCCTTTCTTTTGAGCACACACTCAAGAGCAGGATTGCTGGATCAACAGGACATTTTGGTTGTACCCTTTGGAGAAGCCTCCATGTTGTTTCCCACAGTGGTTTGCATATTTCCATTTCCACCAACTGTAGACCAGTGTTCTCTTTACAGTCTCCTCAGCACTTGCTCCTTTTTGTCTGCTTTAGAATATTTGCCAAGCTGCAGTGAAGCAGCACACTACAGTTTGGTTCCCTGCCTCGAGTGCTTGGCGATGTTAAACAGCTTTCTATAGACCTAATGGCCACTTAGGCTTTTGGATTAATAGTTTATAAGAGTTTTCAAATCTTGTGTACTTGTTTTCAAGCTACAGTTAACCTAATTTATTAGTAAAATATGTCTGAAGTTCAGTGACTTATTTTGATTTCAATAGCAAACTGCTATGTGCCCAGTACTGTCCATTGGTGATTTGAGGAGGCAGTTCTGTAGAGTACTTGTGAACTAGCCCTGGAGACCAATCTCTTCTCACAGTTAAAACTGATGCTCTTCAGCTCTACAGCAATTATTAGAATTCTTGGAAGTACTTATTGATCATTGGAATACTGCAGATTCCAGGAAAAGTTAGTGTATAAGTGATTTTTAAAAAGTACTTTAAAATGATTAAATATCCACTGCCTTTCTACCCACAGTTCAAAACTTTGCACAGGACATTTCTAGAATATATTAGCAGGTCAGAATATAGAATTTCCAATATAATAAATGTCACTCAAACACTCTCAGTAGATATTATAGCAAGATGGGTTTTCCTCAGTACATAGGAATGTTTTTGTGTAAGCTTCCCCTTTGGAGTAAAATGCTCATTTTTCTCTCATAAGAACCAAGAGCTCTTTATTGCCAGTGAGCAAGTTCTGAAAGATGACCCCTCACTAATGCCGGTGAGTGACCAGGACACTGACTTCTACAATCACTCTTCTGAGATCACTATGCCTTTATGATTCACTATGGTTCTTTGGAAAATGGAAATGGACTATTAACAATAATCAATTAGAATATGTTTCTGTTTATACTTTCTTTCACCTAATTTTCTGAGGCACAATAATATGAAAAACACAGCCAAATAAAGGTATTTAATAAACCTAATCTTGCATTTTCTCTTTTCAGTAGTATGCCAAAGTATATTCACTGCATGAAATTCCTGTCACAATTATTTCTTGTCACAAGACAATCTTGTGACTTATCTCATACTGTTCTTCCACCCTGGAAAATTATGCACTATGACTCTGTGAAACAGACTCTGACTAGTTCTGCTCTGTTTAAAATACTGTTGAACATTTCTCTTCCTATCTCCAGATATAAGATAATATTAAATATATTCATATACAATTAAGGCATTAAAATCATTTAGCATAATATGAACAGAACATAGAGCAGTGGGATGATTGCACTTTGATTTGGATAGATAATATGGTTTTTTTTGGACAATGGAGTAAAAAGACTCAGTATCTTTTTCATGTAAATAGTTGATGATATTGTTTTGTTTATTCTGGAAGTGAATATTTATTATTGGTGTACCCATAAGGTCATAGTTTTGGATAGCAAATACATCTTAAAATTTCAATTATTGCAAGATTAACTGTCATTGTTCATTTCTGAAGAGTATACTTGCTACAAAATGTATTTACTATAGTTCATCATAGAAACCCAGGAGCTAGTACATTTTATAGACTTTTCAAATAACTGGGTCTTATTTTTCAGTCTACGTAAATAATATTTTGAAAATACATGTTTTTATATATATTTATATATATATATATGTAACGTTTTTGTAATATATTGTTTTTGTCCCAATACTTGTGCAGATTCTTATTCTTATTCTGCTTCTGGCCAGTTTCAAAGGCTCCTATTGTGGGAGTATCACTTCTTGAATCATTCTTAAAGTTATTTAGATCTGCGCTATCATCTAAGACTGTCTTTCATTTACCAAGTCCAGAATATTAGTCTGTTGCCTTCACCAGTCACTGTTGTTTCTTATTTTCATTGCACATTGTATGGACCATGAGATGTAACCTTTTCCTCTGTACTTCATCTCTGCCGACCAGCACTCCTGTTTCATCACACCTGACATAACTGGACTCCCAACGATACCCGAGAGCGTAAGTGTCTGCTCTCTACCTCTGCAACTGTCCTGTTACAAGTGTCTGTGACCAGGGTGGGCAGTTTAGGGACAAGCCTGAGCATGGCTGTCTGAAATGTGTGGAAGTGTCAAGGCGTGGCTTCTACCAGTGGGCTAGAATGCTAACAGGAACATTTTACACTTTACAGTCATCCTAGTAAATGGACCGTTGAATTTTAGACTTCCTCTTTGTAACTTCTTTTAAATTGTTAGTGTCCCCGTTGTTGATTGCCTGTTTTTAATTTAATGCAGTAAGCATTTTATCCTTGAGGATATTGTAAGAAATAATGCTTGTTTCATTGTTAATTGGAGCTATATTGGAAATGCTTTGTGAATCTCAAAGGTTATCCAAGTTAGTATTTTTTTTAAATAGGAGCTCTCATAGGTAAGTAGAAGTGATAGATATCCTCCCATGTTTGATAACTGTGAGAAAGAAAAAGACTCCCCTTAGTTTTTCTTAGAACATTAAAATAAATCTGTTATAAACCATCAAATGACAGGAGAGTCAGCAGGAGGGGTCCTTCAGACACCCTTGTATTACCTCAGGTGGGTGCTGTTTTCCCTAAGTTACTTGCGTTTATCTCAGGTGGGTGCTGTTTTCCTACAGTTTTCAAATTCTTGTAAGATTTGCTTTCTCAAACATTTGAGTAGTAAAGAAGGCAGAGAAGGCACATGTAAATTCTCCTGTGTGCACGGGTGGGTTGGCTCGTGTGTGGGTGCCCTTGTGTGCACATACATTACCTGTGGGTGTGTAAGGAGGCGGGAAGCCTGCACTGGGTGTTCTGTTATTGCCACTTCATTTTTTGAGAAAGGCCACAGCTGATGCGCACCAACCCTCCCCGGACCCATCTGCTGTCACCTCCCGCGTGCAGACTGCAGGAGTGCGCCCTGAGCTCAGGCTTGCGTGCCTGCTGAGGCTCTGAAGTCAGGGCTTCAAGGCTGCGTGGCAAGCATTCGACTGACTCCACCATCTATCAAGCCCCCAAGTGCAAATTTTCTAATATCAAATCAAGACTATCAAACTTTAAAAGGGATAAGTCTTATGAATTCCATTGAAAGGGCTTTTCAAGTAAACCCTATGAGAAGCCTTTGCATGACCTTGACCTTACACTGTGGGTGCAGGACAGGCCTTCTGCACTCTCAGGTCTAATGAGGAGCCCTTGCCCTTTGTACCCGATTAGCGCAGGATCATGGCTGATTGGTCAGGCTCAGAGAGCCATGATCCGGTCCCTTTGTAGGTTGCAAAGGTTGTTGTGTATGGAGTTGAGTCAGAAGGTGAAGGAAGCTTCAGAGAAAATGGGGAGCAGGCCCCTCCCACCAGTTGACCACCCCACACGGGGCTTTTAGTGACAGTCTGTCTCTTAAGGCCTGAGAGATGGAGCTCTTCTCTTCTTGCTCAGAAACATGTCAGCCTTCTGGGGCTTTACCCACCATCCTCTGCACATTCTGTGCGTTATAATATTTGCCTCGGACGGGCCCAAATAATGTAGCTCATCCCTGTTATTCTGTTTTGTTTCATTGTTTGTTTTGTAGTGGACGTCTAATAGGTGTAATCTATCAGGTGTATTAACTTAAGGAATCAATCACAAAGTTATATTTGACTATGGTAGTAAAAAGGAAGTCCGATTGGGTGTAAAACCTACATGTTTTCTTTAATAATGAAGCAAAGGACTGCATATAAATCCACCTTCTCCATTGGGTACCTTTGGTACCAGAGAGGGAATGGTAGAAATGAAGAAATTCCAGTGTAGTCTTCCAGTGTAGTAGTTTCACAGACATCAGTGTAGATGTGAACCACCAGGAGTAGTTAGTTGGTTAAACTGGGATCCTTGAATACATGCTCTAAAGCTGATAATTCATTAGGATTTAATTATTTTTAATGAATGCCACTTCCAATACTACTGTCTTTTGAACTTTAAGACTGATAAACGTATAAAATGTTTTGCCTTGTATCCGTGTGTGTGGGAGCTCAATCGTTCTTTTCCCTTGTGCAGAGAAACCTGACGGAGTACTTTGTGGCTGTGGATGTGAACAACATGCTGCGGCTGTTCGCCAGCATGCTGCACGAGAGGCGCATCATCGTCACCTCGAGCAAGCTCAGCACCGTAAGTCCTTCCCACGCGCGCCTTTGCCTGACACGCACTGAGTGCTTCACAGAAAGACCTACACACGCCTGCAGATTGAGAACTGGGCTCCCTGTACTTAGAAGACAATATCTACATATTTTTAATATATGATTTTAATCTGGTGCTTGAAGTATAAAGGTCTGATTTGTAGAAGGCTTCTCAGATGCATTAAGTCAGGTTAATTATTTTTCCTTATCAGGAGAAGAAGTGCCCCCCCTCCCTCTTTTAAATTCTCTGGAGTTCATTTTAGTGCCTTGATCATGTAGAGAACTCTGAAGAGCTATTATGAGATCTTTATTATTCACTTGTAGCTTTTTCCATTGGAGCTGCTTGAAAGACACTGTGGGCCATGATAATAGCCGCTCTCCTAGGCAGGTAATAGCAGATTCATCTTTGTCACCTCGAGGGCCTAGGAGGGAATCCTATAATAGTTCTGGTTTGGAGGAGCTCTTTAGGCTGATAATAACTTAAAAGTCAGAGTAGCATTTTCTTCAATCACAGGTTCTGTGGCACTCAGTCTGATGTTCTACTGGAAGCCCTTCAGTGCTGTGAGAAAGGCAGGCTTTTCTTAGGCTGTAGAGAAGGATTCACAAGTATTTTGCTAGAGTTCCTAATTTCAGTTCATATTTTTCTTCATTAAATATAAAATTTAAGTATTTTCAAATTAAAAATGTGTAAAATAAATCAAGGTATTTGAATAAACTATGATATATTAAAAACCATCATTAAATATTTTTTCTTCATACATTTATACACAATCAAACTACCTTCAATATTTATTGAATAATATTCTATAATAGAAATAAAATTCAGCTCATATCATCCCTATTGGGCTCTGGGAGCCTCTTGCTTCCCTGGCATCTGGGACTTTCTAATCCCAGTTCCCCATCCCCCACTGCTCACATCTCCATTCAGTTTCCTGACTCTCTGTCCTTCTCCCTGTCTCCCCCACACCTGATTCTGCCCCACCTTTTCCCCTCCCCCTCCTCCATCCCTCCCAAGCCCCTCCCTCCACCTCCTGTGATTTTGTTCTTCCATCTAAGTAGGACTTTGGTTTTTCTTCTTGAGCTTCATATGGTCTTCGAACTGTATCTTGGTATTCGGAGCTTTTTTCCTAAAATCCACTTATCAGTGAGTACACACCATGTTCTTTTGTGACAGGGTTACCTTGCTCAGGATGCTATTTTCTAGTTCATCCATTTGCCTAAGGATTTCATGAATTTAAAACAATTTCATTATTTTTAATAGCTGAGTAGTACTCCATTTTGCAAATATACCACATTTTCTGTAACCGGTGGAAACTAGCTTGTGGATCCCCTGGCAGAGCGGAAGCTGGGGACAGCAGTTGTCAGTTTAGGGCACCACAGGCACATAGGAAATGCTGAGAACAGAATTAGGTCCTCAGGCTGATCTAGCCTGGGGTGAAAGGGTGGCAGGAGAGCTCTCTAGCCAGGTTCCACAGCAAGTGAGTGCTTGGCTTGCTTGGTCAACCGCTTGGCTTGGCAGAGATGTGGCTGGGGCCCTGGGAGTCCTCCTGCCTGAGACTGGATGCAGCTCTACAGAGGAAGATCCGCTCCATTGCTCTAGATGGGAAGACACAGACGAGAAGAGGCAGTCATGGTTTCCAAGCGTTTATTGTTGGTGGAGAGTTGTGATGAGTGAGACCATACCCCACTTTCTCAGGGTGGGCCTGAGGTTAGTAGAGGCAGAGAAAGGTAGAGAGAGAGAGAGAGAGAGAGAGAGAGAGAGATTTTTAGTATAGTGAATCAGCTAATTTGAGGATGACTTTCTTCATATTCTGTTTGAAATTAAAATTTATAATTTTCATATATTTATGAATGTTATAACTAGTTTTAAGTTATGTAAACCAGTTATCAATTTCTTTATGTTTCAGAACTTTTAATGAGCCCTTTTCCATTTGTGGAAGTGTAGTATAGTGTTAGTATTACTATATGTTTACGTACTTAAGTGTAATGAATTAGGACATCATCGGTTCTGCTTGTATTCTTTGATGCATATTGCTAAGTACATAGAATGGCTTCTGGAAGTCCCAAACAGGCTTGCTGATTTTATGCACGCTGTAGGCAGGCCTAATGTTTTAAGTCAGAGTGAATCCTAGCAGACCAGCACAACATCATTTTATGCTCTCATATATTCAAGGCAGAGGACTAAATCATGATGCTACACAGTTGGATCAGTTGACTTATTGCTGTTTTGTGACTGTAGATTGGGAGGACTGCTGTTTAAAGCCATGTCATGGGTTCTCAAATCAGTCAGGCGTGAAGCCTTGTCATATGCCTCTGTAATTGTACCTCACCAGACTTCCTCTAACTAGTCAGCTGGGGCTGTGCATTTTGTCTCAAACACCCAGCTGGCCAGCATCTGACAGGAGCTCTTTCTCATCATCCTGTCAGTAATGTGTTAACTAGGATATACATTGATGGTTTGTAGAAGCAGGTAACAGCAATGTATCTCTTTAAAGCAGAGAGATATCTAAATGTTAGCAATATTTTGACCAACATATAGTTGGTAAGTATCATCCTCTTAATGATGTGCCCATACCATTTCCAGACATTTGATTATAGATGCATACTATTTCTGGAATATTTCGAGTGAGTGGTATGCTGCGAGTGCTGCAATCGTATTAATAAACTACGTTTCCTTTGTTATTGCTGCCCCCAGGCATGCAAGCATATGCTTTTCTCTCACCTTCTCATTAATTCTATCAAGGGCATGTGTAGAAAGACATCTTGTGATCAGAAAATCAGCTATTAAATAGTAGGTTTTGCAGGCTCTGACTAAGAGAGTCCAGAGCGTTTTAACATCATTATCTGCATTGGATATTTTCATTTTTCTTCTCTTAGCGGAGGCATGTGTATCTTTATTTAAATGAAACTTCAACCACAGTGTCCTTTTCTGGAGATTAAAGGACTGAACAGTTGTTGAGAGAACAGAATGTACCCTGCTTTGCTTCCTGATTAAAATTATTGAAGTGCTTTTGCCCTGTGTTTTTTCAGACTGCAGCAGAGAACAGTGAAAACTTTGTATCTAGAATTTTCTTAGAGGTCTTCTAGGAACAATTTTAAATTTTGCATTATCCTAAAATTCCTATAGTCCAAATAAGTTCCTGAAACTGTGGATAATGACTGCTTACTGTGTATTATTTACATATGCACACTGCCTCTCTGAACAGCACATTTCCATCAGAGCTCGTGAGTGTGCCTAAGTGTGGAGTTGGCTCTGATGGGGTTCTTGTGAAACACTTTGCAGGAAGGCATGTGTGCAGGGTGCTGCTGCTGCTGCTGGTGCTGCTGCTGGTGGTGGTGCTGCTGGTGGCAATTGTGCTAGTGGAGGAGGGGGAGGAGGAGGAGGAAGGGGAGGAGGAGGAAGAGGAGGAAGAGAAGGAAGAGGAGGAAGAGGAGAAGGAGGCGGAGACCTTTAAAATAACTACCAGCATCTCTATTTCCCCTCTCTCAGAGGTCCCCTGTTTCCCAGGGAAGTATGCACCTTTTTCTGACTGAGTCTAGCAGCTTTGGTCTTTTGAAAGCACACAGTTGGCCTTCACTTCATACAGCACGCAGTTTATATGACAGCCTTGGAGTCCTGTTAGCGGTGCATTCAGTCACCATGCAGATTCTACCGTCTTTGCTCCTACAGTGCTGCTCCACACAGCATCGGTCTTGGAGGATTTCTGCTAGCGCAATTACCTTTTGTATAGAATGATGACTTAATTTTTTGCTATTGATGATAATAAACATGAAGTATAAGGATATGTCTGTCTGTGTGTCTGTCTGTCTTCTCCATTTTTTCTTTTTTTCTTTTTCTTTTCTTTCTTTCTTTTTTTTTCTCCAAACTGCTGCTGACGATAACTTGATTTCTGTGTTTATATGTTTTCTTCTTCTTCTTTTCTTTGCATGTTGGAGTTGGGCAGCATTTCTCTTTTGATGTGTGCCCTCCAGTTATAAACTGTCAAGCAACTGACTATAGATACTGAACTCAACATTTTCAAAGAGAACTCAGCTGTTTTGATAATCACATCTCACTGTTTCGGGCTGATTTGGAACATGACCTCATCCAACAGAGATCCATATACTCTGCTTCTGTAACTCCTGCTTCTCTGATCCTGGTCTCCATCATAGCTGCCCACTGTCTCAGTTAAGGAAACTCACTTCTCACACACATTTCTTTTAGCAACATCTCAATTTGCATAAGATATTATCAATATCATCTCTGTTAACAGTGCATAGTGTGTTAGCCATCTTTATGAGCAAATAATCTAAGATGATTTAATTATCACTTACTATGTGTTAAGTGCCCTTGGTGTCCAAAGTGGATAGCTGTAAAAGAGAACTTTTGAAACTCAGGCAAATTTTCCATCCTCATAAAACTAGTGTGTAGTTAAACTAATCTGTCTAACTCTCAAAGAATGTATTCTCAACCTTCATGCAGTTTGTCCTTTAATCATAACTGTCTTATAAAACCAAATATATCTTTATGTTTTTTCCTAGTATATTACCATTCCCACTAATGAACTTCAGAATTCCATGACTTCATTTTTTTTTAAAACATCTGAGCAACATTCCTTAGTATAAATGTACATTTTCTTTTCATTCATCTCTTGATGGCCATTTAGGCTCTTTACAGTTTTCTGCCTACTATGAAGAGAGCAGCAATATATATGGTTGAGCTTTTGTCTCTGTAGAAGGATGGAGTGTTCTTTAGTTAAATTCCCAAGAGTGGAATAGCTGGATCTTGGGCCAAATGTATTCCCAGCTTCCTGAGAAACTGCGGTGGACCTCTTGTCAGATGTGGTCACTCGTGAAACTCTCTCTCCAGGTAGTAATCATGCACAGCAGGCTTTAGCAAAAGGACATTTGCATGTATACATGAAATTACACCTTTCATTCTTGCCCGGGTGTGTCTTCAGTGTTCCCTCTGCGAGATTCTGAGTACTCTAAACATTCTCGTTCCGCTCCTCTCCCCACCCCTTCCTGGCTGCTGTGCACACCCTACGCTCACTGCGAGGCTGATGTTGAAGCATCAGTGAAATCCCTGGGCTTCTTTATTGTTACAATTTCTTAACTTTAAAATTATGTTCTTGTGCATGAGAGGCCAATTTCCATGTAGACTTTGTGTTTTTTTAAAGATTAATTAATTAATTAATTAAATTTATATGGCTACACTGTAGCTGTCTTCAGACACAACAAAAGAGAGCCGTGGATCCCATTACAGATGGTGGCGAGCCCCCATGTGGGTGCTGGGAATTGAACTCTGCTCTTAACTGCTGAGCCTTCTCTGCAACCCTAGACTTTGTTGTTTTTAAACGATGGGTTTTGTTTATGTGTTATGTTGTTTGTATGTATGTTGTTATATGTATATTGTTTATGTTACAGGATTTTAATTTTTAAAGAAACTGATCTAAATGTTAATGACTCCAGGAAAAAGTGTCAATACATCCTGAACTCTTTTTAGTTCTGTTAATTTATATTGCAATATTGATTCTTGTTCAGTATATGAACTGACATGGCTTAGGATTCTTTTGGCCTTCATATAGTATGAGGTAGATGTAGGACTCTCTCTCAGTAAGAATAGCTTTGTATTCACTGTCCATTTTCATCTGCTCCATAAGTGAGATTGCTGGGTGTGTTCTGTAACTGGTCCTGAGGCTGTGATTGATACACGTGGCTGTTGTCCATCCCTTTTTCATTTCATACTCCTCCCGAACCTCAGAAGGCTGAGATTTTTCTTGGTAGGATAACACAGTCTTTTGTTCCTTAAGAATCATAGGGATTGCTGTTGTGTTGTTATTAAAATTTTCCATTCATTTATTTGCATTATGAGACAAGTATCAAAAATAATTACAGAAATACCCTTGGCTCCACTTGCAGTCCTCTTTGCTCCTGTTTCCCTTTGTCTGTTGAAGCCAGTCACTGCAGCCAGTAGCCAACACTTTTTTAGCAAATAAATTTTGTAGCATTTGGGTCTTTTATAAGGCTGGGAGTAATCTTATCTGGCAATGCAGAAACAGGTCCTATTCTCCTAGTTAGCTTCAGCTGTCAGGTTTTTCCTGGTGGAGTCTCAGTGGGGACTGCCTCTATCGGACTGGTTTGTTGGCATGTTAAGGTAGGAGTGCTCAGACTCCTGGGACCTCCTCCCTATGTAGGAGGTCCTGGGCTGTAAAGAAAGCTAGCTGTGCAAGCCAGTAAGTGGTGTTCTTCCGTGGTCTCTGCATCAGTTTCTTATCCGACTTCTCTCAGTGGACTGTGACTTGCAAGTTTAAGCTCAAATAAATCTTTTACTCTGTAAGTCATGTTGATTTTGTTCAGTGTTTTATCACAGCACCCCAAATCAAACAGGACAGCGATGAAGTGGGAGGAAATTTGAAATAGTTGACACCCCAAAACAAAGGAAGATCTTTATGTTGAAGGAAATACTTGGCATTTGGCAAATTTTTCTAGAGCTAGGTTATTAATTAGAGTATTGATTTCTTTGTAAATTGATCAAAAAATTTTAAATTAATTTATTTACATTTTGTGTGCCTGTATGTGCATGTCACATATGTGTGTGTGAGTTAGAGGAAACTTGGGGGAGTCAGTTCTTCCCTTCTTTGATGTGGATTCTCAGGATCCACTCAGGTTTTCAGTCTTGGAGACTAGCACCTACTGATCCATCTTATCATGTTGGTTACTATGTGTGAAGATGTTAAAAGTTACAATTTGTGGTTCTGTAGTGGTGTCAATGAAACAAAGCCTATCACTTTAGTAGCAACTCTTATCAGACTTGGGGAGGTTGTTCAGGAGCTATGAGTTCCTTTTGCACAAGCATGAAGATCTGATTTTAGATTCCTAGTACCTATGTAAAAACTGGGCTGTGATAGCTACACCTGTTCTCTACCATGGAAGGGGAGGAGACAGGCTGATCCTAGTGACTCACAGGCTTGCTGTTCTAGCTGAAATGGTGAGCTAAAATTAGAAGACCCCCCCTCCTTTAAGGATGGAGACCAATAGAAAACTCTATGTGATGTTTGCTTTAGCTTGTACAAACTCATGCACTGTAGATACTTGTGCACACACACACACCTCACGTACAGCCTCTCATTATGGGAAATAGAGGAGGGGATATGGCACATTAAATTCACTTCAATGACACTCAATTTTTCTTTTAAACTATACTTGATGTATAGAAATATAATTTGCAGGTTAGTTAGCAATATAGTGGGATTATTTGATATACATTTTAAATATAAAAATATAAGATAAAAAAAACTATCACATGAATGTTGGATATGACAGACTTTCAGAAGGAAGAGTTACAAGAGATAGTACCAGAATCAGAGACCTTCTTATTCATGTACTCAGAAGTTCAATAAAAACACAGAACAGGAAGATATAAAATAGGCCCAGAGAACCTTGTGCTGACCCGTGCAGACGCTGTGCATGCTTCTTGAGTCTTTGTAAGTTCATCTGAGCTTTGCTCATGTTGATTTAGAAGACCTTATTTATTTGCTCTCCTCCATCCCCTCTGGCTCTTATAGTCTTCCTTCTTCTTCTTCTTCTTCTTCTTCTTCTTCTTCTTCTTCTTCTTCTTCTTCTTCTTCTTCTTCGATGATTTAGTACATTTATAAACAGAAACATTTCAGGGTACATAACCCTTCTTCCCAGAAAAAAAATAAAACCAAAACTCAAAAAACAAAAAAACAAAAAGCTTTTTCTAGGTGGGTCAATGCAGCAAGCTTACTCAGTCAGGAATCATGTCCAATTCTTGTGCACTGGTGTTAGGTGGAATTAAAAAGCAAGCCTGGGGTTTGCAGCCACAAAGTAAAACACACACTGGGTTCTCGTGGAATGCAAAGATGGTTCTTGCTACTTTAGTTCATAAAAAGTTGAATTCTTGAAAGGAATTTATAGCATGCATTATGTGATTACTATATGTAACTCACACATGTATGCATATGCATGGTACATATGCATAACATATATGTATGTAATGTATAGAAGAAAAAGACACTCAGAGGAAACAAGATATAGAATAAAATCATGTTTGCTAAAGCAAAATGGCAAAAAAATCTGAATAGTTTCTTTCTAGTCACAAACAGTAATTCTTCCATTCAGTTTTTTTTTTTAAATAAGGGCAAATTACATGATTGTCTTATCTACGTGGGAATCCCACCATCTTCTAAGTACACTGTAAGTGCTTGTGGGGGAGAAGGCAGATGTGAGGAGTTAAGGGAGTTTGTAGTGTAATAAAAAGAAATGTGTCTTCCCTGGACCTCAGACAGTGTACCCAAATTGCCCCTAAAGAAAATGTACCCAAATTACTATTGAACAGCCTTTGAAATAGGAACCAGAAGGCAGTGGATTGATTAAGGGAAAAAGACAAGTAGGGGAGGAAACGGTTTGATAGATACGCGGCAGAGTTAGAGAAATCCGAGGAGTCGGAGAGAGGAATGTGACAGCAGGCACGAGCTCTACAAGGAAATGAGCACATTAGCGCCTTGAAGCAGCGGCTGTGGCAGCCACTGCTGCCGCTCCCAGGCCACCTCCAGCCATGCTCATGGTCCGGGCGTTGTGTTTTAGAGGACAAGTGATGTCAGCTTCCTGATAGACAGAAACAGCTAAAGCTTGAAAAGAGAAATTGAGCCATTTACTATGTCTGAGAAGCTAGCACAGTAAGCACAGTGATGTGAGTAGAACTTTCCAAAGATTCCGGTGTGATGTAGAGGGATAGAAAGTATTTTTAGGAATCAGGCATCCCAGTTTGCCCTATGGAGTCTGAATGTGATCCCCCCAATTTTATACGACAGTGGGACGATGCTACTTTTAGAAACTGACTGAATTGTGAGATGAGGCCTGCGGCGGTGTGCATAGGTTTGGCCCTCATGCTCTCCTCTCTGAATGGCCCCTTGGGAGTGGTACTAGTAAGAAGTGGGACCTTCTTGGAGTAGCCTGTTGGAGGAAGTGTGTCACTGTGGGGCTGGGCGTGGAGGTCTCCTGGGCCCAGCCTCCGCCCAGTGTGGAGCAGTCTCCTCTTTTTGCTTATGGATCAAGTTGTAGAACTCTCAGCTTCTTCAGCACAATCTGCCCTCAAGCCACCGTGTGCTACCACGGTGATAGTGGACTAAACCTCTGAAACGGTAAGCCAGCCCCAGTTAAGTGTGTCCTTTAAAAAAGTTGCCATGGACATGTGCAGCAGAGGGCTTGGTGCACCAGGGTGGGGAAATAAGGGGGTGGCACAGATCCCCTCGTAGAGGCGAAGGGGAGGGGGAATGGGAGGAGGAACCCTGGAAGAGTGGACTGGGATGGGGAGCATTTGAGATGTAAATATATAAATAAAAATTTTAAAAAGTTCTCTGAATACTCAAGACAAAATTAGCTAAGCAAAAGATTCCCAAGAAAAGGGATGGAGAGGACCCTGGTCTGGAAATGACTAAATCCAGTTTTGTAGGAGAGTACCAGAACAGAGAAATGGTGTGTGTGTGTGTGGGGGGTGATTGGGCAATGCGGGGGGAGGACTTATGGGACATATGGTGGGGGGGGACTGGAAAGGGGAAAGCCTTTGGAATGTAAACAAAGAATATAGAAAATAATAAAAAAAAAGGAAAAAAGTTAATTGAAATGAAAGAACAAAAGAAAGAAGTAAAGAAAGAGAGAGAGAAAGAAATAAAGAAAGAAAGAGAAAGAAAGAAAGAAAGAAAGAAAGAAAGAAAGAAAGAAAGGAAGGAAGGAAGGAAGGAAGGAAGGAAGAAAGAAAGAAAGAGAGAAAGAGTTGCCATGCTATGGTGTCTCTTCAGCAATAGAAGTCCTAACTAAGGCAAGAAAACTCGTGAATGAATTGGTGCTCCTAAAGGGGGCCGTTCTCTCAGGTATCTGCACACTTCAGCAAAGGTGCCACGTGTGGAGCGGAAACGTGGCTCCCAGCAGACACCGAATCCATCAGCTCCCAGATCTTGACTTAGTCCCCAGACCTCTGTTAATGTCTTGTGTTTATAAATGGCCTATTGTAAAACGTTTTCTTAGAGTAGTCCGAACGGACTATCATGCCATCCTGGGGGAGTGGAGAAGGGAATGAAATGGGAAATAGTATGTTATTTTAACAAAGATTCTAGAAAGGAAATAGTTACCCAGCTGTCCTCTGGAGTGGCCATTTCATCTGCATGCATGCCAGAAGTAACTGAAAGCTGCTGTCACAGAGCACTTTCTCCAGTGTTGTCAGTGCTGCAGGCTTGGGCCACCAGTGGAGATAGCCATGTGATGAGTGAGGCTGCCTGTTTGCGTCTTCCCCTCATGAAGTGTGGCAGCATGCTCAGCTGCCGGGTGTGTATGCTCTGATGAGGTGTGTTAAGGTCTCAAGCCGATGTTCATTAAGTTTTCTTATTGCTGG
This sequence comes from Apodemus agrarius, assembly GCA_964023405.1. Classification (NCBI taxonomy): domain Eukaryota; kingdom Metazoa; phylum Chordata; class Mammalia; order Rodentia; family Muridae; genus Apodemus; species Apodemus agrarius. Next base: position 55,672,801 of record OZ030017.1, on the reverse strand, counting down.
GGTCTAGAGCACTTTGTTTCCATACAAGACTAAAGTCCCTTTCAGATATGTCTTTCCCTGTGGTTTATAAGTCAGCCCCTCATCTCTGCTTCCTCCCTCCCTCCTTCCCTCCTCTTCACTCCTTCTTTCCATCTGTTCCATTTTTGTTTTGTTTACAAATAAATCTGTAGGGTTTTGTTTGCATGTTGCTTTTGTGGTGGTAAGGTTTGACTCAAGGGCCGTGCACATGCGGGTAATGCTCTAACACCGAGCTGCGCGCTCAGCCCCAAGAACATACATTTGCTTTTAATTTTAGCTTCTCGGGTCTCTCTGCCATGTACCATGCTTTTGGTGCCTTGTCGAAACGTCAAGCCCCAGGGCATATAGATTTTTCTGCCATGCTACCTTTTTGATATTGATAACTTTGCACTTTACATTGAGGCCTGTGATCTGTTTGAGTCAAATTTTGTGAAGGGCGTAAGGCTTGACTCAATTTCGAGGTCTAGTTGTTCCAGTGTTGTCTGTTGAAAATACTGCCATTACTCAATGTGAATGTATATGGTTCTTTGTCCTAGATCAGCTGATTGTATTTATGGGGTCTATTCTGGACCATCTCTTCTGTTCAGTACATCTGTCTGTGCTGTCAGTAGTATTAACCTGTCTTCATCTCTGTGGCACACTTCATTTGAAAACCAGGTAGTCTGTGGCGTCCAACCTTGTTTTTCCTCTTTTAAGAATGTACTTGCTATTCTGGATTTTGCTTTTCATATAAATATTAGTCAACTTATAGATGTACAGAGAACCATTTTCTGGGGATTTGATTTCATTGACTCAGTAGATCAATTTTGGAAAAGCTCTTATCTTCAAGATTTTGTCTTTTTATTCATGGGCATGGGCTAAGTCTCCAATTAATTTAGTTATTCCTTTTTTCATAATTGCAGTTTTGCCTCTATAGTTCTTTTGTATACTTTGGGGGTTTATGCCTACTATTTAATACATGTCTTATGGTAATATACTGTGGGTAGGAATCACTGGAAACCTGTTCACATCCTTAGAGAGTAGAGCAGCGGGGGAAGACTAGCATCAGCACTGTGCTCGGATAGGCCCCCTAACTGTAAGTAGTGCCATTCTGCTGGGAGATATTGATAATGGCAAAGGTTATGCATGCGTGAAGATATGGGAGGACTGTATGATTTGTGCATTTTGCTGTGAACCTGCCTTTGCCATAGGTAAAATCTCTATTTGCCCAAAACATTTCTTTATAATAATCACTTGATTCTGATATTAAAGAAATAACTGATGGATTAAAGAAACTAGTGACTAGTAGAAAAGCTTTGTAGACTCTTAGCCTTATTGTTAGCCAGAAAAATATCCTTGGGTTGCATTAATTTACAGAAAGACCATTGAGCTGTGAGATTTATTATTTGTAAAGCACACAGATGAGTCTTCTTCCTTGGCTTGATACACTGGTCTCATTTCACTCTTGCACAAATGTCCTGGCATATATAGTTTCCTTAGCACTCCTTTATTGTCTTTATTTTGACAACTTAGTGCTATATTTACCTGATTCCCACTCCTTAAAATTGTGGAAGAGTGAAATGTAGACTCTTTGCCATCCCTGTAGCTGATCCACTTCCTGCCGGACCTCGTTTCCTCCCGTCTCCTGCATGCTCTGTCTGCTCTGAGCAGCCTCCCCATCGCTCTGTGGTGAGACTACATATGTTCCATGGCAGGCTTTTGACTGCTGTGCAGGGAGTGTCCCCCCAGGCTTCCAGGACTCTTCTCTCACTTCACCTGGGCTCCATTTAGTCACAACTGAGTTACCTCACAGCCCTCTGTCTACACACGCTTCTCTGTCAGGCTGTACTTCCGCTGCTTTAGATTTCTTCACAGCATTTTTGACAGGTTGAAGATCCTGTGTCTGAAATATGCAGGACCCAAGTGTTTCTGACTTTTGGAATATTTGAAGAAACATTATGAAATATTTGAGTATAGCATCTGAATCCCAACAGGATTTGTTCAACTTTCTTATATTCCTTGGATAGGAACCCTGAAGGTACTTTTAAACAGTATTTTTAGTACACATGCACTTTGACTGGAACCTGCTACTTGAGGTCAGGTGTAAAGTTTTCCACTTAATGTCATGTTGGCATTTAAAAAAAATAAAAGAATTTGGAGTCTTTTGGGGTTTGGAGATTTTACATAAGGATGCCCAACTTGCAAAGTTGCCTTACTGTTAGCCTTCCCCACATGTAAGCTTCATGAAGACTGGGTCTCTATGTGTTCAGCATTGTGTCTTTGTCTTGTGGGATAGCATATAGAAGGTAATATCTTTTTTGTTGGTGTAAGCAAAGCAATGTTATGATTTTTCTGATTTCACAACTAATAGCAGGCTTTAAAATACTTAGACTTAATATTTGGATATATGTTGTTGGTAGACTATATAAATACTATAAGCCATCTGGCTCAGATAAGAATCTTTCACTAAAAATATGAAATAATATAATTCATGTCATCTAAGAATAAAGAGTTTTTGGCCCGTGACAAAGAGTGCTTGTACACATCTACTGTAAACTTTTCATTAGTGATCAGACGCTTGAGACCAGCTGATGTGAGGTGGTAAGGAATCAGAGGCCGTGCAGCTTGTCGGTCCCTGAGCTCTGCATTTGGTAAACAACCTACATGTGTGCCTTTAGTTTCTTAGTGTCATTTATTTTCTTATAATTATGATTTTATTTACTTGTAACTTGGCTGTCTTCTCTTCAACTTCATCTTATAATAATTGCTCAATTTTTAAAATTTCACAGCTCTTGTGTACTGTTGGTTGAATAGTGCATGTTGGATCTTCTTTGGTTTTCTGTCTTCATAAGTGTGTGCTTGAATGTCGGACTTGAACAATTTTTAATTAATATTGCTATTACTGGGAAAGTATAATTCCTTATAGGCCTGCGTAAGTCTGAGTTTATGTATAGTGGATAAATAAGCCCCAAGGTATGTATGTATATTCATTCAAGTGATGCAGTGGGGTTCACTAAAGCAGACATGAGCTAAAAAGAGATTGTCTTATGTTCTTACCTTCTCTTCCCTGTTCTTTTGTCTGGAAAGTTCCCAAGGGCTGTATGACAGTTCTCTGGTAGGCTTGACTACCGGAATGCTGGACAGTGCTGGGATTTGCAACACAGTAGTAGTTATGGTCTTAGAAGCCATCTTCTCAGAAGCTCATGCCTCCCCCCACGTAATGCCATTGCTTGTTGGTGTACGTTGCACAGCGTGTTCATGAGGACCGGTCTGGGCAGGGCAGCTGCGGCTTGGCTGGCTGCTGGGCCTGTGCACTCACTGAGACCCTGCCGTTGGGCGCCTCCTCTCTAGATAAGCTTCTCCTTTTGCTTCATGTTTCTTTTCTCAATAAGAAAGGAAAGCTTTCCTTTTTAAAATTTAAATGAGATGTTTCAAAAGTAATTTGTTTCCACATGAACAAAGTATATAACTATGCTTTTCAAAGGGATGTAAACTCTCTTAACTTAGAAAGACTTAAACTGCACAGTCCATAACCAGCGTCTGAAAGCTCTTGGAGAATGAGCGTGTAGTTTAGCCTTGTTTTCAGTCTTTAATCTGCTTTATAATCTACGCAGATCCTTGCTCTGTCCTTGTTAAATAGAAGTATTTGAATGCCTCCTAGTGGCATAGTGTTTGCTGTAATTAAGGAATTAAAAATATTATTTATGGAAAGATTGCTGTGAGAAACTAACAAAGCATGTTTGCAAGGCACTTGGGGGCTTCTGGTTTGGTATCAGAGTCAGGGTCAGACTGCATTATTTGTCACGTAACATTGACAAAGCATCTTACTGGAAAATACCTACTATACATGAAAAAGGTGATTGAAAATTGTAACATTTTTAGATCACACTATCATAATTGATTCTTATTTAATAAAGCCATTTTACACTTACATGTAGAACAGTGGTTCTGTTAATGAGATTTTGACTGCTTTGCATACATGTATTGTTTTAAATGTAGTTATTTTGTGTATATTTTGTCTTTTAAAAAGATGGAACTACTTTCTTATGGAAAGGATATGGTTCATTTTCATATAGTTTTAGAAGATTCTTACTTTCAAGTCAACTAAATGGACTTCTTTGGGAACCTTGACATGGAGACTGTAGGAAATCACTGACACAATGAAAAGGAACACTGGATTAATTACTCCTTTAATCACCAAGAATATACTTTATAGCTGCAATCATTTTAAAAATAAAAGCCACACAGAAAATAATGTGAATGAGGATTAGTTAGGGAGAAAAAAAATGGTATCCCTTTGTTAAGCATTAAAATTCTTTTAATTAACTGCTTGCCAAAACACAACAATTAAAATGGCAATTACCTCTAAAGTAGCAACAGTGTAATTGCAGCTGCTGTGATATAAAGCTAGGAAACAAAATGTTAATCTGGAGTGAGCAGTTTAAATATGAAATGATGATATCCTTGGCTTCCTGCAGTACAGCTGCCAAGCTTGGGCAGCTTGCTGGTCAATCGTGACGTTCTGTGTGTCAGTGAGCAGAGTCTCCTGATACCTTAGCCCACGGGTCACACGTTCCTCAGGCTCCAGCTGGCGCGCGCCAAGCCCCCTGGTATTAGTGCGGCTTCCAGACTCTCCTGACTGGCTCATGTTTCATTCTTTGGCAATTTGCCCTAATGATATCCCTCAGGAGCTCTCAGCCTCTCTTCTTCCCGTAGTTAATCGTGTTGTATTAATCTGAGTGACGCGCAAACTGTGCTGCACAATTGTCATTTCCTACAGTATTTCCTAAGATACTCACTGATTTTTTTCAGTTCAAATTTTATTTATGGTCCGAAATTTGACCCTAACTATGTTTTCAAGTTGAATATAGCAATCTGCATATGATTCCCAAGAAACCTCTTTGCTGTTTGTGTGTTTCTCAGAGGGACCTTTGAGGCACAGACTCTACATGTAGAGTTGGTACAAACAGTGTAAGCTAGGTCACCGTGGAAATGGCTCTGTGATGATCACTCATCGTTGATACTAGAACATGCCTTTGTGTTTAGAGGGTCAGCAGCTCCTCCTCACTGTTACCCTTCTGTGCATTGTAGTTAACTGCCTGCATCCATGGATCCGCTGCTCTGCTCTACCCGATGTACTGGCAACACATATATATCCCTGTGCTTCCTCCACACCTGCTGGACTACTGCTGGTAAGCTGGCCCTTGCCAGATTTCACCGTCGGAAAAGACCTTTCTATTATGGTCAGTATAGATTAGAGAAACCAGAGAAACTTGACTTTCATATTGATTGTAAGTATTAAAGAGTACTTTAGTATGTATCAGAACATTTTCCCCCAATGGTAAAAATTCAGATTTGACAAGCATCGTTCTTTAAATTTTGCAAATTTCTTCAATAATTATTTAGAAAAACAATGTGCAAGTAAGAAATAAAATATAATTTTGTGGCTCAAAGATTATCCAAGGGTTCTAATCTACCCATAATCCTATTTGCGCTGTCGGGGTGCACTTTTGTACCTTTCCCAGTGACAAGCTTTTCCTTCACATCTCTCTTTAGTAGCACTTTAAAAACAGTATTGTCAGAGGGGTTGCCTCTAAGACACGAGTTTTCCGAGTCGGGTGTAAGGCATACTTTCAGCCTAAAGCAACCATGAAAACAGTGTGCAAAGTATGCAAGCAACTCTGAGAACCGGCTGGCTTTAGAGACAGCTCCTCTGAGCCCAGGAATCTGAGTTCAGTTGGGCCAGTTGAAACTAGAACAATGGCCAATGACCTTCTTGCTCTCTCAGACTGGAGTCTATCAAGACTTGTATATTGTAAGGCTAGACAAGGAGTAGACTGCGGAGCAGAAGCTCTGACTGTATTTGGTGAAGCAACAGAAGAACTGGACTCCAGTGAAAAAGAATTGTTTTCATCTTATAATCACTTGCAGGCAGTGCTGAATTTTAAATAAATTTGTTGAGATTTCTTTCTCCAAATGATGCATTTGTATACATGCATGATTCATTCCCCCCCGCCCCCCCAAAACACACATGGCAGGGGAAAGACAGGAGGAGAAGAAGAGAAATCATTTGGCATTGATAGTTTCCTTATATCTAAAAGCCCATATTAGTAAAAATCAAAGTTCTTTGGAATTGATGTAGTTATTTAAAATTTTTATGGAAGATATTATTTATTTAAGGGATGTGACTATTTAAATATACCATCTTTATACAAAGGATTGGTAGGTGTTCTATTAACTTTCTGTGAAGAGTGGCTTCAGAAGAGTGCATGTACTTGTCCAGGTTGACCATACTGCTGCACCGTGTGTTTCCATAGTGTAGTAGTAGGATTGCCCATGCTGGGACGTAGGTAGGCAGTGACTCACTGCTGCTGCTCTTTCCTTGGGGAACCTGAGAGGATAGTTTGGGCGACTACAGGATGTAATTTAATTATATTGTGAAGTTGTACACAATTATATTGTGTGTAATGTCACCTACGCACAAAACTCAAGTAGAAAGCCAGATCAATGAGTAAGCTTTCCTGTTATTCATTTTAGAGTTTTCCTTTGACCAACATACTTAAAATCTCTTTTCTCATTCAAAGAATATAGTTCGTTCATTTTGACCTAGACAATAGATTTTTATATACAACACTCTAGAACTACACATTCAAAAAACTCTTTCCTAAAAGTTTTATACAATTAAAATCATTTTGAGAACTAATGATACAATTACATTTTTGCAATATTAGTTGCATCATAATTTTTTTTTTTTTTGGTAATGTATTCTGGCTGCCTTTGATAACACACCTTAAAGGTCAATTCTCTATAGTGTTATATATTTAAATTTTCTAAAAATTAATTTAAAAATACTCAACAATGCACAAATTATTTCCAGAACTATTTCTTGATTCTGATCCAGCTATCAAATCTTTGGTACTAAAGGCTCCTCCCCTTTTCTCTCTTATTACTTGCTTGATTGCTTGCTTCTAATCCTAGAAATAGTCTTGAGGACAAGTCCCAACAGCCTCCATGCCAAGTACTCCTGAGTTCAGAGTAGAGAGTAGTGCCCATAACAAGGTATTACTTGAAACCTTCTGAGTCTTAAAGTCATGTGATAGTGTCAGCTTTTTGTCTACCCATCTATATAATTTCGTTCTATTATTGGAAAATATGGTAGATTGAGCAGTTGCCTAGGAAAGTGATTCTCGATTTATATTCTTGATATTAGGATTATACTGATATGCTGAAGGAAGAAAAACTATTCCCGTGGTCAAGGTCATTGAAAAATAACTCACACCAAATCCCAAATGGGGCCACATTTTCTGAGGAGTACATATATCTTGGTGAACTCTTCAGAATGATTGGGATATTGCAAATCTTGAAATAGTTGTGGTTTCATAAAAC